>CM021766.1:21937239-22221694 GCA_011076525.1 Nettapus auritus | reverse complement strand
AAAAAAAAAAAAAAAAAAAAAAAAAAAAAAAAAAAAAAAAAACTGGCAGCAAATGACATCTTCAGGAATCCAGCAGTAAATTAGTCCATCATCAGACATCACATCACCATTAAATTTAGGATTGCATGCATACTCAGTTCAGAAATGCATGAATGAATGAATGAATCCAGATCCTTTTTTTTTTTTTTTTTTTTTTTTAATGGATCACTACTGCCCATCTGTTCCTTTACTGGGAATATATAAGCAAAATAAAGATTTTTCCATGGAAGAAAGAAATGAAAGAACTTTGTTCAAAGTTCTTTGAAGCAGCCCCAGCATATCCTATCTTTTGCTGTCTTCAAAATCCTGATGAAATCTTGAAGCAAAGAAAAGAATTGAGAAAGCAGAAGGGACTATCATCTCCTGTATATAATAGTCATTAGAAAAATTGGAACCTTGAGGAGAAGGAGGGTGAGGAATTATGTGGGTTCTCAATCTGGTATCTATAAGAAAAGAGGTGCAATTGCACAATTTTTGTGTGTCTGTGTGTGAATTTGCGGTAAGTCTCAAATACACATATGTCCATGTGATTGAAATTTAAAATGTTTGATTTCTCAGGTGTTTGATGACAAAAATGCAAAGACAGTAAATATCCAATGGCTTAGATCTCACATTGGTATAGTCTCCCAAGAGCCAATCCTGTTTGACTGCACTATTGCTGAAAACATTGCATATGGAGATAACAGTCGGGAAGTGCCACATGAGGAAATTGTTAGCGCAGCAAAAGAAGCCAATATTCATTCCTTCATTGACTCTCTGCCAGATGTAAGTTATACTTTTTTCTCCTACTCAGAACTGGAGGGGACCTGTGGTGGAGAAAAATTGCATCCATTTGTGATTTCCTGAGGTGCAATAATACCCTGAGATTCCCTGATCTTATCTTTTTAAATCTTTAAATCATATTTACTACGCTCTCTTTTTTTTTTTTTTTTTTCTGGGAGACTCCACTGTCAGGTGGAGAGCTGAACATTTAAGGTATCAGGAAAACAACCAAACAACTTAATTATAGCTAACTGAGAGCTGGAGTTGTGTTATTTATTTTCTTGTTTGTTTTTAAGAAAGTCAGAAATTTCTTTTTAAGATGCTTTTTATCTTAAGTACACGCAGAAGATGCAGCTAGACTGACAAAGATTCTTATGCAAATCAGATTAATCATATGTATTTCTTACAGTTATACATAGTCAGAATTTACTTTTCTAATATTCTTACAATTCAAAAATGACTAAGAAGGTATTTCATATACATCTTACCAACACATGTAAGAACAAATATTCTGTTTTAGATGAAAGGTCTCTTGTGCACAGACTGTAGTCCCAGACAATTACCAGCAAGACATATCTACAAATAAGTACACAAAAGGCTGAATATTTAATCACATTTACCCTGAATTTTTATCTAACTTGTCTATTGGTAGATGACTTGTGAACTTCCTAAGACAGAAGACGTGCTTTATTATTTAATGGTTTTCAGTGGATTTTTCTTCTATAAGTCAGACAAATTGATTTTTAACGTATGTCAATTTGTAGTTTCCAAAACTTACCAAAGCAAGGAGTTTGCCAGCTTAATCGCAAGCTGTATAAAGTAGCATATGTGCAGCTTAACTTCAAGTCACCAAGCTTTTTGCTTTGCTTGAAAAAAATACAGCAGTGAAAACTCTTTCTTTTTTTTGCAGATCATTTTTAGTTTCTAATGACTTTATCAAGATCTGCTGTTTCCAAAACCGTGTAAAGAAATTTTGTGATATATAATGCTGTCTCATAAAATTTTGGTGCTTTCTACAACAAAATATGTAATATATCACAGACTATGACGTACATGAGTTTGTCCAGAGGCTTGACCGATCTGCCCTGAGATATCTAAATTAAATATGTAACTGTCCGAAGCCATAGTACACATATATAGATATAGTATATAAATATCTATGTCTATATAAAGCACATAATTTGCCCTTAAACTGATACATCTTATACATTACTATTTTTTCAGCCATAAGTATGGCTTAGAGTAACTGGTTAGGAGTGCTTAAGGTCAGGTTTTATCCCCAGTCATAGACTTTCTTGTGTCCTATCTCCCATCTGAGAATAGTGTTGCTCTCCAACATTGCAGGTGTCATTGCTTTAAGAAGTATTCTAGCAAACAGTCTGTAGATATGTGGTAGATAGCTGTTTTGGTCATCTTGTTTCAGAGAGATGTTGTCATGGACTACACAGTATATAGATAGATGACTGTTGGCAGGGTCAATATGCTTGAATAAATTTCAGATTGATTTGCATTCATATACTGAACTTTATGTATTGTTTCTAGAAATACAATACCCGTGTAGGAGACAAGGGAACTCAGCTTTCTGGTGGTCAGAAACAACGTGTTGCTATTGCCCGAGCTCTTATACGTAAGCCCCAAATTCTGCTGCTGGATGAAGCTACATCTGCCTTGGACACAGAAAGTGAAAAGGTAACTTGGTTGTGAGGTGGGAGTGGAATCTAAACATATTTGTATTGTGGTTATTGTTTTCATTCCCACAGATTAAAGGACAAAGATGGAAATATGTTATTTTATGCAATTCACATATGTATACTACTAATAAAAAAATATATAAAGGTCCTCCTCCTACTCTGCCTGTAAAATACCATTCTCTTTGTAACTTTATGGCAGTAAGCAGATTGAAGTAGCAATGAAGAAGGCATTTCCCTGCCTGGAATTCTTCAGGCTTCAATTGGAAATGGCAGTCAAATTTGGACCAGGAGGAACAAACTTCAGAAACTGAAGAGTTTGAGGATACTGCCAGAAACCAATCGCTGACTTAATTCCCATATATAATTAATCAGTCATGGAAGGGATCTCTGGAGGTCAAACCTCCTCTTCACGCAAGGGTCTATACTGAATTCAAAACAGGCAGCTTAGTGCTGTGTCCAAGAGGGTCCTTGAAAACCTTCAAAGAGGATTCAACATGCTCTTTTGGGTCCCTATTCCAATACATAACTATCCTTGTAGTAAATGTTTTTATATCTAGTCAGAGCCTCCCTGAACAATCTATGACTGTTTTCTTCTCCCAGCATGCATACCAATAACGTGCTTGGTGACACCTTGTTTTCTTAGCTATCACAATATCATCTGTTATAACAGTTTCAACTACTTGCCAATACAGACTAAATCTAAAACAAGAAGCTCCCTTGTTTTAGGTTTAGTCTGTATTGGACTAAAGGGGGTATCCACAGATGCTAAGGGAGTATCCACAGATACTCCCTTTCTCTCACTACAGCAGTTTAAGTACTACAACTGCCTGAGTAATTCAACTTTTTGTTTGCTCATTGTGCAGATTGTCCAGGAAGCACTGGATAAAGCCAGGGAAGGTCGCACCTGCATCGTGATAGCTCACCGCCTATCCACCATCCAGAACGCTGATAAGATTGCCGTGATCCAGAATGGCAAGGTTGTAGAGCAAGGGACTCATCAGCAGCTCCTGGCTGAAAAAGGCATCTACTATTCTCTGGTCAATGTTCAAAGTGGGTCATGCAACATGTAAATTAAAAGCAGTACTTATCTCTGAAGTGTCACTGTAATTATTTCAATACTACATTAGTATTACTGGCCAGTCTTGATACTTCTTCCTCCAAAACAAAACACCTTTTATCAATCCTATGAAAACAAAAAATAATAAGTGAATATGTACCAGTTTCTCTCTACTAGCTTTCATTATTCAAACCGCTTTATACCTGGCCAAACAGAGACCTATTACACCCATAAAAGTAGAAGCATGCTAAGCCAAATTTAATTATTAGCTTGCTTTGAACTCTAGCTTAGCATGGTATTCAGGCAGGTCTGGTATACAGTATATAATCATGTTTGTACTCATTAAAAACCATATTGCTATTGCTAGGAACAAGCCTCAAGCCTTATCCTCACTGTGCCTTATGCTGTGTAGGACCCTAGTTCTGTCCTATTAGGCTCGTTATCAACTTATGAGATCTTGAAGGTCAGCTGAAGCTTGATGTCAGATGTTTCTTGTTATGATGTGGAGCTGTAGTCTGGGATGACTGCAAAAGTCTTGAAAATATGAGCACAGGTTGAAAACAAAAGTCCTAGAAGTATAAGAAGTACCTCACTGATGGTCAGTTACTGGTCATTGAAGAAATGCGACCTTAAGAGCTGGGAAAGGACTGTTTTAAATATAATACAGAAAAGAAGCAGAAGATAAGAAATTAAAATTACACAGCATCAGCTCTGTGATATTGTATATTAATTGCTAATTTAGGATATGACTATTAACGTCTGTTTTGAATATGTAGTAACAGCAATTAATAATTATTAAGAACTAACCATTAGTAATGTGTATTGTTAATGAACTTTGCAGTAAAGTTTTTTTTAAAGTTTAAAACTGGCCTGATTAATCAGTCTTCCATGCTTCCGTCACAGCAATTTCCGATTCTCTGAGATTAAGTATGATTTGTCTATCTACACATAGATACATATGCACACAAACTGCTGATAGACCGTTACGCTGATCAATGTACTAATAACACTCTCCAAAATGCTGATTAATGCAGTTGCAATGTATTAATCTTGAATCACTTACCTGTTTTCTTCTGTGCCTGTCTAACTGAACACCAATTTGAAGAACAAATTTGTTTCCTCTTACCTGAAACAATAAGGTTCTCATCCATGATTAAGGCTCTTAGTCTGTACTATAATAGTAATAAGTTACACTTGCAGTTGCAAGAAGGGAATTGGTAATTCCTAGCATTATAATCTGAGGATTTGAGAAAAAACATAATTAGGTTAAATACTTTATATATATATATATATATATAATAATTAATATATAATAAATATATTTATTTATATATTGTTTATTTATATATTTATAATATATTATATCTTTATTTATAATAATTAATATATAATATTAATATATATTATAACTTTATAATATATTTGTTTATATATATAAATACTATGTACTTTTTAAACTAGTTATTTGTGGGTTTTGATTTTTTGATGATAGGATTTTGCATGTTTGGTTAATAATCACAGAATGGTTGAGGTTGGAAGAATTCTCTAGATGTTATTTAGTACAAACCCCTTGCTCGTGCAGGGCCACCCAGAGCAGGTTGCCCAGGACCTCCTCCAGGCAGCTTCTGGAGATCTCTCTGGGCAACCTGCCCAGTGTTGAGTCACCTGCACAGTAAAGTGGGGGAAGAAGGTGTTTTTAGTTTGTCTTTAATTATCACTGCTCTAGCCTGTTAACAATAGGCAGTAAATTGCATTAATCTCCTTATGCCAAGTTTGTTTTTGCCTATGATGATAACTGTTGAGTGATCTCCCTGTTCTTATCTCAACACTTGAGCCCTTTCCATCATATTTTCCTTTTGAGGAGGGGGAGTGAGAGAGAGTTTGGGGTGGAGTTCAGCTGTGTAACAGGGTATAACCATGACAAACATTTCCTCAAAGTTCTTCCCTAACTATCCCACATCAATGGGATGTTCCATAATCTTCCATCCTGATGCTGACTCCCAGGCAATCTGGGTTTAATGGAAACAATTCTCCACTGTTATGAGTAAATCCCTTGAACCTGGTTGTCTGTTTTTTGCTGCTATACTTGTTTATGAAAACAACCTTACTGATAGCATTTATATCTGCAAATCACCAAAGATCTTGAAATATTTTTAGTGAGTTTTCCTTGTAATCACTCATAGTACAAATAGACATACAGCTAATCTGTTCCTCAAGATGTGTTTTCTATATGTATATTTATAACTCATCTTCTGATTCCCCTCCCTCAAAATCCAACCTACCTCGCAGACTTAACACTGAAAAGAAAGAAGAAAACAGCTTTCAGGAGGGGAAGGTAAAAATGCTCTGACTAGCAATTCTTGGGCAGAAAAACCTACATTGGAAATGTACGTATAGAGAGTCTAAATAACTGCCATTGGCAACTACCCAGTCTTTCTTCCAGATAAATTGTCCAGAACTATTCAGTTTAGTCATGCATTCATTCTGTATTTCTAAGACAGGATGGTATCTTTTATTCTACTTATTCTAACGTAGCAAACCGAAAGCAGAAAGTGAGAAACAGGACAAGCAGTCACTTCAAGTAATTTGCTGTGAATTCCATGTAAATATCAATTCCTGTAGATATCAAAAGTAGAGAACAGGAAGGAAAAGAGCAGAACAGACAAAGACAACTATCTTTAGAAATCTCTGCTGTCATAAAGTGAGTACATTTCCTTTTATATTTCCTTTTATCTTTGTATGCTTATTCCTATGTACATTTCATTCTAGTTGTTAGCTGTGCTCCATTCACTAAGGAGGTCGGGATTGTAATACTGTTGCTGTAGAGGTGTAAGACAGAACTGCATCCAACTAAAAGTGAACATTCATGCCTAAGCTAATTTCTCTAAGCAAGCCACCTTTCTGCATGTTTAACAAAGGTCTGGTCAATGTAGCCAGGGCACAGTTCATCCCATTCTAGAGCTGCTATCACTAGCAGGCCAGATCAACAAATCTGCTTCTCTTCACACAAAATGATATGAACATGATTATCATAATTACACTGCCATAGCTTAGAGAAAATGAGTCACATCTTGAATGACTACTATAGGCTTCTTAGATTCTGCACTACATTATGTTTCATAAAGGTAGATCTGTAAACCCTGACTCTGGCTTTGTATTCCCCAAAGACAGAGTCATTTTTTACAGAAATACTAGAAATTGCATGGGGCTGTTTTAAAATGCCCAAGTTTTGGGCATTGATTTTTTTTGATAACTTAAAATTAAAAACCATGTATCCATATATAATGTGCTTATAATCTGTATTTTCATATATTCACTTTAGGTGTTTATGGGTAAAAATTATATCATCATTCAGTTGGTTAGTAAAGAAGAAAAATATGTTAAATATGTTTTTAATACATCAAACATTTATTCTAATATCATTGTTCTTACATCATTCAGGAGGAAGGTTTTCCTTCCATGTGACTCTGATTTGGTTCTTACGTAAATCACTTGTGAAAACAGGGTAAGAGAATAACAAGATTAATGTGTAATCTAAGAAAAAAAAACTAAGTTCAGAATATATAAAATGTTAAAATGAAGCAATGTTAAGGGAGAGAGAATGGAGATCTGTCTGACATAGTAACTCATAGGTCCCTCCTACTTTTCAAATGTCCATAATAAGGTCAGCTTTGTTTATAGCAATATATATACATATATACATACTATCAAGGCAGAACTGAGAAAGGATTAAGTTAAGGATAGGTGTGAGTTAATTAAGGGGTCAGTTTTATCTATTGTCTATTTTCTGCTGGGACTCTGAGAGGCTAGTTTGGTCAACGACAATGTTGTGCTTTTTTCTTTCTAGGAACTCTTGCCTTTCTCCAATGTGATTTTTTCTGACCTTCACTTGTACATATATCACATCTTTTAAAGCTTTTGTTTTGGAATAACCAATGTGTTTGTGGTACAAATTCTTACATCATTCCTCGACGTACCATACTTCATAGTGATGCACAACACGTAATAACTCATCATTTTCCTGTTGTCCAAAAAAAAAAAAAAATAAATTAAAAAAAAAAAAAAAAATTATGCACACTTACAAAGGGCCCGATAAAAGAATGCATTATGCAACTACAGCATGTTTCTCCAGCCACAAACTAAAATCAGAATTTCTGTTGGGTAGCTCTACAGATGATTTATCTCTATATGTGTGTCTATTCTTCAATGTAATAGAAGAGTAATTACAGGTGAAAGTTACTAACATACCTAGCACATAAGAAATAACTCCTCATGTATGTTTGATCTGATAGTTCAGGATGCTAATATTTAAAAGTTTATCTTGTTAAGGGT
This sequence comes from Nettapus auritus, assembly GCA_011076525.1. Taxonomy (NCBI): domain Eukaryota; kingdom Metazoa; phylum Chordata; class Aves; order Anseriformes; family Anatidae; genus Nettapus; species Nettapus auritus. Next base: position 22,213,813 of record CM021766.1, on the reverse strand, counting down.
AGATTCAATAAAACATACAATACTCTAGTTTCGCAGACGTTTATAATTTCATTTTCTGCAGTTTCCTCATGATCTTGATAAATCATTAGAAACTTAGTGGTACAAGTTTAGTGGCTCACTTGGTTGTGATTTGAAAATATTTAATTTTTTTCCCTTGAAGTTATGATTATAACTTCTAAATCTCATTCTTCCATTCTTATCTGTGAGATTAAGTTGTTAGAAAAAAGCATGTGCTTTCCATCTAAGACTTTTTAATTTATAAAGAATTTCTAGAAGATCATTCAAAATTTCTCTTGAATTCCTCATGAGAAAAAGGAAAGACAGGAGGAATTTCTGTCTGAACTTTCACACCAGCTTCCTTTGAGTTCATGATGGAAGATGTAAATTTTATTGATTATCACCAAAACTATTAATCAATTTTTCTCTCTGTAGTCATGTCTTTAATTTGCCACATGATGGCCTCATTTGCTCAGACAATAGCTAAGTTAAATCACATTTTTTTAGATTGTCTTTTTCTTTTATTCTTCACAAGTGTTTTGTTCAACTCAATACCATCAGTGTTTGAACTGAACCCAAAGAACAATATTTTTATGAGCTTTTGCTTATTGTCTAGTATTCCCACTCTCTTTTCTGTCCAAAGGAATAGTATCAGTTTATAGTCCTGGCAGCATTACTACCACATCTACTAAAAGTCAGTGTTCTTAAGACCTAGGGCAGTGTTAAACTAAGGTGGTAGACATTAACTGTTCTTCCTAGCTTGTAAGCAGTCCTACTGAAGGTAATCAGTGGTAGATAATGTTTATATGAACTATTATTAGAGGTGAAGACCTTTCATTTAATTCTTTCTAATTCAATCTTATTTGTCAAAAAATATGCTAAAGAAAAGTCCTCCCATATATTAAAATATTTCTGAGTATTACAGAAACAAAGAGGTTTTCTTCTATTTATTTATTTATTTATTTACTTATTGTAAAATGGTTAAAGTTAAGCTGCAATATCCTTTGCAGTACTAGGCAAGTCTTTTAGGCCAGAATAACAAAGACCTGTAAGACAATGTGCTTCTTTTGCTGACATAGTAAGCACCTAAACATGCTTACAGTATATGAATACCTTCAAGTATCAGGCTTTAGCCTATTTCTGTCATTGTCCGTCTACTACAAAAGTTGACTAAGAAATTTCAGATGAACAAAATGTGAATCTTGGCCTCTGATGTTCTAAAGCAGTACATTTAGCCTTGGTAATTTGATTTGAGATGTAGAGTTTGAGTGCCATTTTTGAGTGAATTATTTATTTATAATTCTACATTGACTGTCAGGCAGACTATAATTTTTAAAGAAGAGGTATAGAAACGTACAAAATAGTGTATATTAAAATGCAAGAGTTAAGTTAAAGGGAAATTTTACACCTGTAAGGTAATAGTCATTTATAGGCATTTTAATTTGACAAAACACTTTTTTATTGTGAGGGAGGTTGAGCATTGGAAGAGATTACTCAGTAAAACTGTAGAGTCTCCATTCCTTTAGATAGTCAAAGCAAGACTAGACATGGTCCTAAGCAGCCTGCTGTACCTGACTCTCCTTGAGCAGAGGTTTGGATTAGATATCTCCAGAGGTACCTTCCAACCTCTGCCATTTTGTGAGTCTGTACAGGAAAAGTTACAGTCAACTATCCAACTAATTAAACAAATCCATTCTATATGGTAGCCTCCAGTATATCAAAACAATTCAGTGCATCACAAGAAGAAAATATAATGCTTGAAAATCCTTTTCTAAACTGTTGTCTAAAAATATCTTGAACTTCAAATACAATTGGCATATGACAAAAGCATTATGTTAAAAATACTTTACTACCTCTTAGATTAATGTACTTGGAGCAGATCTAGTTGTTCCCAAGAACAATTGCAGAATTTTCTGTGCTCTGTATAGAGCCAGGTGTTAAATGTGACTTCCTCCTTGCCATTCACAGCTAGTCCTCACATGACACCTTGCTGCTCTTTCTTCATTCCTTCAAATGTCTCCTGATTTCAAATTTTTTTTTACCTGCCCATCTTGTGTTGCATTTTCTCCACCCATTGGCTGCTTATTAGTAGTAGTAGCAGTTTTATTTATTTATTATTTGGTGGGCCTTTTCCACTTTATTTTTGCTTCATATACCTACTTCCACCGTGTTGACAGTTTCCCTTCCATTTCTCTAGAAGGTTAGAGAGAAGTAGCCCAGAACAATTTGGAAATCACATTCCTAGTGAATTGGCACCATGAAAGGACCATGAGTTTCTGAAGTCGTGGGATAAACCACTGTCTGTATCTTGAGGTTACACACATGCTGCTTGTATCAGATCACTAATGAGCAATGTCATGAAAGAATTAAGAAAGCAAAGAGGATGTCCTTGGAGACCAGGGATAGCAATGACACTTGGAAGGAGGGGCAGCAGCTGTATGCTACTACAAAGACCTCAATAACCTTTTTGTGAAGTACTGCACCATTTCCCCAGCAGGTTTCTTAGATATCATTGGGTCCTGCCTTGGAGAACCTAGAAAGAAGCATAAGCCTTCCAAAACTGCTCCAGAGCCTTGCCCCCAGATATTGCAGAAGGCACCTGTAACAGCACATGAAGAGAGAGATTCTCCTTTCAGTTGCTACCTCCACAGCTGCCTTGGCAATCCCCACATGCACGTCATTTCAGCCCAGGTAAGCAAGCTGCTGAGGTGTGTCTCCACACACCTGTACAGTGTGTCAGAGAGCACATGATGCTCCTGGTAGAATTACAGCATTGGGCTCAGCGTGGTGGAGAGGTGATTACTCTTACAGCTCACGCTCAGCCTGGTGATGCCAATCCTTTTTGTAGCAGTTTCATGAACTCACCCACCCAGCCCTCAAGCAGTACAAGTGCCTCAGGCCATGTGATGCACATGTACAACACGCCATGCAAACATTGGGCTTCTGCACTACGGATCACATATAGCTATGGGGCCATTTCCTTCCTCTGAATGTAATGGGGTACACCCCATTAGCAATACCTGAATAGACAGTAATACTGTGGACGTTAACCCTGCCCCACAACAGAAATAAAAGCAATACAGGATAATTAACAGCTACAGTAATGGGTAGTCATGGTGTATTGGGTTTGCAAGGCAAGGATCTGGTAGTGGAGGTAGCTTCTGTGAGAAGAGGCTAGGGCTGCCCCATGAAGGACACAGCTGAGCCCCTCAGCCACATTGGTGATGCCTCTGGGAAAACATAGTTAAGAAGAAAAAGCAACACAGGCAGTGTAGAGTGATTTTTTAAAGCTTTTCTATCCCTTCTCAACTACCACTATCAAACTTTCAGAAGACAACGCTGATTTTCTAGATATAAACATGATCTTCCATAGAACTTTGACTCGAGCAAAATCAAGAGAGAAAATATAACCCAGTTTACATCATATTATACTTTTTTTGTACATTATCTATTGCTTGTCATAAGAGTAGGACTAAAGAGTCATATGAGAATTTTTCATTAAGGAATGCATATGATTTTCTGCAAATTCCATCTTCTTGGCTCAGGATAGCAAGATATAACTGGTATCCTCAGAGTCCCATTCAGTTTGATCACTGATAGCTGCACAATAATACCAAGAGCACCTCCTCTCGAAGTGTGTAAGGTAGGATTTGGTGCCCAACGTGATGCCCCGTCTGCTCCAGGAAATGTGCTTCTCTACAGTCAACCTGATTACTTGGGCACCTTAGAAGAAATTATCAACACATTAACACAGAGATGTCATTGGAAGGATTTAAGAGGAAACTTCCTGAGATGCTTTCAGGAGTGCCAATGATACAACAGGCATTTCAAAGTCATTCATTGTTGAGCACTATATTTCTGGAGCCAGGTGTGCACGTATTCCCTTGCAGACTCCAAGGGTGCTGCGAAAAGGCTGGCATGCACCAGTTATGGAAAGCTTTTCCTCACTACAGTTTAACATGGAATGAGCAAAGTCCAACCTCAGTGCACAGTCCTAATCAAGCTAATCCTACTGACTGCTGAATAACCTTCCAGAACAGGTGAAAACAGATTAAGATCTGCTCTCCTGGTAAGTCAGTGCATTTATTTTGTCTGAGACAGATTATCAATGTCCAATAGTGAATATTCAAAAACTGAGGGAAAAAAATAATAATAATAAAAAAAAAAATCCAGTGACATTTCATTCTACTTTAAAATGCATTTTACTCTTTATTGTATATTAATTATGGAAAATTGCAGAAACTTACATGCTTTGAAATGAGATACTCCCAAGGATTATGCAGAGGACATCACTGGGGTCCTACCTAAAATCTGAAGACAGGCTAGTTTCAAACAGCACATTAGGATATAGGTTTTCAGTTTATTTACATTCTCCCAAAGAAATGTTACTGATAGTTTTTCCTGAGATGCTTTGTTTTTTATACAGATATAAAATGGGTTCTGAAGATGAAACAAAGTCTTACATAAACAGAAGGGATGATACTATTGCTGTATCATATCAGCATTATAAATCTGAAGGTAAATGGTAAGTATAGCAGTTGTTTTCAAAATATTCTATCAGTGTTTTACCTTTACATGAATAGGCTTAAATTTTATTGATAAAGAACACAAGCATGATCACAGTTTTCCTTCTTTGGAAAAGTCTTCGATATCCATTGTTCTTTTTAGAGAATGTAGATAAACATAGACATAAAAAAACATCAGTATCTATATCTAAATGTAGATAAAGAAATCTAACCTTATCTAAATACAGGTAAATTGTTAACAGGTAAATCCAGCTGAATCCATGAGGTCATGAGAAGTCTGAGGAGTAGAAAGCTTTGCTTCTACATTGATGTTATGAATAAGATTTTAAATTAGGGTTATTGAAAATTTGCCTGTATCTTTTGAAAAAAAAAAAAAAAAAAAATATATATATATAGTGGCAGCAGTATCTATTCTGTTTCATTGAAAGACTGAGCCAAAATATGAATAGAACTGAAGTTAATGTAATTAAAGGACAGTTCAGTTGCATGCTTCTCCAAGCTCTCTGAAATTAGTGTAACTTTTTACTGGAATCTGGGTCCAAATTGGGTCAGGTATCCTGCATGTTCTCCCCTCTACCCCACTCATTAATTTCAAAAAAGACATGGGTCCTGGTGGAAAATAGATTCCATGATTTAAAAAACTGCATAGTAATTTACTGTTTCCCATGTTATGCAATAAAAGACACTTAATTCACATGTACAGGGGAAGGTTTAGAATGCTTTGTGTGGGACTTCCAGCCATCAGAAACGGATTTGTGATTTTGGTAGAACTGGAAAGAGTGACTCATCCCAATTAGGATAGTTAAGAGTTTATAAAACAGTTGACTGTCACAGTGCTTCATATCCTTTAAAATAGCTTGCACCAATGACAGCAGAAGATAAACTACTATTTGAGCTGACATTGAACTTTGTAGAGTCAGGAAAATCCCCATTGCAAAACAAGGGAAAGAGTTTGACATTTCATCTACATCCTTAAAATAAGCCATATGAACTAAGTTTTATTTGGAGTACACAGGCTGTTTGGAGGGGAAACTCAGTTTATTTAGATAAGAGCATTCTCATGCCTCCTTTCTGGTGGTTTCTAGGTCAAAGACATTTTAAAGCTCATCATCAAGCTCATCAATAGACACTGTATTAGTACAATACCAAACCTGAAATCTTCTTGAAAAGTGTTTTTGACAGCTTTCAGAGAGAAGTACTGAAAGGAGATCGAAATTTCTTTACATTCCTCTATCTCCCTCCATTACTTCTGAGCACAATTAAGAGACAATGATTGTAGTAGTATTCATGAGGCTTGCTTTGATGTTTTCAGTGCTCTTCCTACTTAAAATACAATTACAATTTTTTAGCAGCAAGGAGGAGAAGAAACCTGAGAAACTGAATATGGTCAGTCTGTTAACAGTGGTAAGTTTCATGTTGTATGTTTACTTATCCCAGTCTACCATAATGTTTAAAATTTGTTATTTTTGTATGTGTGTTTTTACTCATGTTGCAAAGCTATACTAAACAGCATATTTATTGCAGAAAAAGCATACACAGGAGATGGACTAAACTGGCTTAAATCCTCTCAATGCTGAAAATTTTTACTATCACACCTACATCCAACAGATGCTGACACAGCAGTATTTGCAGATAAGTGGGGAGGGGTTGTGACATAGACCTGAAATGTGATGAGTTGGAGACAGAGAAAAAGAAAAGGAAAGCTCCCAGCATAAGGGTGCGCATGCCAAAAAAAAAGCTCCAAAACTTCTGTAATAAACTAGCATATCTATTTAATTGAATACTTTTTTAAAGGAATTTTCAGAAACAAGGAAATCTTCACTTCTATTTTTAAGTCATTCTTTTTGCAGTTGATCCTACCTTATCAGTATTATACTAAAAAGTCTTTTCTCAGCCACTTCCCCCTCCACCCCCCACAATCTACATTTATATCCAGCAAGCAACAGCAGATTTTATGATACAATTGCATTCATTTTTAAACAGGTGACTCAGAAGCATACAGTTTTAATTTCTGTAATCTCTTCTTCTACCTGCAGGCCACAATGCTTTTGCATTTTATGTAGTTAGAACAATCATGGGCAAATTCAATCTTGAAGGGGCCTCAGGAAGTCATCTAGCCCAATGTCATTCTGCAAGTTAGTCTTAACATCAGAGCAAATTGATCAAGGTCTTGTCCAGGCAAGTTTGGAAAATCTCCAGCAATTGCAATTCCACAGCCTCTCTAGGAACCTGTTCCAATCAGGTTCTCAGCTTGACCACAATCATTTGAAAAAGTTTTCATTACATACCATAAGAATTTCTATTATTACAGCTTTCCTTAGAAAATTATTACCCGCCCTCTTGAAAACTTCAAATGAAAATGCACAAGCTGTTTGAAAGGAAGTGACAGGGCAACACCTCCAGAACACTCTCACTGAAAGCAGCAATAAGATTTAACAGGCTAACTCAATTTCAATGTTAGTTTAACTATTAGTAGACTTAGGATTTATTCAGTATTAAGTGAAATTTGCATCTAGCAGAATCTGAGGTAGATTTAGGGAAGAAATCTTTCTTTTGTAAGTAGAATGATTTCCCCAAGTCCCTCAAATGACTGTGGAAAACTAATTCCTGAAGGATAATTCCAGCATTTAAAGCAACGTTTCTGTCCACAGAGGAAGCAAGAGAAAATTGCAGTTGTATGACACAGGAGTGATGACAATGAGCACCACAATCTCTGCATTTAGCAGGGATGCCATCTTTCCCCACATTTTCTGAAAACCTGCAGGAAACTATTGGTAAAAATTCACGCATAGGAGAAAAACAAAACAAAACACATTGGTAATTCCTGCATCTCCTCAGAGAAGCACTAATCTGCTCTGTCTCACCTGAAGGATGAGGGCAGTTCAATTCAGTCAACCACTGCAGCAAAAACCTCCTTCAAAGAGCACCCAGCCAAAGGTGCATCCTGTGGTCCTTGCCTATACACCAAAGAATTGATTCCTTTAGTTAAGGGATTATTTCGCAGCCATATCTTTTCAGACCGTCACTACAAGTTGGGAGAGGAAAAAGTTTGATCCTCTTCTTCTTGGTTTGGGTACCACTGGGAATCATACCTGCTGCCTCGTTGAAGCACTTGTTCCTATTTTTGACAGCAAGGCCAGACACACCACAAGCCAGCACCTCCCAGCAGTACTCCGGGCTGGCATACTGGAGTACCACTTACGAGCTGTAAGATGCTGAACACATTTTCTCTTCTATGCAGTAACAATTTTACTTGAGGATTCATAAATATAAAAGATATTTTTGCACATTTTTCTCTTTCTCTTCTTCCTCATTTGGAGTACGGGGACGGGAACAAGCTGTTAGCTGCTCTGAGCTAGCCCTTCCTACGTGCCACCCTTCCAGGGTGTGAGAGGTGATTGCCCCCACCTGGCTGAGCTGTCTCACAGCTGTCATGGACTCAGAGCCTGTCTAGAGTTTACTCTTGTGACATGATAGCCCATGGCTCCTATTTCTATGCAGGTCCAGTAACTGAATTTAAGAAACTTTTTACTTCAGCATTTGACTAAAACCCATTTTTCATTTGCATGCATCTGTGCAATATCTGTGCAATATGAATGATTAAATTTTTACCCTTCTTAGGACACAATCATATTTGCAGTTTTAATGGCTACTCTTTCATGAGAAGTATTAATAAAAATAAAATGGAACCACTGAAGTACACATCATTTTTATACAGCTTCATATATATTTGCCTTGCAATTCCTTACAGAGAGAAACTAGCCCCAAATGTGGGGATGGATACTATAAAGTTATATGTATTATTATAGACATTGTATTCTTAAATTTTATTTTGTTAATTTCAGCTGTAGTCATCAATTTAAATTCCAGCTGGAAGTAGTTACATTGAATGCAAAACTTGTTTAAACATATTTTTAATATTTTAGTATTATTCATATTTTATGAAAAGCATTATTTTATTCTTAGAACAATTACTAAGAAGTTACTGGTTTATGCTGTTTTTACTATTTTATGTAGTAAACTTTTATTCTTTTATATTTTATAGCTTCTTTCTTCATTGTTAACAGTATGTTGTCACTCTCCTGCATTTGCTGTAATTAGAGAAGTTTATAGCACAGTTCTTTTTCCACTTTCAGTTTCGATACTCTGACTGGCAGGACAAATTCCTCATGGTGCTGGGCACTATCATGGCAATACTCCACGGAGCAGGACTCCCCATTATGATGATCATCTTTGGTGACATGACAGATAGTTTTATTACTTCAGAAAATATGACTTATCCAGGTAAAATCTCCTAGCTGGTGTTGATGAAATATGGCTTTTATACAACAATAAGCAAGGTATATTTGGGAAAAAGAAAGAACAGACTAGCAGCTCACCTCAGGCTGTTGAGGCTTCCCAGGAAAGAAAGACGTTTGCCTGTATCCTGTGTGTCAGATGGATCACTTCGTACCGTGAATCAACAGGGCTGTAATTTTGACCAGTTCCACATTTCCTCCAACCAGTTTTCTGTGCTGCTACACAGTCTGCTAATTAACTGCTATACCAGTTTTAAAGGAAAGACTTTGAAGTATTACAGTTGGAGTTAAGGAATTTAATAAATGGATGAAAGAGTAATGGTAAAATAAAAAGAGAAGGCAGAAAATGTGTATTGCTATGCTTTGAAATCAGAAGTGGTTCTTGGAGAAATCTAAATATGTAAGATAAAATATGTAATAAAGGCCTTCTTAACCAAAAAAAAAAAAAAAAACTTTATTAGATAGTTCAATATTTATTAACTTCTGTGTTTGTTTATAAGAATGTTAGGAGCATCCAAAAGACTGATTATATGTCCATTTACTTGATCAAAACAATCACTTTCTTAGTGTAGGGCCAAACCAAAAGAAGGCACGTTTATTCTGAGATTGAAGTGCCAAATGCATATTGCAGAACTGCATGTCCTGATTAGCTTCACATGTAGACAATCCCTTAAGTTAATTACATCTTTAACCTCTGGCAACAAGAATTAATTTAAAAAAAAAAGCTTACCCTAGACAATTGGAAGTGCCTCATTCCATATTCATTATTTTTCTGAACATCAGTTATTTATGAACCTACATATGTGAAGTACTTCAGAGCACTATTAAGAAGGTGAGCTTTATGGATCCAGTGTAATGTTTTTATAAGTATTCTTAAAATCAGTACACATTCAAGAAAAAATACTGTATTTCAAATGTGAAATTTAGGCTGAATTTAGCTAGGGTTTTAGTGGTTTTTTTTTTGTTGTTGTTTTTTGTTTGTTTGCTTTGTTTTGTTTTGATTTGATTTTTTTTTTCTCTGTTTATAATGTTTGAGGGAGAATTTTCACTTCTGGATTCAGAAAATACTTCGTAATGTGCTGAATATCTTAAACTTTGGTAAACATAGGTGCTAGGTAGTTGACAGCTCTTAATCTTCATTCAACATTGTAATGATAGGGTTTTAAAGAAGGAAATTATTATCATGTCTTTTAATAAAAATAACTAATATGCTTTTCTCTTTTCTTTTCTGCAGAAAATTTTTCTTTATTGAACTATACGTCAGTGAATTTTTCTACAGATTTTTTTTCTTATGCTCTGCTTGGAGAGTTGGAGTATGAATTGACCAGGTAATGCTTTCATTCACTTTGTGGCTATCGAATAAAAGACAACAAACTTGAAATTGATAAAAGAAATACTTTTTATAAAATTTATAAAACACTTTTTACAAAAATATAAATTAGTTCAAGTACTTTGCTCGTGTATTTTTAACAGTTTTTTATTGGATAGAATTCAAATGAGATGCAACAGGTAGTCTGAGAAAACTGTCTTATTGGCAAGCTGTTTCATGTTAGTCCAATGGTGTTTTTCACAGTCTTCTAAGGTGTTAAGCACCAATGATTTGCAATTAGGGGCTCATCATATCATTCTCTGTGCAATTTCCAGGCTTACAGTTGGTCATTACCCTCTCTCTCAGCCTCTATGCCCTAATACTTCTTTCTTAATTCTTTGCCCTTTTCAGGTTTTCCTTCTCCTTCAGTTTTCTCATTCTTTTTAAACCCCAGCTCCTCTTTATTCATGCCTCCTTTCAAAGGGGGAAAATTTTGTCTTTTTCTTCAACCTCAAGGAAGGGTGTCTGTTTTAAAAAAATAAGCTGTGACGGCCTGCTCCTTGAAGGCAGTATGTAATCACAGACGGTAAATTCTACTCTTGTTGCACAAACAAGAACCCCGCTATGTGGGATAAGAATTATGAATTGTTGATTTAAAAAAAAAAAAGGCCAAATTCTGGTACTGGTATCTATGGCCATATTTGTTATGCAAAAAAGCTGGCAAAATCAAAGAAGTAACTTTCTGAACAATTGCCATTGAACAAATAATTCACAATGTAATATATTTTTACTTTCCATTTAATTGTTACCAATTATATTATGAAATAACCATAATTCATAGGGATTCTGGACCAGAATTAAATTCTTTTGTGTGTTGTCATAAATTATGCATTCAAACAAATGCCAGAATCCTGTTTGTTTCCTCCCAGTTTTGCTGCTTTTAGTAGCTTTTTATTATGCTGGCAATGATTAAGAACAACATTCAGCACTCATTCAGCTATTTATTAATGTACAAATATTTTTCAGTTTAAATATGATAACATTTTAATTGCAGTCACAAATAAAACATCTTTGGCAATCATTTATAACAAAGTACATAGGATAGCTTTCCTCTTTATTTTTATTTTTATTTTTATTTTTTTTTGTATGTGTGGAGCCTTATTTAATTTTGATTAAATAAATGGTATCTAGACACTAATTTCATTATTTTTCCTTAGAAATACACACAAATTTTAAAACCAAACTAAAATTTCTCAAATAATATTAAACAAAGCAAATAAATGATAGTAGCATACAAACAATTAAAATTCAGGAATGAAGTCAAAACCTGACTTCATTAAATGAAAGTAGATATCCCCAACAGTAACTTTTGTTTTTACATTGCTTAAGCATCTTTAAAATCCCACTGTTAATCTTCATTCATTGTGGGAAGGGTATTTAAGAGTAAATATGTCATTCTAAGCCTGTTTTTATTATCTTTGCTTTTGTGGAATTTGAGCCATTAATTTTTAAATTTAAATCTTTGTGTTAATTTTTGAAAGTTGTATAATGAATAAGTAGAATATAAAAAATGAAATTTGGTTCTGAAATAACTTTAAAAATATTCATTATGCTGAAGAAAGAGAAATGGCAGGTAGTTGTAAGAACCTTCCGTGTTGTTTTGAATGCTCATATAAGGAACTGAATTATAAGCTATCTCTGGGAGTCCTGTTTGGAGTAGAATTAATTCAGTTGTAAATCTCCTTTTTGTTTCCTTTCAGATATGCATATTATTATTCTGGAATAGGAGCTTGTGTTCTTTTTGCTGCCTACATTCAAGTTTCATTTTGGACACTAGCTGCTGGCAGGCAAATAAAAAGAATCAGACAAAAATTTTTTCATGCTATAATGAGACAGGAGATTGGATGGTTTGATGTAAATGATGTGGGAGAACTGAATTCTAGAATTGTAGAGTAAGTATTAAATAACAGTTAGTCGCTGAGTATTTGTTCTATCACAAAACTGCTGTAATACTTCCATCAAAACAATGTTATTTCATCTTATTAAACTCCTCTATAAGCTATACTGTCATTTATATGGATCCTAGGATCATTTTAATGAATCCTGAGAAACAGAGATGTTGGAGAATACTGCTCCAAGCACTCTGTGACTGCAAACTTGAAGCTATGTTAAATTTTAGGTGTTAGAAACATAAAGAAATACTGACGAAGTGGGTGTATCTAAAGAATTAATGTCTGTGGTTTCCATGCTTTCTTACTCATTTGGATATCATTTGTTTTTTTCAGTGACATCTCCAAGATTAATGAAGGAATAGGGGAAAAAATAGGGATGTTCTTTCAGGCAGTGGCTACATTTTTTGCTGGATTTATAGTTGGTTTTACAAAAGGCTGGAAATTAACACTTGTGATCCTGGCATTCAGTCCCCTGCTGGGCTTCTCTTCAGCGATCTGGGCAAAGGTAGGCAAAAAGTGTGAATTTTCAATAAACTGGTAGGCTATAATTTCCATAATACCACTTGGTATTTGAAGATTTTAAAATGTAATCTGGCTGTTAGTGAATTTTGACCTTGCTTACATGCAGAAAGTTGTCCCTCATGGCACTGGTGTAGCTGAAGAAGTACATTGCCTCCTCCATGGGTACTGCTATACTGCTGTAAACTTTATTTAAGCATGCCCTCATATGAAAGGGTAATAAGCAGTACCTATGCCATCTTCATGACTACTTCACCAAAATATTCAAGCACTGTCAGTAAAGATCAATAAATATACAAATGAGGTAAGATTGCACAGCTGAGGTCATCTCAGGTATGTTCTGGAATGAGCCTGCAGTTAAGTCAGGTTTCCTGGGCTAATGGCTGTCTGTAGGCTCTGACCCCAAGGTGAGGAGGTCATTGCCTCTGGGGTTAGAATATGGGCACGGGCAGACACCCTCAGGCAGCCAGCACACCATGACCTCTGCTCCAGATCTCTTTGCACCTTGCTCAACTTCCAATAACTGACTGAAAATGGCACATGAGATGTAAATGCAGACCATTATGCGAGAGAAATAGACTTCATCTGTAGAACTGTAATTGCCTTTGGCTAGGACCTCCAAAGAGGTATTGTGGTGTTAAGTACCACCTGGCTATTGAATTACAGTGACACTGGGCAGCCTTGCCCTTAGACCTAAGATGAAAATCACAACTCTATTTAAAATGTGCAATATTCTATAAGTCTTTAAAAATATAATAAAGTAGATAGGAAAATCAGTTAAAAAAAAAAAAAAAAAAAAAAAAGTATTCAAATAAAATAAATCAGAGCAGTGCTTGTGCTGATTCTGTTTTTGTTTGAACAGGAAAGTTAAATGATTTTTCTTCCACGCAGATAATTTCTGCATTCACTAACAAAGAACTAACTGCATATGCAAAAGCAGGAGCTGTTGCAGAGGACGTTCTGGCAGCAATTCGAACTGTGGTAGCATTTGGAGGACAGAGGAAAGAAACTGAAAGGTGAGAAAAAAGTTTCCATTTGTTGGCTGTTTTTATAATAGTAACTGAAGAGATTTTGATTTTTTGTCTTTGCTGCTGAATTTTATTTTTTCTTTTTTTTTTTTTATTAGCTTCATAAAGCATCATTAGATATGCAAAGATGCATGCACTCTCTTTCCCAAAAAGTATGTGATATTTCAGGCTTCATATACCTAGTGAAAATTGAAAGAAAAAAAAAAAACAACAACAACAACAACAAAAAAACAGGCATGTGGCAAGAAAAGTATAACACAGAGGTCACAAACCAAGGGCATGCACACGTATTTATTTATATTGTACCACAGAACATCATTCTTGCCATCTTTTTGATCTTTTATCTAAAGTTAATCATCATGACCACTAAATCTGGCAGATGTTTTCAGACTCAAAGTTCAGTAACGTTTGTATCATTCAGAGAAAACATACACCATCTCTTGCTTCTCCCTTATGTTCCAGCCACCACTGTTTTCACAGTCAGGCAGCTCTTTGGGCATCTATGCCTTGCTTCCCAGTTCACCCCAGCATCTTTCTTTGGTTACCCAGTGCTGTTTATCATCCTTGTAGCTCTCATCAGCTCTTTTCCCTGCTCATCCTTAAAACACTGTTTGTCAGACACTTTCTGCTATGCATCCTGATATATATATCACTTTTTTTTCCATCAGCGTAACAGTAGACTGGAGATTACAATGGTGACATCCTTAATGACTACAAAATATTCTACCCTATGACAGTGAGAAAGATCTTTATAAATTGGAAATTAATTCTATGAGACTCACCCATCTTGTACTTGAGATTCTGCATCTCTTAAGTCTATCTCATCCTAGGCTGGTGGCTGATAAAGCAAACAAGAAATCAATGAGAAATGAATAAAGACAATCAGAAAAAAATAACACCTCTCCTAGTGTTTCTACAGCTTTGAGAGAGAGAGAAGGGTAGGCCTTTCCATGTTCTGGAAATCTTATACATAGCATACCCATGGTGAAAAAAGCTCATTTCTAGTAACTGTGGCATTTAGCAAAAACCTAAAATATATTGAGGTACCCTGCATGTGACGTATGTCTTTCCAGAGTAAGAAGGACCTCCTAAATTACACACATCAGGGCCTGCTGTAGTAAACAAATGTATCACCTGTTCCCTCTGCTAATAAGCATAAAAGGTCCATCCTAAAAACAAGTAGTCTTCTTAACTCTGTTGCTGCAGTCAGGGAAGCTATTTGACTGTTATGAAGCTATCTGCTACTTGACTGTTTGAAGGTTGGGCATCCCTTTCCATCAAAGTGTACACGTAATTCCTACCTATTCATTTGTTCCTGTACAAGCAATGCACTTTTGTTTTAGTAGCTCCTTCCCGTGGGTTAACTCTCCTGTATTATTTATAGAAATAAATCATAAAGTCTTTCAGGTGTCATTTTGCTAGGCCATCACAGTAAAGTTAATTTGATTTTCCTATACAATATAGGTTTTCCATTTCACTGATCATCTCATTCACTGATCATCTCATTCTTTAAATTTGTTGTCTTTTACTTTATGAAAGTACAGTTAATTTGCTTCTCTTACCTTTATCCCCAACATCATGTATCTAGTTCTGTAAGATATTCTGATATTACTTTGTCCTAGTCATCTCACTTGTCCTCTGCACTGATACTCTCATTTTTCTACCATCAGGAAATTTTATTTATTGTAAATACTCCTTATCTGTCAAAGCCACTAAAAAGACTAGAAACAATAAATCCCAAGACTGACTGAAGAACTTGTGTTTTTAAATCCCTTGGGTATTACAACTTGCCACTAAACACTATATTCCTTCAAACAATTCCTTACCTTACCATTATTTTATTACAACTACTGTTTAAGTAATAATTTATCCTATGGCTTTAGGATAAATTGGCATTAGATGGTATAAATCAAGTCCTGAAGGATTAGTTTACTGTGTTCTGCCTCTCTAGGAAAGACAGTCTTATAGAAAATTCATTGGGTTAATCCTTTGCTTTCATAGTTTATGACAGATTTTATTTTTTATTTTGTTTCATTGTACTTTATTTTTCATTTATTTCTGATTTTTTTTTTTTTAAATAATCTTTTTATGCTGTTTTTGTCCAGGTACCAGCTTGTAATTTCTCAGGTCACTGTTTGCAGACCTCAGTCCTGTGGCTTTATCCACAATTTCAACATTAAATCAATCACTAAAAGTCTTTGCTACTGGACCACTGTTAGGTTTGCCAGTTATTCAGTACTTTGGAATAAAAAGACCCTCATCACCATTCCTTTCTTACCATTTTCCTTTTCTGTTTTTGGCACCATACATATTTTTGCTGCTCCCCCCACCACTCTTTTTTTCCTCCTGAAAGTTGAGACTGAACTACACTTTGGGAGCCATTTCTGGTGCAATTGTCATTTCAATGCTTCTAAATTTCCAAGACCCGTGAAATGAAAAACCTTTGTTGCAGACATTTTTTGTGTGCACTCAGCTATAATTACTTTAACTGATTCAACCCACAATCCTTGACTTTTATCTACAACCAGCTTTATCTTAACAGCCTTAAACTAAGTTCAAAAAAAGAGTATTTTTATTTGTTCAGTGATTATTTATAAAAGAAACTTGTCAACTATCACTTCCCAGAGCACACAGGTCATGCAGCTACTACTAGCATTTGATTCTTTAGTTTATATTTACAATATTAGAGTCTCTCACAGTCATGCACGTGTGACTGACTTGTTCTCTCTGTCCAAGTCCAATGTGGAATATTAGATAAAAACACTATCCCAATTTCTTCTTTACATTCATTCCCCAGAGAGAGTCTGATGTAAATAGATACTGTTTTCTCCAAATCACCATTTCTCCTTTCTTTACAATACTTTTTTTTTTTTACTGCAACAGTTAAGCAACAATACTCCTTGTAATATCAGAAATATTTTCTGGCTTTTGGAATATTCCAGAAATAACAGCTTTACAGCTGTTTAGCATTTTGCCACAGCCTTTTACAGTCATCCAGGATGTGGTTCAGATTGAGCTGACCAGCTCACTCTGTCACAATGTGAAGAACAGTCAATACATTTTCCTCCACTCACAGCAAAGTCTTTCATAGCATTTGACTAGTAAAATATTTTGCATAACTTTTACATTTACTTTGAAGAATTTATGAATATACATAGAAAAATAAAAAAGAGTAATTTCCTGTATGCTCTGGTTTTTATGCCTTTTCTTTTAGATACGAAAAAGATTTAGAAGAAGCCAAACGCATCGGTATCAAAAAAGTTATTTCAGCCAATATTTCCATAGGTATTGCTTTCTTTTTGATATATGCGTCATATGCATTGGCCTTCTGGTACGGAACCACTTTGATACTTTCTGATGACTATACAATTGGAAATGTCTTTACAGTAAGTATTCACCAGTAGCTGAACAAGGTTTATGAAATGTATTGAACTGATTCTGTGTAACCTTATTTAAATTTTGAGTCAGGTTGAAGTTAGCTTTCCAAACTGCATTTTTCACTTTCTCAGTGTTGTTAACAAAATAAAATAAAATAAAAAAATATAGCTTTGCTTATCATGGATCATTTCTGTAAATTGGGTAGCAACATAAATACCACTCATATGAAATTCCAAGCCAGCTTGGATCAATAATAATGAGAAGTTATTATTTTTGTATTCAGTCCCACTGCATCTTTGCTAATGGATTGAGGTTTGACCTCTAGAATCCTGAGTCTATGTCAGGAGATTCCAATCAGGAGCCATAAGCCAGGCTTCAGGTACAATTTGTTTTCTAACAAATTAAATGCTGTCTTGGTCCCAGCTGGATGACCTGAAGTCTTTATCTTCACTGATACCAAGGTGGACGTTCTGTTGGAAAGCTTAGAATATGATAATGAGGTTGGAGTTGTAATCCCAGTCACAGCCTTCCCACTAACAAATTTACATCTGTGTTGTCAGCATCTCTTGAAGCCATCCACTCCATTACAGTCAGGTGCCACGTGCTTAAACCTAAGAGGAGCAGCTCATTTAATAGTTTTCACTTGTGACCAAGTGTGTAAATTTATTTTGCCCACCTCAGGGCAAAGCCAGGCAGGTGAGTTTGTACTACCAACACCCTGCAGAAAAGAGCTGGAAAAGAGCTTTGCTTTCATACAAGTAGCACCTGACTGCAAAGCAGGGGTTGTTGCTGGTCTTTGCAGAAATCCATACTGTCTGTCACTTCCTCTGGGTCACTAGCAACTTGCACTGTAATGCAAGCTTTGTTTAATACTTAGATCTGATTAAGATAAAATGCAAATGGGCATTTATTCCCAACATCTGAGTGGTACAGTTGCATGTGTTCAGAGAAAAAATAAGCACAAAAAATGTCAAAACCAAGGCTGAAAAATTAGAGTGGAAATTAGAGTCTGTTTTTGATGCAACAAACAATTTTAGTTTCACATGAAGAAGTCTTAAGTTTCCTCAAATATTTGGTTCTGTTCTTGCTGGTAGTACATTGCAGTGGAATATTATGTCTTTAACTTTTGGGTTAGATTACCCTTGTGTTTATGTCATATGAAGATAGAAAGATTTTTTATTATTATTATTATTTTCCTGTGTTTAACCATAGAAGTAATTGCTGGCTAGTTTTTCCTCAGATGGAATTGGAAACATCTTATTGTCACTCTCAGGAAGAACCCCAGCCATCAGAAACTCACAATAATCTCTTTATGGGCCAGTTGTAAAATAGGGAAATTTTAGAATGATCTTGAAAATTCCTTATTTATTTCCTATAAGGAAATTACTTCTTGTTTATGATTGCCACTTGTTTAATTGCAGCTTTTATTTTAGACTTCATATTGCACAGCATGCATGAATCTACTTGAAGGAAGGATAGCCAACACTCTCAGATAAATAAAGCTATCTATGTGAATTCCAGCTGTGTATTTTGTTGGGTTTTTTTTGTTTGTTTGTTTGTTTTGGTATGTTTTGTTTCGTTGTTAGGTCTTTTTTTCTATATTACTTGGAGCTTTTGGGGTTGGATCTAGTGCACCAAGCATGGAGGCATTTGCCAATGCAAGAGGAGCTGCCTATACAATCTTCAGTATTATAGACAATGTGAGTATCTTTGCCATGGCTGTCATTTGAAAATATTGAACATTTGACTTCTTTTCTGAATTCAAAATTATCAAGCCCAAACAGTGGTCGATGCAATATCATAACATTTAAAATTCTACCTAACAGTTTTGGATGCAGGACAAGCATCTAAATACTCTGATGTGAACCTTTTAAATGAGCAAGATGTAAATTTTTGCCTGTTATTTTTTTAACCTGGTAGTTCAGAAAAACAAGTTAAAGAAGAAAAATAAATTATATCCATGCTAACTCAATTAACTAACTGAGATAACAGTGACAAGAGCACCCTGATAGAAAAGGATTAATTTGAACTGTAAGAATTAATTACCAGATGTCTGGTAGATACTTGAGTTGCTGGCAGGGGCTACAGCCATTTTGATGTTAGAGTATCACAGTGACAGCAATGCTATTTTAAAATTAGTCCTGGGTTGTCAATATAAATTGCATTCATGCCTTTGCATATTAGCGCAGACACATGCCTGATTCTGAATTGTTCTGTGCTGCAATAAAATTAAATGCATTAAAACCTAGTTCCCTGTCCATGTTAATACTGACATAGCTGCTACCTCCTAGAATCACAGAATATCCTGAGTTGGAAGGGCTCCACAATGACATCAAGTCCAACTCCTGACTCCACACAGGATCACCCAAAAACCAAACCATACATCTGAGAGTTGTCCAAACATTTCTTGAACTTCATCAGGCTTGGTGCTATGACCACTGCCCTGGGGAGCCTGTCCCAGTGCCCAACCACGCTCTGGGTGCAGAACTTTTCCCTAACACCCAGCCTGACCCTCCCCTGTCCCAGCTCCATGCCATTCCCGTGGGTCCTGTCGCTGTCCCCAGAGAGAGGAGCTCAGTGCCTGGCCCTCTGCTTCCCTCCTGAGGGAGCTGCAGGCTGCCATGAGGCCTCCCCTCATTCCCCTCTTCTCTGGGCTAAACAAACCATGGGAGCTCAGCCACTCCTCATATGTCTTCCCCTCTGAACCCTTCACCATCTTTATAGCCCTCCTTTGGACACTCTTGAAAAGTTTTATGTCCTCCTTATATTGTGGTGCCCAACTGCATGCAGTACTCAAGGTGAGGTCACGTGCACAGAGTAGAGCAGACAGATTTGTCAAAGACCTGCACTGGCAGCTTCTTGCATTTGTTAAGTAGTTATTTTTGCTCTGCTGCTTTGTAATCAGTCTTGCTATGTATGCTTTGTTTTATGGTAACATTGACATCAAAGATTTCACAGCCCTGTATCATGCTAAAATGCTATTAGAAATCTAAACAATGTTTTTGTTGTTTTCCCTTTTCTTGCCATGTTACTCTGCACAGGAACCTCAGATTGACAGTTCATCCAATGCTGGCTATAAACCGGACCATGTTAAGGGGACTTTGGAATTCAAAAATGTTTACTTCAATTATCCTGCTAGGCCAGATATTCAGGTATTACACATGGAAGTGATTCAGATTCTACTGTAGATAACCTGATTGTCTCAGTGAAAACCAGTTGTTATAATTAAGAAAATAAGACTCCTAGAAAAAATGGAAAATTTTGTTCTTATCTAGAACCAATATCTGTTTTAGCCAGAACAGTTTAGTTAACCTAATTAAGAACACCTTTTTTTTGTTTGTTTTATAAATAAATAAAATATGACTATATGAAACTTGCACTAAAGCTTGGATGCCCTAATAATTCATAACTATAATTCCTAAATATAATGAAAAACACTCATCATACTAATGCTTAGTTTAATGCAGTAAAAGTGTAATAGCGGTATACTGATCTTCCAGATGGTTCACACTGTAAGTCTATTAAAAGTATTTATCTGAGAAATTGGCAGCAGGTCTAACACTTATTTTCTTGCATTTACAAATGCAAAAACTGCCCCACCAAAGGAACAGGGAGTTTTGTTCGAGAGTTTTCACTAAGGTATGTCTTGATGCAATTAATTTGGGATAGAAGAGGTCTGAACAATTTCTGAAAATACATTTATTAAGAATATCTTGGAAAATAAGTCCCTATTCCAGTGTGAAGGAAGTCTATTTTCACTAATCTCTAAAAAGGGATTTGTTCCCATCTTGTTCGGGTAGACTGTGAAGACAGAGAAAAGCAGGGCTTTCTCAGGCAGCTTTGAAAGAAACAGAAAAAATATTGCAGCTGGCAAGTTTCTGAAGAGATAACAGAAATAATTTGGTACTTATATTAGTTGCCATTAGAATCAGTACGAAGACTGAAGATAAACATTTTGATACAGAATTAAGTGAGAATAGTAATCTAGTATTAGAAAAGGGCTGTGTTTTTGTTTGTTTTTTACTTCTTCCTCGATTTATTACAGAGGTCACCTTTTTAGATCTTTAATCCTGGGGATGAAGGGTGAAGGACATTGCACAGCAAAGGAAAATGAGAATAATGAACAAACCAGAAGATGCAAGGAAACTTACTGCATTAGTGAAAACACTGTTGAACAGCCTACTGACTATATAGTAGGGTCTAAGAGTGTAGTGCCTAAGGAATGCACTCTGCATTCCTAAACTTGTGCAGATGCATGTGATATCAATGGGTAAGAATTCATCCCACTAGATAGCTGCAGGAACCCTTCACCAAAAAGGGCATCCAAACTTGCCCAAGACACTGAGCAGATCTTTGTGTGCAATGACATTGCCAGACTTCTTGTTGTCACAGATACATTTTAGTTCAAAATTAATAGAATTTCAGCTCTCCCTCTTCTTTTAAATTAAGAACTTCCTCCTGAGAGCTTCCTACTGGATTACTTCTGAGTGAAATAATATGAAACGCTATGCAAATATGTAAAAACAAAACTAAGTTGCTTTTCATCGGTAACTGAAAAAGAACTATCCAAGATTTTGTCTCATTGCACAGAGGTTTATAGATGTCTCTCCGCCTCTTGAAGTTTTAGAGAAAGCTACAAAGAAAAGCTCCCATAGGCCAACAGCAATGTAAGAGGGAAAGAAAAGTTATTTTCCTCTACAGCTTCAATAATTGTTGGTGCTTTTGCCACCTGTCTGAGCGAGCACATCTGCATGGAAAGCAGACCATCACTTTTGCAATTGGTGTGAAATGCTGCATTTTGAAGAGAGGAGCAGAAGGAACAATCTCTTCATAGTGCAGTGAAACTCCACAAACTGCAAGCCACTCCTTCCCCAATTTCAAATGCAGTTTTTCCCCTTTCTTACCTAGAGGTCTCTTAGAAAATTTCCCAGAATTTCTGATAATATTTTAACATGATGGCTTTACCTACTTCAGAGATATTTTACAAAATTATTTAACTTCTGCAATACTAGTTGCAGTCTCTTGATAATAGGAAAGTTAAGAATTCTGTTAGTGGGAGCTGCTGTCATTTTAAACACCATGTGAACGTATTCAAAACTGAGCAATCACCACTTTGCAGCAAACGTTACCACAGCAGATATATAAGGGTTTTATCAGTATTGCTAGCACTAATAGAACAGCAATGTCTTGCCACTATAACAAAGAATTACAGAATTATTAAATTATAATTACGGTGTTTGGCCATACCCATAGTAACTATATGTATTGGGGTAGTACCTAAACAGATCATCAATGGGCTGTTGTTTCATGTATGACGGTAGAATATTTTTTTTATTTTTTATTTTCTTGAAATGAGTTATAATACAGAAATTTCAGGGCAGATACCAAAACTGACTGGAAAAATAATAATAATAATAATAATAATAATCCTGGTTTCACTCAAATGCCCTATATTGTACTTCTCCTTCTAGCTTTTATGATAAATTACTCTTCTTGGAAGAGTGATGACTTGATAAATAAGGGTGCTACTAAGTACAAAAAGATATAACAAATATACTGATGTATTAGTGCAATAAAACCTGACTTAAATTGAAAAATAGAGGAATGCACCAGGCTATTCTGTAAACATAAAGGATATTTTACTGTAGTCTTTAGCGTTCCTGCAAATTTACTCTGACATTTTTACATGCTGCTATGCTTCAGTCAAACTTTCTTATGCACACAGATACTGAAAGGCTTGAATCTCAAGGTCAGCTGTGGCCAGACAGTAGCCCTGGTTGGTGGCAGTGGCTGTGGGAAAAGTACAACTGTTCAGCTCATCCAGAGATTTTATGATCCCAAGGAAGGCACGGTAAGACACCTCAAGCCAGATGACTGCTCTGTGTGTCGCAGTTGTTCAAAGTCAGCTTCTGGTCTCATTGCCCTTGATCAAATGACACGGTCAAGTCTCCGGTAAAAAGGCATGTGCCAGCCTAGGGAGAGAGAGTCCTTGACCAGAATACTTAGTAAATGGGTTGTGTCCGCTTCCTTTCTTTAGATTACCATTGATGGGCAGGATATTAAGACCCTGAATGTAAGATATCTGCGGGAGATTATTGGTGTGGTGAATCAGGAGCCCGTGCTCTTTGCTACTACCATTGCAGAAAATATTCGCTATGGCCGAGAGGATGTCACCATGGAAGACATTGAGAAAGCTACCAAGGAAGCTAACGCTTATGATTTCATCATGAAGCTACCCAAGGTAAGCAAGCTGCTGTCCTGCTGAAATAATTTCCCTTCAACCTACTCACACCAAAGAGTTCCTTAGGAGGGATTCTCCTTAGCAGAGGTTGCTGTTCCTAGAGCTGTGAATATGCATAGCTATGCAGAGCTTCCTCATAGCTTTTGAGAAGAATGTTAATTTTGACATACAGGGGCTACTAACACAGATGTGCCCTTTCTTTACATTGCCTTTCTGTGCTAAAGGACTGTGCCACTGACTGTTTTTCAAACGTGTTTGGTTTTCTTGTAGAAGTTTGAAACCGTGGTTGGAGAAAGAGGGGCACAGCTGAGCGGAGGCCAGAAGCAAAGAATAGCAATTGCCCGAGCTCTGGTTCGCAATCCTAAAATTCTTCTGCTTGATGAGGCAACATCAGCTTTGGATACTGAGAGTGAATCAGTTGTGCAGGCAGCACTTGACAAGGTCAGTATTGCTTGTTTGTTTAAAAAGCTGCAAGAAATAGAGACTCCTGACAAGTGTAAGGTAATTGCCTGAATTTGAAAATAATTTCTGCTCATTCAAAGATTGGGAAGTGGTTTGTAAGTGCCCAGGGAGTTCAGTTAGTGACATAATGGGTAGGACTGCACTGCAGCAGGCTTTCCCAAACAAGCCTTATTCTTTGGAGCAGTAAAGAGCTCAGTGTAGACTGAGCAAAATATTCCATCCCATGGGCTATATTGTTATTAATATCTAGCAAAGTAATTCAAAACCAGCTTGGCTGTGTCTTCAAGAGAGGCTTCTCTGTGTTGGCTTCTGTCTAGACCTGGCTTCTATAATACCTAGAGAAATTTTAAAAAATAATAATAAAATAGCCAACCCTGTATTTCTTGCTGTCTGCTCTAAGGAACTGTGTGAACTGTTTACAAAATAGTTCCACCTATTCCTCAGGCTGAATCAACCACAATGTTTTTGTTTTTGCTTTTTTTATTCCTTTGTTTCTTTCTCTCATTATGCATCTATGCTTATCATCCTCTGTGTAAGGACAAATTACCATCATTGCATAAACATTTTCAGCATCGGTCACAGTTTATCCATGGACAACATCTTTAGAAAGCATTTTATCTCCATATGCTCTTTACCCACTGTGCAGGGCTGTGTCTGGGAGAGTCAGACAACAGAATCCACATTCTCATCTGCAGGCATATTTTAGTCTGCTAATTTTTGCTTGGACACATAATTGACACTAGTTTCAGTGAGTTAGGCTCTCTGTCCACTTATCTTCATTTCTGGTAATTCACTACACTCTGTGAAACGATGATACCTGGCGTGTTGTATGGGATGGAATTATCTTTCCCTGTAGTGGCCCATACAGTGCTGTGCTCTACACTTGTAGCTAGAGCAGCACTGGTATGATACCAGTGTTGTGTCTTCTGCTGAGCAGCACTGACACCACACCAAGACTCCCTCCAACCCCTCTCCAAAAGCCAGCAGGCTGGGGGTGGGCAAGAAGTGGGGAGGGAACATCGCCAGGGCAGCTGGGCACCAACCAAAGGATATCCCATACCATATGGTGGCACACTCAGCAATAAAAGATGGGAAAGGGGAAGGAGAGGGGGTGCTCTCCTTATGAAGACGTCTGTCCACCCAGACAACCACTATGCATATTGAGGGCCTGCTTCTCAGGATGTGGCTGAACATCGTTAGTTGATGGGAAGTAGCGAACATTTTTTCCTTGTCTCTGTGTTTCCATGTGGACTTTGCTTGTTTTTGTTTTTTTTTTTTTATTTTTTATTTTTCCTCTTCGTTTTCTCTTTAATTAAATTATCCTTACCTTAACCTGTGAGCCTTTTTTTAACTTTCCAGCACACTTTCTTCACCGCCGCTCTTCTTTTGCGGAGGGGGAGTGAGAGGGCAGTTGTGGTGGAGTTTGGCTGCCCAGCTGGGTAAAACCACCACACGTGGTGATCTTTTTGCCAGCCTATGGTCTATAAAGTGAATCCCAGAGACAGGAGGGCAGAGAACTGCTGATCAAGATGACTGCTGCAATATAAAACTTATACAGCTAGTTTAAACAAGTTACTTAGCCTCCAACCTCTGCAACCTATTTTTAAAATGTCATATGACAAGATGAATCTCCCTGTTGATGCATCTGGCAGAGCATAACAGAAAGACTTGCTCAGACTAGACTAGCTCTGAGATTGCTGATGTTAAGCAAGACAAAGAAGCTAAGCTGTTGTGTGCCCAGTATTCATTTGTCCTCCTTCTCTGTTCTTTTTCTCTCTTTTTGCTTGGCCACATAACACTATAGAAGGTTTACATCAGATCTAGTGTAGACTGTTGTTCCCTACAGCCTTGACTACTAAGCTTCTGCTGAATCTGTTCACTATTCTGTGGATGGAGCATTCTCCTTTTTATGATTAAGGCTATTAGCTTGATTTTCTTCTGCATTTTGATGTGTTTTTAACCATTTAAAATAATTGCAGAAATAACAAAGCTTTTGGACTACTAAGAAAAGATGTACCATTTCTTATAGGGTAGTTTAAATGGATGTAACTTCCAGGTCTTAAAATCATGTAACAATATTAAGATGTCAGATTTAGTTGGAAATGCTTTCAAGAATACTCCACACATGACAGTTTGCACCTTTATTTCTTAATTGTAAAACACTTATTAAACCACTATCCTAGAAGATTTTAATATAAGTACATTTCATTATTTTTAATTACTTTTAATCTAATATAATTTAATATAATATAATTTTAATATAAGTAATATAAAGCTTAGATTCACTTGTTGGGTCATTAGTTATTAATACCAATTTATCCCAGAGCACACTGTTAAAATGTGCTTAGAAAAACATCTTTGTCATGTCAAATTAGATATTTGTGGGATTTATTTTACTATTAGTGAATAGTTCAAAAGGTGTAAAAATGACATGGCAATAGAAGAAATATTTTTAATATTATTTCAATTAGAGAAATATTTTCAATTAAGTCAAACAAGTAATTTAGAGCAAGCAAATACTGTGTAAGTGATAATTTTTTAATACTTGTGAAATGCTCTGAAACAGAATTGTCACTGACATGCTTAATGGTAGTCTTTTTTCAGTACAAATTGGATACATAACCTGAAAGCATATTGAATGGGCAGTCTAGAAAGAAGAAACTTCATATATTTATGTTTATAAATTGATAGTCTGACATGCAAAGCCAGAGTACTTTAATTTATATTCTCAAATAAAATACGTTTTCCAGTATTTCATTGAAGTTACATTTTTGCTTTAGTTTATCTCAGGGGAACTGAAAAATATTCTGAAATTCAGCATTTCTCAATTGAAAATTCTGATCTTTACTAGCATGCCATTTCCATGGCAATTTTTTTTCAGTTAAAATATTTTCTTGAACCCTAGTATGAAGAGGGGAAATATTAAATGTACCTGACAGCACTAATGTGAAGCCACCAATCATTATGCTTTCTGCAGATCAGGAAAGGACGCACCATACTTGTTATTGCTCACCGTTTGTCAACAGTTCGAAATGCAGATCTTATAGCTGCTTTCGAAAATGGTGTAATCACAGAACAAGGGACACATGATGAATTAATGGAACAGAAGGGAGTTTACTACAAACTTGTTAATATGCAGGTAGGTTTTTCATTATTATTTTTGCTTCATAGCTTGCATCATATTGTGTGCTGTTGACTTAACTGGATTGAATTGTTCCCAAAAGCTTTGTGGTGTTTTCTCAGTGAAGAAAGTCTAGTGAAAAAAAAAACCTTCTCTGAAGAGTATTAAAATTCAAAACAAGAAAAAGAAGAAAAAGTGAAATGTGTGATTTTAATTCAAACCTGTGAATTACAGGAATTATGAAGAAAATCTCTTTCTCTTTCAAGTGTGACATTGAAAATAAAGTATGTGAGAAGGTTGTGGTAAAAATGAGCTTCTGGGTCTGATAAATTCTCAGATTCCTTTTCCAAGTCAGAGAATTATAAAATAATTGAGGTTAAGGGACATTGGTGGTTCATCTAGTCCAACTCCCTCTAAATGCAGGGAGGGCTCTGAAGTCTAAGCAAGTTGTCAGGGCCATTTTCATTGGGTTTGGAATACTTCCAAGGATGGAGACTCCACACCCACCCCAAGCCACCTGCTCCAGTGCCTCGCCACCCTTATTGTGAAAACGCAAACTCTTACACAAGTACTTTTCCAAATCACTAGCATCTTAGTGACTCAGTCTCCTGAAGTTTTGGTATACAGACAGGGTCTACCTTGAATATTTCCATTATTTCTCAATCTGTCTTCTGCTTTTTCATATTTTTATATTTTAAAAAGGCTTTTCCACATGTGTGTTTTTTTCAGTTATGCCTAATGTAACTCTCCTATATGTTGTCAGAACAGTTTAACATGACAACAAATGCAAAAAACTCTCTATGGCTAAAATTTTTCTCCTCGCAAGTGTTAACGTTCTTTTTTTTTTTTTTTCACTGAGTATAGAAAAGTATTAATGAAACTTCAGTACTTGCTTGTGGCTTTTTTTTAAAAAAAGTTACTCAGTTCTTTTCAATATTCCATTTATTTACAATAAATTGTTGTTTTTATTTAGAACTGTTCATCATTAATGTGGCCAAAAATGATTTTTAGTGTCATGATGTGTTTCATTTCAGACATCAGGAACTGAAGATCAGTTACAGGAAGAAGGTAATGCACCCAGTGTCTCAGGAAAGACACTGAATGGATCAGTACTGACTGGACAGAAAAGACAGTCCACTCGGAAAAGCATAAAAAGGTTCAGAATACAGAATGATGAACTTGATGTAAAAGCTGTTCAGCTTGTGAGTCTCTCTGTATTCTTATCTGCATATGTTTTCCGTAACTAATGGGATAAGAAAGAAACCCGATTCCGCTAAACAGGGAGAAACTTTTTATCGTAATGTATGAAGAGAGCCTACGTGTCTGGTAAAGACTCGTAAAATGACAAAATAACACAAAAAGGGTTCTATGGAAAATTCTTTTCTCTTGAAACCAAAAGGAATTTTGTTGTGGTACTCAGAATAGTTTAACTGAGTAATATTATGAAACAAAATTACTTGAATATGGGAACAGCCTATGTGGCAAGTTAATTCATTTAAGAATGTAACAAAACCAGAAAGAGGTAATTAATCATAAAACTTTAATAACACCCCAAATAGAGAATAATTATTATTTTTGTCTAAGTATCTTGATATGGATTGCCTAAAATGTGTCTGTATTAGCAAATAAGTTACTGAAAATTAAGAGTTATCAATTTGGCTAATGACCTAAAAATGCAAAACATCAGGTTTAATGATGAGTAAGGCTCAATTCATTCAACAAACATTTAATACCATCAAATGGAAAAAGTGGTCTAAATTCCCAATTTCTTTTTCCGCATAGTCTCACAAAAGGTAAGTGGAATTTGTGACTAGTCATTTCTGGGAAAGGCTCAAATTGTTGGAAGAAATGAGAGAGTTTATGTAGCAGTCATTGATTTTTTTTCTTCTTTTTTATGATTAATATTGGGTACTGAGTAACAATAAGAATTTCTGCAATTAATTAATATGTTTTTTAACTATCAGCTATTTTGAGGTTTTCCAACATAGAATATGAGATAGGGAACAGATTACAAAGATTGTACCTGTCCTTCATTTTCCTCCATTAATGTATTATATTTATCCTCATGGAATCCTTTTATTCTAGGATAAAAACATACCTCCAGTGCCATTTTTTAAAATTATGGCGTTGAATAAAACTGAATGGCCTTACTTTGTTGTTGGAACTATATGTGCAATTATCAATGGGGCCTTACAACCTATATTTTCAGTCATAATTGCAGATGTTATAGGGGTAAGTATAAAACAAAGAATTAAAAACCTTGCTTGTGTGCTGTATCTTTTGTCACTGTTTATGGTTTTTATAAACGCTGAATTGTTTTATGATGAATCCATGAAATGCTACTTTTTTTTTTTCAATTTGCCCTGCAAAGGTAAGTAATGGTTGAAAGTCCTTGCTATGGAGAATGCTGAATTTCTGCTCTAAGTCTCACAAAACAGTTATGCAAATTTCACATCACTGTTTTTGAGCTGATCAGCTCACCAGTGATGAAGTGAGGAGAGTTACCTCTCTGAAATTGCTTCATCCTTATCCCTTTTTAAGAAGGCACTATAATTGACCCCATTCACATGAGCAATGCAGGCATGGAAGGTGATCTTTGTGCTGTGCTCACCATAACATTTCAGAAGGTACGGTGTGAATCAAAGCAATGCAAAAGCAACAAGATGAAAGGTAGACTTTTCATTACAGAGAGGCTTTCTGTAAACTTAAATTTATGCTGTTAAAAAATAAAGTTATGTTGTCAAGCACAAGGCACTTGCACTGGTGGGAATTTTTAACATTTTCTGTTGGAACTGTTTTAGCTGCACTGTATTACACAAAGATAATGAAATAGCCTTTTTTTTTTTTTTTTTTTTTTTTTTTTGTACTTGTTTGTGAGGTGTTACATTCCAAATAACTGTTTGGGAAAAGGGTATTATGTTGGTGTTATGCTTCGGTTTTTAATGCAAATAGTAGCAGGAAACAACCCTGAGGGAAGGGGAAAAAAAGTAGAATTAAGGTCCTTCTTTTCCAAAACATTAATTTATTATTAAAGCTTTTAGAAATATTTAGAGGCATGATAGTGTTTATGACAAATCTGGATTAAAAAATCTAAATAATTGAATTGTCCATTTGTTTGCTAGGGACCAAGGTATAAAAACATGATAAACTAGTGTCATTCTGAACAAACAATAGATAACAAACTCATAAATAACAAACCATAATGACAGTTACATCTAAAATATACAAATGCTATATAACAGCAAACAGTGTACAACATCCTCAAAGACCTATAGATTTTTATTTTTTTTTTTTTGAGGCTCTTTAAAGGACTTAGAAATGTTGAAGACCTCAGACTTCTTTACAAAACAAATATGTTTTATCCAAACTTGAGAGAATTATCTTTATTGCTCTGCAAACCTGGTGAAACCAGAACTGTACGATAGTTTCTCCATGAACTATGTATTATCAATATAAAGGTATAAGGATTGCTTCAGCATACTATACCTTTAATATTCATTTACTCACTGATGAGGTAAATAAGAGTATACAAGCTTTAGATGGAAAACTATTTCCCTAACTGTGCAAGGTCTCCATACAGTGCATAATGTACTCCTATTTTGTTGTTGTTGTTAAAATATATAAAACAAACAATAGAAATATGTTTATCTGTGAGTCTTAGCCTAAAAAATTATTGATTTGGTAACGTGTCATTTAGAACAACTTCTATATTTCTGTCTCACTAACTAGTTGTTAACATGCAGTAACCTTCAGCCAGTGACTACAGAAATGCTCTTTTAAAGTTTTAAGATGTGCTTCAGCCCTTTGCAGGTGTAAATTCCAATAATAATTGACTCGTGGGTTTGTTCACTGACATATGTTACTGTTTTATCATAACAAAATAAAAATCTAGCTTTTATTTGCAAGAACATGTACAATCACCTCAGATCTATGATCTTCAAAGAAAAAAAAAAATATCAGTTCATCAAGAAATTGACTTG
The DNA here is from genome assembly GCA_011076525.1 of Nettapus auritus. Lineage (NCBI taxonomy): Eukaryota > Metazoa > Chordata > Aves > Anseriformes > Anatidae > Nettapus > Nettapus auritus. Next base: position 22,183,002 of record CM021766.1, on the reverse strand, counting down.
TTTTCCCTTTAAATACACGTAATGCATAAAACAAGATAACAGGAAATTACTGAACCAGAACTTCAGTAAATAAAATTAATTTTCAAAATTTTCTTTCATAGATGTTTGTAGAAAAAGGAAAGGCTGCTATCAGGGAGACAAATAGCATGTATGCTCTACTCTTTTTAGGTTTTGGACTGATTTCTTTAGTCACATTTTTTCTTCAGGTAAGTTTTTTTACCATAATTGTTCATGGTATTTGAGACAATCTATCTCAACTGTGTTAAACTCTCAGTGCCTGAGTGTCAAGCAGTACATGAGAAAAATGATGATGGACATTCACTATGTTGTGAAATGTTGTAAGAGGTTTCAAATATGTTCTGTAGCATAGGCTGATCCTCATCTCCACAGCAAAGTAAAGTTTGTCTTTAAGGCCTACACTGTATCACAGCCTCTGTAGGAAAATACTGACAGTACAGACAGTAACTTCAACAGCACAGACCCAAATCAGGCTTTGGGCAACACTTCTGTCTTGAGCAAATGGTTGCCTTGGCACCTGCTCTGCACTCCATGCAACAGGTCTGCCAGCATCTGTGCTGGTTGAACTGAAACAACCTCACCTGTATCTACAAGAACTGCACTCAACCCCTTGGGTTTCTGAGAAAACATACCAAAAGTACCTGGGAAAGACCACATCATATGCTTAACTTAAGAGTACTCACATCTCTAAACAACTAAAAAAATAATAATAGTAATTCAAATTGCCTCTTTAGAAGTGCACCCATCTATTGGTGGTGCACCCATCTATTAGTCACTGCACCAAGCCTGTCTGAATTTAAGAAGCGTTTGGACTGTACACTTAGTCACATGGTCTAAAATTTTGAGTAGACCTGTGTGGTGCCAGGAGTTGGACTCGATGATCTTTATGGGTCCCTTCCAACTCGGGATATGCTATTATTTTATGATTGGTACAGGATCAAATACTTTGGACTACATTTTCTGAAACAGTTTCTAAATTCAAATTTACACATAATTGTTCTCATGGGTGTGTGTTTGCCAATGCCTGGAATTGCATATATTGTGGGAAAACTGCTGTGTTCAGGTCATTTATGTGAACTGATGAACATCTCATCCAAATGCACAAATCCCTTTAGTTGTTGCTCAGCTGCTTGGGCTAATCTTGCCTAATAACCTGCACAAGTCTGAACACCATCCTTCCACCTTTTGTCCTGATGCCCTTGACACAGTAGCACTTGCACTCCCTTCAGGCAAAACCAAACTCAAAATTCCCACCTTTATGATGCCCTGAAAAAAAAAAAAAAAAAAAAAAAAAAAAAAAAAAAAAAATTCTACTTTGTGGCATAGTTGTTCTGGAAACTAATGCACCAAAATGTGTCTGCCTGCATCCTGTCTCATTCCTGTGTGGTCTGATCCTGCATATCCTGCATGGCCATTTGTCAACGTGAATCTGCTAGTGACAGATTCACCAGCACAGCTCTGTGCACACCAAGTTTTGTGTCAGCATCAGTGAGTATCTACAGGTTCAGAGACCTAGAGAATTCCCGTAGAAAATAACCAGTAGAACTACAGCTTTGCAACTCTTAGAGGGAAATCCCTGGTGTCTGTGCAGTACCTAAAAAAAAGTGTAGGTTCTTACTGGTTATACTGCTGAGCCTGTTTACTGTGAAGTGGCCAGCTCCAGTTTGTGAACAGATGTGATTAAAAATTCCTGCAATTAAATCATTGTTTGGTGGGGCTTGAAGACTATTATGTGATAAATAGTTGTTTCTTTAAAAAAAAATAAAAAATAAAAAATAAAATAATAATAATAAAAAAAAAAACAGACACTACAATGTCTCATTCTGTGTAGCTCACTTGTAGCTAGCATATTTTTTACTTAATGATATTCTTTTTAATATTACATGCAGATAGTCACTTAACTTACTATCTTATAAAGACAAAAACTGTAATAAGGTATAAAAAAATATGCTTTTTTTCCCCCCCCTCACACAGGGATTCACATTTGGCAAAGCTGGAGAAATCCTTACAATGAGGCTCCGATCCATGACATTTAGAGCAATTCTGAGACAGGTATAACTGTTCTATATTTAGCTTTCTGAACTGTTTTCTAAAGAAGTGTTTGTTTATTTACATGCCATAAATATTTATTTAAGTAGTCATGCTATGATTCTCTCCGTAAAGATTTTGCAATGATTTCTTTAACTCATTTCAGAAACTGACTGGATTAAATCCTTATAACAGGTCCAAGTAGATATTTTAAAACCTTTTAATTGATGTAACTAATAAAGGCCATCTTAAAAACAGTCGAAGAAAGCTCAAAGGTGATGGTAGTGTTTATTTAGCGTATTTAGTATAATAAAAACAGCTTTGTTCTGAGGCACAGAGAAGGTAGGCTGTACTCTAAGAGGTCAAATCAGAAACTCAGATCTGCCTTCAGATATGCTGCAAGCTAGGATCTGCAAACAATTACTAGTGAAGGCAATAACACCTGGATATCTATCTGACTAGCTGCACTCACTAAATTGGTGGCTTATCCTACCGTGTAGTCACAGAACCAAAAATGGGCATGGCAGTAGTCTAGGGTAAAAACAGGACTTTGTACCACTGAAAGTACATTCAGCAGCAGAATTAAACCCTTTATGTTAAACAGCCTGAAATCGTCCTTCCCAAACTGATCTTGCGAGGGCTGCCCACAGGCAGCAGCTCTTCAAGAACTGCTCCCACATGGCTCCATACCATGGGGTCCATCCCCCAGGAGCAAACTGCTCCAGCACAGGTCCCCCACGGGCGGCAGCTCCCCCCAGGCCCCCTGCTCCTGTGTGGGCTCCTCTCCATGGGCTGCAGCCTCCTCCAGGCCACATCCACCTGCTCCACTGGGGGCCTCTCCACAGGCCACAGGGGAACTGCTGCTGCGTGCCTGGAGCACCTTCTGTCCTCTTTCTGCACTGACCTTTGGGGCTGCAAGGATGCTTCTCACTCCTCACTCTCCCAGCTGCTGTTGTGCACAATCTTTTGTTTGTTTGTTTGTTTTGTTTTTCCCCTTTCTTAAATCTGTTTTCCCAGAGGCACAACCAACTCCACTCACCAGCTCAGTTTTGGACAGTGGCATGTCCCTTTTGTAGATCTGGCTGTTATCTAACTTGGGACAGCTTCTGGGCTCTTCTTGCAGAAGCCCCCTAACTCCCAAAACCTTGCCATGCAAGTCCAATACACAAGGACCCTAGCTGTGTACATAACCAGCCTCGTCGCCAATTTTTCACAGTTGGCATGAGCTGCTTCCTGGATCTAGTGCAGTGGCAATCTGCCCAGTGAACATAGTCCGCTGCAGTGCCTTTAATGTACCAATAGAAACTGCATCACTTCCAGGCTGCAGTTCTGCACATCCAGAACTAACTCAGTTATCTTTACCCCTCTTTTGCTGTCACTACTATGCTTAACCAGTTGCTTTATGTCCTGAGTAATTTTGATAAATTCACCAAGTATTTGAAGGAAACATTGGTACTTCTGATATTATCAATCCACAGTATAAATTTAAGCCTTCCTTGGATTTCTATTATGTTTTACTCCCAGCTGTAGGTGGGCATGTGATCCCTGAGGTAGTAGTAAACAGAACAGTATGAGCCTAGGCACATTACTCCTTTGCCTTTCGCTCACTACAGAAAGCAGCATATCCCAGCTATGCTAAACTGCTACATCCACAAGTCTGAGATCAAAGATATTTCCAAACATGCAATCCCACTGGTTCTTCAGCCTGTTCAGCTGAGAGAGGTCTTTCCTGGTGTCCACAGAAAATCATTACCTCCTTGAGAAGTTCCTGGAGCCAACCTGAGCAGCATCAGCATTCATTAGCACCTTTCACTTGGAGTGAAACCAGATGCCCCTACTTTCTCATTTATACAGGAAGGGATAATAGGCCACCTCCAAAGAGTGAGATATGTGAGAAATTAAGCCCCAGGAGATTATTATTATTATTATTATTTTTATTATTATTATTTTTTTTTGGCTGGCCCAATAGGAAAGCGTAGTCTGTAAGACCATGCTGAATCTGAACAAATCCCTGGAGGAAGGGTCTGAAGGACTAGAATAGTAACAGAGAGGTTTTCATGATGAGGAATCAAGTAATCTTATTAAGTTTATTGTCCTCACTCTGGTGTGAAAATAGTGTCCACCTGGCATCATTTTCAAATATCAGGCAGTAGAGCAGTGGGACCTGGGAGGATTTTGTGTATTTGCACCAACATGTGGCACATGCTCCACATCACATAATGGCAAATAAACCATCTGTCTATGTGAGCTTGCAGCCAAATTGAAACTATTTATTCTACATCTTTTCTTTTTTTCTTATTGTATTTAAGAACGCTGCTTACTTTACCATGCTTAAAGATAATACTTCTGCTACAATTAAATCCCCAAGAAATAAAAGTATAGCATGTTTGTTAATGTCTAATGGTTATGCATTTAAACACTAATAGCAGGAAATATGAAAGCTCTTACAGTAACCTTATGAACAGTTAATGCACAAAAACACCCTACAGTTGCTAAGAATCATGTACATACAATGTAACACAAATACTGACATTGTTTCATTATAATGATTTTGGAGTTCGATGCTCAGCAAATCTAGAGGAATGTTAGAGTGAATATTTTGTATTTGCTTTCTGGATTTAAATAAGATAAATGCTTTGTGTTCAAGAAAAAATTTTAGTTTTCAACTGCTTTAGAGTCACTGATCCCTCTGATGAATTAATCTTGATTGCTATAAAGGTACAAAAGTGCATGACTGACAAGATTTTTTCCCTATAAATAGTTTCTTCCAGATTAGGAAGAGATAGTCTTGGGATAGTCTAGATCTCCCTGCACTGCATATCATTTTATATAAGTCTTTTCAGACACCACAGAGCTTTTCCAGCAGCACTCAGGCATTCAAAAAACTTCATACCAAACTTACAGATTTCACAGTGCTATAACTGACAAATAATTTAAATGCATTTTTACCTATCTAACAGGAGAAATTACATTTTTTTAATTAGTAGTCTTCATAAATGTCTGTTACACATCCAAGTAACTGTCCTCAAAATGGCTCATTACTTCATATTGCTGTTTAGCAAACATCCGATCATCAAAAATATGTAAAACTCACAAGAAAAGATATCTTGTAAACTGCGTTTAACATGAAATAATGTGGTGATGTTTATGTTATTGCAAAAAGCATATACAGACTGTTAACAGGCTAGTTTCGAGTTTTGTGATCTCATGACCTTACGGAGCCTATAGGTCTATTTTATTTATGGTTACATCTAAAGAACTAGAACACCCTATCGTGTGTCACCCAGTCATAATCCAAAGTGATTAAGTTCTCTTAAGTAGCCTAATGAGGTGAGTTAAGTTTTTAAGATCATAATAAGTGTATTTCATATTGTAGGAGATCAGCTGGTTTGATGAACCTAAAAATAGCACTGGAGAATTAATTACAAGACTTGCTAATGATGCCTCACAAGTGAAAGAAGTAAGTAATATGCACTGGCATTTTTCATGTCTGATTAATATGGAGTCAGTTACAGACGGTATTCAGTTGGTAGAAATCCTGCACACAGTCATGTGGAACTGTTATTTATTTAAGTGTTTTTTTGTTTCTTTGGCATCACACATAAATTATCATAATAGTAAATAATATATATATATATTTGCAGTATAATCAGGTAGTAAAGTTTTTAGTTCATATTACTGTTCAGGCCTGGTATCACCAGTATAAATGAGTCATCCAAGGCATCCATTTATTTAAAGTCATTTATTGAGTCTTCTTAGATGTCTAGACAGCATTGTGTTTTTATGATAAATGTTCTAGCTCAACTAAATGCATAAGAATATGCCTCAAAATGAAGGTTGCTCTCATTGCATCACTGTGTTTGTTCATATATTTAGAGTTTAAAAAGATAAAATATGGTCATATTTCTATGTGTGTGTGTATTTATATAAGAGATTATGAAATATCTTTTTTTTTTTCTTGAGCAAAACCTGAAAACAAGGGGATAGAGTAGGGTAGATACAAAAGGCTTGTGGGAATGATCTGTAGAGTTGAGCAGTTTTTCAAGAGATAGGATAAAACATTCAATTTTGCGGATAACTTAGACCAAATTAAGTACTTTCAGATAGTGAATAAATCATAAATATCTACGTGGCAAATATTTTGCCTAGTTTTCAAATAAATCCATGTATTATGATGGTTCATTCTTTTCCAGGCTACAGGTTCCAGACTGGCATTAATTGCTCAAAATGTAGCGAATCTTGGGACTGGGATCATTTTGTCACTGATCTATGGCTGGCAGCTGACTCTTCTGCTGTTAGCCATTGTGCCAGTTATTGCTGTAACAGGAATGATTCAAATGAAGATGCTTACTGGACATGCAAAAAAGGATAAAAAGGAACTGGAAACTGCAGGAAAGGTGAGTTCAGTTTCATTTTAATCTGTTTTTATGTTGTAATATACAATGCTGCTTAATAGGGATGTTGGTGTTGGGTCAAGAATATACTCCTCAAACTCAGTCTGCATTGCTATTCTGATGAAAATATGAAACTGAAAACTGAAAACATAATTTTGTTGTTATATGCAACCTGAATTTAATAAATGAGGTGTCTCATGACACTTCTTTGAATTCAGTGCAATCATTTTATGATCTGAAAAGAGATATAGGATGTCAATAGCAATTTTAAACATCACTTAGCTCTATGTTCCAGTTTCCTAACTTTTCTCTAGTTCACAATGTGATTATATGCACAGCTAAAAAGCAGGCTGGTGATTATAATCAAAATACAAAATAATTTAAAGGGGTTTTTTTTGAGTATTTATTTTAAAAGAATATTGATTTCGAGGGCATATAAATATGTATCTCAGTTAACTTGTACTACAAATCACAGTATACAGCAGTTGGGAACCTGCAAGACAGGGTAATTCAGGAGCTTATCACTCATGTAACTTAACCTGTTGTATTTCTGACTTACAGATTGCCTAATCATTTATTATTATTATTATGTAGAAGTAATGATGTAGAAGGAAGGGTCTGTTAAGTGCATAATTACAATTAAACTGGAGTTAGCTCTTGTGAAAAGAACTGCTTTTCCTTTTTCTTCCTGAGTTGATGATTGAAAGTCATGTTTGCTTCCAAGCTATTATTTACCTTTACAGTAAAGTCTGATGATTCACAGGCTTGGAGGTATTCTGCTACACTTTAAAATAAGAATCTAAAAGAGGTTTATCTTTAAAAGAATATATGCACTAGGAAAAAAAAAAAAAAAAAAGTCTTCTTTATGTGATAGGATAATCAAGAAGAAATTCAAAATGGAGTCACTGATTATGAATAAAGTTTTGCCAAACAAGTAACATTACACATTCTTATGCACTGGAATATTTTAAAGTTATCTTATAGTCAACTTGATTTCAGCTGCTTATCATTATCTCACACCAACTGCCTTGGGGATTATTTGTAAGAAGAGTTAGATGATTGTTATGTGATGACCTGAAAATCTGGTTTTCGCTGACTATATTAGTTTAAATAGTTTTTTCTTTTCCAGCTCTACAGTTTCTGGAAAAAAATCAAAACACATGTATTTCCATAGCAATTCAGCAAAATGTTTTACTCTCAATATATCAACATGAAGGAAAACAGGTCCCAGGCATCTTTTTTAGCTTTAGGTTGAAAATCTACCTTGCTCTTTAGAAAAGGGTCTCTTCCTGGCAAAGAGCCAATGAGGAAATGCCACCTTCACATGAGAGATAGAAATAAACTACTCTTATTGGTAGGTAGTACAGAAACAATATTAATTCCTTCCTTCCTCAGCAGCAGCAGAGTTATTTGTGCACATATAATGGACACAGTTAGCTCCATCTATATAAACCAGGAGCACACAAATTGGAGTGGCCAGATGTTATTGAAAGTTATTCTGTAAAGGCAATTGGATTTGACAGTGGTACAAATCATACATTGGTGATAATACATAAAAAAATGAGCTTAAGTTCCGGGTCCTAAATAAATTTCTAGAGAGGAGGAATGGTTTTGGTTTTATGTTTGTTTCTTTGTTTTTGTTTTTTTTTTGGTTTGCTTTGCTTTTTTTGTGCCCTATGAAATCAGTAAATCAGAACTAAATTATGAGCTGGACTAAGTATAGAGCTCTATGAAGGTACTTTATAAAACCTCTTTCCAAGATGCTTTACCTTCTGAGTTTTGATTTGCTGGATTGTTGACCAAGCCTAAATCAATTGTTGGTATGAGTAAATTCTGATGAATTGATTTAAACTGATTAATTGACTACAAGTGAATCCCCTTAATACTAGGGGAACACTAAAGAAAATCAAGGCCTAACCTTCCTCTAGTTTTCAATCAAGACTGGGTATCCAGCATCATTAATCATTTTGGAAAACTTGTACTCAAGTTTTTTTGTTTTTTTTTTTTTCTTTTCTTTTCTTTTTTTTTTTTTTTTTTTTTTACTGAGGCAAAATGGAAAGATTTTCAAAGATATAAAATTAATAAGAATTAGATGCTAAGCTGCCATATGGACCAGAAGAAAAAATCTTTCTACATTTTTATGAAAGTGCAATAGTTTTTTCCTTTTTCCCCTGTAGGAGTTTTGAAAGTCATCTGATAGTCAAAAAAATGCAGAGAATGCACCCTGGGAAAGATTATTCCTTTCAGGGTGTGCCCAAAATTAGTTGCTTTTGAAAAGGAGGCAATATGTTCAGGCTGCAGCCCCAAACACATTTTCAGGTGAGGCAGGCTTGTTCAATTTAGCCTGACTGGGCACCAACAGCAATGATAGCTGCATGGCATCATCCTCATGACAGGTTGAACAAGCTCACTGGAAGAAAGAAGCTACCATTGCTGGACTGCTAAAAAGTATGATGACTCAACTTTACTATTATAATCCATGCTAATTGAATTATATTTAACAGCAGTGTATCTACATATGTTGCAACCACACTTTCAACAGTATTGTAGACATATTCTGTCACTTCTATTGCAGTCATTCTCAGTTCTGTTTATCAGATTATTTAAAAGTTTCCATATAATCTTGTTTTTCTGCCGATGAACATGTACTCTCCAATACAGATTGCTTCTGAAGCCATAGAAAACATTCGAACTGTTGTTGCTTTGACGCAGGAAAGAAAATTTGAGTTTATGTATGTGCAAAATTTGCAAGTACCATACAGGTAAAAAAAAAAAAAAATGCTTCTTAAAAAGAAGTTATTAAAATATACCCTTTTTTTAAATTAACACCAATCAACTGAAAAACAATTTATCTTCTTTCAGTACATTATAAAATCTTTAATTCCACCCTCAGCTTTGACATAGACAATACAAATAATCTTTCTGTTCAAGCTAATGGTCTTTGATTAAATGATAATTTTCTTTCAAAACCTACTTTCTTCCAATACTATCATTATTAGCTGCTATAATTCTTGAGACGGAAGTCTTTATTAAATCTTACAATCATGAGGCCTTCCTTCTGAGGAAATATATATATATATGTATATATTTAACAAACCAAAAGTCAGGTTTTGTCTTTATATTTAGGTAAGATTCCTGTTAAAATCAGTGGGATTTTCCCAAGGAGGGAAGAAGGAACTTGCACATCAGTTTACCTTTCTGTTCACTCTGTTATTTTATCAAAGTACCATTGCAGATCAAGTGAAACCTCATCAATGTAATGACTGATTTAAAGATTTGTTTTGGTTCAATGAAGGATAAAACACAAAGATTTGTTCTACTGAAGTAGTTTCTGCTGTGTAGAAATTCTAAAGTTCTTGTCGATTTTCCTCATTTGTTATTTAGTTGAATCTTTAAATTGCACCTGTATTATAATTTTAAAAATAATTTTAATGAATGCGAGAAGTGAAAACAATACAAATTATACATGCTCAAAATATTTAGAGTTAGAGCAATTTCTTCTTCTGTCCCAATATTCTTACATGAGTTTTTGCAGACAGACAGAAAACTGAAGCATACAGGAATTATAATGTTTTAGGTTAGGATCTTACAAAGAGCTGGAGATTATTTTACTATAAACTAGTAAAGAGACTTGAGGTTTCCTCTGTTTTATAGGATACTTTTACTATTGGATACTTACATTCTTGGTTAAAACTGCGTGTACAATAAGATTGTGATAATATTTTTTCTGTTACAGAAATTCTGTAAAGAAGGCACATATCTTTGGATTTACTTTTGCGTTTTCACAAGCTATTATGTACTTTATTTATGCTGGATGTTTTAGATTTGCTGCATATCTAGTAAAAAATGGACATATGCTGTTTAAAGATGTACTTTTGTAAGTATATCCTTTTTAGTTTCTTTTAGGTTCCATATGGAAAAATGTTTTATTTTGCTATAGGTATCTTGAAATCATCACATATGGAACTAAAGAAAACAACCAAGTACTTTTATTCTTATCCTACCCCTCCTTCCTCATGTTGCTACAATTCCAAAATGTGATAATTTCAGACTACATTTAGCTACCTGCATACATTTTTTCTTGCAATCAGGGTAAAAAGAAAGCAAAACGAAGTCAGGCAAAGCAAAACTGTCCCGTTTTCATGACCAATAAAGTTTCTGTAAGAGCAGAATCACATGGCTTAGCAGTAGGGGGTGTAGGTAGACAAGATTAGAAGGTAAATGGAGCAAGTAATGACTGAAATGAAAGTGAGGAAATTATGAGCCCTGAGGTAAGAAAGGTGGAGAGCAGGAGAAAGATCAGCAAACACCCATTTTGGTAAATGCCCAGGTAAAGCTGGAAAAGCTTCTTCAAGTGTTAACAGTGAATTGATCCAGCCTTCTCTTTGCTCCTTGTTCCTATCAACTGGCACCTTTCTAGCCTTCCTTTTGCTCCCTCCTTATCTCCAGCATCTAACCATCTAACCAAGTCTTCTGCTTGTCTCCCTGCAGCTGAAATCCCTGTCCATATTTGTCAATAGTCACCTCCCATGCTTAAGCAATTACCACACTCTTGCCTGGCAAAATTTACAGCTGAAGCTAAACCTTCATCTTACCCTGATTACACCAACACTTTCTCAAGTACTAGCATTAGCTTCCCTTTCCCTATGCACTCATGTGAATGCCTTGTTTTGTACCTGTTCTTGTATTGCATTTTGCTTACCCCAAATTTCATGCCTGCATCGTTTGCTCCCTCTTTCTTACTTTCCATTTGCTCCTGAACTCAAGGATTTGATTGTGACCCTTGAAGAAACTGTTAAATGACAAATTTCTCCATAGACCTCAGACTGCTCCACAACTAATAACTTCAATTTTACAGATGAGGAAACCGAGGTGCAAAGAACTACACATCCTACCACATCTCATGCACTGAGAGAAGAAATAGCAATCAAAACATTCATTTCTAATAAATCCAGTTGAGTGGGCAAGCAGGGAAAGCTTAGTGTTACTCTCCTCTCTACAAAACAAACAAACAAACAAACAAACAGGATTTTCTCAGTGAGGGAAGAAAGTCAACAGAGTTTGCAGTAGACAGTTTTTACCCTCCCTCAACTTTGTTAATGAGTAGTTATTTATCTGAAACCCCTCCTCTGGCCATACAAGCTTTCTGTGTCTGTGCTATATCCGTATCAACATAGTTTTCTCCTTTTTATTTTTGTAGAGTTTTTTCAGCTATTGTATTTGGTGCAATGGCATTAGGACAAAGCACTTCTTTGACTCCAAACTATGCCAAAGCCAAGATGTCAGCTGCTCACTTGTTTAAGCTGTTTGAAAGAGTACCCTCCACAGACAGTTACAGTGAGGAAGGGGAGAAGCCTGTAAGTAACCACAGTGTCATCCATATTATATCATGCACCACTACTCTATTTCAAGCCTGTTTTTTTTTTTTTTCTTTTTTCTTTTTCACTCACTCATATCTACTTCTCATATCTAGTTCTCATAGATACTGAGAACTAGTCTGAGCCCATTCACATCTGACTCATCCAACCAAATTGGTGTTTAAGTTTTGCTGTGTCTTCTCCCACCATCCTCTCAGCCTCACCTGCCCCTTGGTGAAACAAGACCCAGTGAAAATAGAATTAATGCAACAGAGACAGTTTTTCAAGCTTTTCCTGTGTGAAGCTACCTGAGAATGGATCTTGAACATATAAGCAGGTCTCTGATATTTAACCAGAAATTTTTTAGGCCTAACTTATTTGCAAGTTGTCCATAATACATTGTCACATACTTTGGTAACCAACAATGTATATGAACATATGAGGGTGTGTGGCCTTTCATATAACAAAGAGGACAGAAAGTTCCAGACAACTACCACGTATATATATACACGGTAATGTATATACGTATATATGTTTATGTATAAAAGAAACCTAGCTATGTAGTCTTAAGAAATATAATGAATTTGAGTTGCAACATTGATTGGTCATTTGCATCTGTCTATATTTTCATTTTATATATGCTCATACGTAAGAACTATATTTCTTCTTGCGTAGCTTATGTCCATATTACAAATATTCATTTTACAGTAAATTAGTTAGAAAAAATCTTTAAGTGGAAGGATTGATTCTGTGTGCAGATCAAAAATAATAGATTATTTTCAGTATTTTTAAAGATGAAAAAAAAAAAGAAATGAGAAGAATGCAAATGAGATCCTTACAAAGTAGATAGAAGTTAGTCACCTAGACTTATTACTGCTTTTGAAAATGTAATTTTGTTTAACAGATAGTGTAAGAGAAGCTGTCAGAATTTGTGTTTATGGAATAGAATTTTGATTGGAATATGCTTGCAGCATAGAATATTCAGGAGGAAATTTGTGTTTTCACAACAGCGTCTTACTGTATATTAATTACCACGAAAAAAAGAAGTCTGTTCCATTGGAAGAGCTCCCACTGTTCTCTTTTAATTAGTCTTTTTCTTAGTCTTTTATGACCTGTTACATTACCCTAACAATTTGATCTAATTCTACCATTTCAATCAGAAAATATTTGGTGGAAACCTCGTGTTCAAAGATGTGGCATTTAACTACCCAACCCGACCAGAGGTCAAAGTGCTCCAAGGCTTGAACATTGAAGTAGAAAAAGGACAAACGCTGGCTCTTGTTGGTAGCAGTGGTTGTGGTAAGAGCACTGTTGTTCAGCTGCTTGAGAGATTTTATGATCCACTCAGTGGAGAAATGGTAAGCGTTCCATATAAAAGCATAAGCTGCATTTCCATGATATTATTAATATCATGGAAATATTTAATTTTTAATAATTAATTTTAGTGATATATTTTGAGACTTTTTCTTCTAAATGAGCTCATTAAGTATTTGCTAGTATAACTACTCCCGTTTGCCAGTGTTTTTAATGTGATTTTTGATATTTTTTTTAATTAAAGGCAGAAACACATGGGTTTTCAATATTGTCTATACAACTATGGTGAAAGTAGGAGGAAATTAAAATTTCTAAATTTCATATACTGTCTCAAGTTATTAGAACAAAGTCCAATGGTTACAAATGCTTATATGCTATTATATGCTTAAAGTGCATAAGCAGGCTCTCACCTCATTTCTGTTCATTTCTATGATGTATCAAATGCTATCAACAAGATTTGGAACTTTTAAATCTAAAGATTTACACTCTATATTGTGAAACATATATCACATCCTTGCTTATGACATTCATACTAATGAAAGTTCATCCCAAAGACTCTCCGCACAGAGGACATGAGGAAAGCTAGGGCTATTCACTGAAGATCAGAGTAGAAATGCATACATGTAGCAAACCTCTTGACAGCTGGAGCTATCCTGAAAGTAGCGCTGCTGGTAAAATGCAGTTAAATTTGCTACTTGCAGTTTGCTTTCAAGGTTCATGAAACCATCTCAAAAACTCACCTTGAGTCATTTATTTATCTGTCCCACCCATCCCTTCCGAACCTTAGAGTGAAGCTGCACTGATGCACGTGCCAACTGCTCCAGCTGCAAAGAACAGATCCTTAAGCTTTCCTAACTCTTACAGCCCGGAAATTAAGATAACAAAATAATTAAGACACATTAGCTGGACTTTAGCTACACACTCAGGTATTGAAACCAGAAATCCTTAACAATTTTCTAATTGTTGTTACATCTACATAGTAATTATACTGTAATATAGCAATTATACATCTATCTACTGCTATTGATAGCACATAAATCACCTCAATGCACCATGACTTCTTGTAGTTCAAGAAGTTGTGGCTGAAAAGTTACTCACCAAAAGACCATGCTTTCTTCCCTAGCATAAATGCTTCCTGGCCTCTAAAAGTCAGAGAAAAATGACTACCAAACTCAGACTTCCCAGACCCAGATATCAGTCTTCCACCCATAGTCCTGACTCTGCATGGAAGGTGAAACTGTCATTTGTCACTCAACTTGAATTGCAGCCTGAAGTACAGATAGTCTCTTTGATGGACAAAAATGCTGGAGTGACCTTTCGGCTTCTTACCTCTGGAGTTGCCCCACCCCTGGAAGTGCTCAAGGCCAGGCTGGATGGGGCTTTGAGCAACTTGGTCTGGTGGGAGGTGTCCCTGTCCATGGCAGGGGGTTGGAACTGGATGATCTTTATGGTACTTTCCAACCCAGACCATTCTGTGATTCTATGGTTTATGATTCTATGAGCTTGCATTTAGTTTCTGATGCTTGTCAATGAGAGAACAGCCAGAGACTTTTGAGATATTTTTTCTGAGACTGGAAAAAATATTCATTGATTGTGTGATAGTTTAACAGATTTTGTTACATTCAGAGAGCAATAAGACAAATTCATCTCATCAACATGCACAGAGAAAAACTGGCAAGTCAAGTTTTTTGTTACAAAGGAGTCCCTAGTGTCATGTACACCCAAATACAAATCTTCCTGTAAGGAGGGAAACACTTGACCTTCTGTTTTTTGATGACTATTTCACTGAGGTATCCAAGCCCCACATTAGGGCTTTCTGGAATGCCAGCTGCTGTACAAAACAGAATGACAAGACAGTCCAGCCTTAAAGAGATCAACATCCCTATGCACAGGTGGTTATTTACTACACAGCCTACTTGTTCTGCCTTAGATAGAAATCAAAAGCATAAAGCAGAAATATGGATTGATGTTTTAAACAAAATAAGTCACCCATATAACAGAGACAGTTAAATTTAGGATTGTAGATAGTAGTGTACAGATAAGGTACAGTGGAAGAAGAGAAATTCCAGTACGGACATACCAAGTTTTACACATACACCTCCTCTTACATGAGCAAGCGATAATATCCAGTTATGGAATTAGGGATTACTGTCCATTAATTTCCCCCATTACGGTTATTTGAGAAGCAAGAACATCTGACTTCTGGATTAGCAAAGTAAAGACGAGATAAAGCTGCTAATAAAGGGAGTAGAAACACTCCATGGTATAGATATTCCACTGGTTTCTGAAACAGAGTTTTCTGCCACCAGCATAATACCAGATGTCTCTAGTGGTGATAGCAACATGGCAGAAGATCTGTATCAGCTTTTCTATTTAGGGTGATAAACAAGTAGAGTGCAGTAAAATGGTTTCATACTCCTTGTGTTTTTCTAGGCTTATGGAGACTTTGGATGATATTTTATTGATTGCACCTGTAAATAGGTTTAACACCTATCTGCTCATCTCTGCTGCTACCTGTAAATGCTGAAGTTAACAGACAGTGCATGAAGTGTCCTCAGTGCCCTGACTGCTAAAGGCCTCAATGTCGCTAAATTAATATAATATATATATGTATATGTATATTATTGTAATCATGATACTTTAATTTATTTCTCACTTTTTAGCTCCTGGATGGCCAAAATGCAAAGAAGCTAAATATCCAGTGGCTGAGAGCTCAGATCGGTATCGTCTCCCAAGAGCCAATCCTGTTTGACTGCACTATTGCTGAAAACATCGCATATGGAGATAACAGCCGGGAGGTGCCACATGAGGAAATTGTTAGAGCAGCAAAAGAAGCCAATATTCATTCCTTCATTGAATCACTACCAAAGGTAATTAGGCCTTCATTTCCAACTTTCAACTGGGAGGAAAAAAAAATAAAATAGTGCCTATTCATGATTTTCTAAGGAAATACATGGTAAAAGTACTTAGTTTTTCCCTGACTTACTGAATTTGACATTCAAATTGTTATTAATATTTTTATCCTTAGAAGACCCGAGGAATAGATGGAGAATTAGGCAGTGCCAGTGGCTTAAGGCATTTACTCAATTCTAGTGCTATTGATGCCTGAAAGGGAGGGAAGGGTCTTCATCTCTTTGGGAGTAGTCGCTGTTAAAATAATAACCTAGTTGGTATTGGTACTGAAGCAAGCAGTTCTGGAGCAAAACACATGCAGAAAGTACTCAAAGGAGGATGGGTACTTTCTTGGAGTTAAGTGAAAGCAACAGGAAAACACTAACACAGGCCACAGAGCTCTGTTCCTGCCCTCCTTTTTTCAACAATCATCTCATTTGCCACGTGTATGAAGTCACACATGCAGTTGGTTTGCAGAAATGGTCAGAAAGACACAACCTTGTTACTGCTTTCTTCTCTTGTCTCCCCTGTTTGTACCTACTGTTACCCCCTTCTTGCACCTGATCTGGGTCTCCAGTACAGTGGGTATTTTTGCCATAAAATAGGCAGCATCTTGGATGAAAAAACAGTTTCAGGGTGGGTGCAGGCAAAGGAGTTCAAATACATCAGCTCAAGCTAACACCAGTTTGTCAGCTTACTCTTCTGGAAAACACAGGCTAAGGCATTGTGTTCTAGGGGATCATGCCCTAGCAGGGTTGGACCAGGTGATGTCCAGAGGTTCCTTCCAACCTCAACCATTCTGTGATTCTCTGTAGGGTCCTCACCCACTTGGAAAATCACTTGTGAGTCATTTGTCCTGCCCCAGAATCATGCCTAGGTGGAAATGCAGCTGAAATGTCATGTTTCACAGAATTAGATCCAAATCTAGGTTTACACTTAAGCTGCCTTTCTGTATATAGAAATACAGCACACGTGTGGGAGACAAAGGAACCCAGCTCTCCGGCGGTCAGAAGCAACGCATTGCTATTGCCCGAGCTCTTGTACGGCAGCCCCAAATCCTGCTGTTAGATGAGGCTACCTCTGCTCTGGATACGGAAAGTGAAAAGGTACCTTGGCTGTGCAAATGGGAGCTGGGATTGCAAGTTGGCTGGTTGTGCATTGACTGGGACATCTTCACCCACACGTTAAAACCCAAATGGGAAATAGAAAATAAGTATTTGCATTTCTTCCTTATTTTCATAAGAAGCCAAAATGTTCCTTATGGAGTAACAGAGGCTTTTTGGCTGGCTGTAATGAGCCTCCTTTGGGAAGTGACGCAGAGGCTGTGTCCCTGCAGCAGGAGGACTTCCAAGATGCCAGGTAATAGAGGGCCTCAGGGCAGGGCAGCAGAAGCCCTCCCCACACAGCCTGCCCTACCTTTCCACTTGCAGCTTTTAGCAGGATGTCAGGATGCCAGCTGTGTTTCAAGCACAGACCAATTGCACAAAAAATAGAAACATGGAACTATGATATAAGGCAGGTTGCAGGGAAAAAAATGAAAAGAAAGTTGAAAACGTGTCACTTCTAAAGGCTATGTGCATTGTCAACCTTGAGCAAAAATATTTAAGTTTCTAATGTAAAAATATACGGTCTGTGTCCTGATCCCCACCCTACATGTACAAACAGGGGGGACTGAACAGTCATCACACGTAAGTTTTTCACTGCAGGATAAATTCAAACTTGGAAGCTCAGAAGTTGCCGCAACTTTTGGTGTATTGTCTTGTGTTTGTTTGCTCATTGCGCAGATCGTCCAGGAAGCGCTGGATAAAGCCAGGGAAGGTCGCACCTGCATCGTGATAGCTCACCGCCTCTCCACCATCCAGAACGCCGACAAGATTGCCGTGATCCAGAATGGCAAGGTCGTAGAGCAAGGGACTCATCAGCAGCTCCTGGCTGAAAAAGGCATCTACTATTCTCTGGCCAACGTTCAAAGTAGGCCATGTGGTGTATGATGAAGGGCAGCAGCTCTTGCTGAGTGCAGCTGTACAGCTGGTTCAATACTTTGAGCCTTTTAAGGGTATTTCAGTACTTCTAGTTTAGGTAAAATTCTGTAAATAGCTTCCTTAAATCCCACAACTATTAAAGCAAATGTACCTCCGTTATTTAAGAACCTAATGCTCTTTGAATGTTCTGCCTCCAGCACAAAAATCTGTAGCTATACCCAAAAACTACACGGACATTATGAAAAATCCTGACTGCCTTCCCAAACTGCACAGCAAAGGCCTCAGGGTGCAGATTCTGTCTCAGAGCACAGAGAGGAGCACCACTGCAGCACCCAGCCCTGGGCAGAGCTGAGGGGCACACAGTGAATGGAAGCGTGTACAAAAGCAGGGAGGGGGGTTCATAGAATCATAGAAATCAGTCTGTTCACCTAGAATCACAGAATCATTAGAGTTGGAAAAGCCCTCCAAGATCATCTGGCCCAACCATCCCCTACCACCAATGTCACCCACTAACCCATGTCCCTAAGCACCACGTCCAGCCTTGCCTTGAACACCCCCAGGGACGGTGACTCCACCACCTCCCTGGGCAGCCCATCCCAATGCTTGACAGCTCTTCCTGAGAAGAAATGTCTCCTCATTTCCAACCTGAACCTCCCCTGGCAAAACTTGAGGCCATTCCCTCTAGTCCTACCACTAGTTACCTGTGAGAAAAGGCCAAACCCTTCAGGTTTCAGGGCAGAGGCACTGAACTGTGCACTGTTTTTGTGGGGAGGGAAAGCACAGCATCTGGCCCACTGGCAGGAGTCTTTTAAATATGTGCTAGTGAAAAAGGGATGAGAAAATGATTCTGTTCAGATTTCAGGCACTATCTTTACAGGATGGTTGTAACTGTGCTCTAACTTCACATTCTTTCTAAACTCAAGTGACAACTATGGCAGAGAGACATATGACAAAAGGTGCCCAAAAAACCTTTCAGAAAAGCAGACTCTGTAGAGAAAAGAAGAGCTCTTCATCACGCAAAACCATGCCAGCACTCAGAGCCATAAGGTAGCCATGTATTCCTTAATAGAGACATGACCCAAAGTGCTGTACCAGGTATGATTGTTTCTGAATAAACGCACGTGCAAACCACAGCAGTAGAAAAAGGAAGCCTGTTGGGAGTGGCAGCTAATTCTGTCCCATCAGTGCTGGAACTTGGCTCCCGTTCCTAGCTCACCAGTGTGGTAATGGGTACAGGCAGCTACTGCAGGCTCCTGGTCAACGACAGCAAGACTGCACAACATAACCAGCTTGAGGTGAACTCAGAGCCCCTACTCCACTGTGCTCCTTCTGCATTGATACGTTTTCCCAAATTCACACATACTTAAAAAATAAATAAATAAATAAACAACTGTTTAACACTTCAGGAACCATGTGGGACTAAAGCATGGAACATAAACTTAGTAGGGCAACCTTCAAATCAAAGATGCTTTACTCCTTACAACAAATAAATAAAAATGGAGACTGTTCTTGATACTGTGGAACAAAAAAAAAAAAAAAAAATGCTACAGAGCTCCTGGAGGGCAAGGGGACTGTTTCAGTGTTAGCTGAGGATTAGTTGTTGCAGTAAAACAAATTATCCTTGATCTCTCCCGAAACTCCAAAAACTGGAGGAGAGAGCAAACAGGTACTTTAGTATCTCCATTTCAAGTTCAGCATCTGTTCCCCAGAGATCATCTTTTTCACAAAGTCTAGCCAACACAGGTCAAGTATCAACTTAAAAATAAATCAAATTAAAAAAAATGATTTTTAGAGTAATTTTATTTAAAGAGAGGAAAATACAAAGCTGCTCAAAGACAGGAATCAAAAGTCTTAAAATCCTGAGAGTCTCATCAAACTGCATTCAGTGCTTACTGTTGCTGTGTATTACTACTATAAAGCAGCAGAGAAATTCACAGCTCACAGGAAGATGTAAACTCTGAGGAATTTGGAATTAATATACTACTGTCTTTATTATTGAAGGCTTTTTCAAAATACTTCAGATTGCAGTGCTCGTATGTTATAAATGCAGTGGAAATATCCCCATACATGGATACAACCTTTATTTGATATAATCCAGGTAGCAAAAGTGAAAGGTACCTTACAAAACAGCACAGCCTGATGGAGGCAGCCCTTCTATTTCATAAACCGCTACAAATAGGCAGCACAGTCACCTAAGAGGAGCATGTGGTTACTCTGAAGTACACAGGTAAGTGCTCCACTGGCATAAACAGTATCATTAGACTACAAAGTATTCTATGTGTTACTACTAAGATCATAAATACAAATCTCCCTTAAATTCTCCAACACCATGTCTCCCCATGTATGTTTGCATTGTTGAGGCATATTTTAATATTGCATAGTTTGACACAGATCAAATACTACTACTTGCATTGCTGTTGCAAATGGCTACATTACTTCTAAATGGGTACCGTTAGCACAGTAAATCCCATGAACACAGGTAGATTTCCACACAGATCATTAAAAGTCTTAGCTTGGATACAACAGTTCTCTCGAATAGTGTTTCATTTACAAGTTCTGCATATAACCTGCGAGCTTGTACAGGCTCTTTCATATCATTAGCAACCTTATAACTGAGTTGTGATTGTTAACTGCAGTATGTCCTGAAAACACCGGAATACAGTTCTGCACAGCACTTCCGCGTTGGTCTCTGGGCATGATTTCCAGGAAGAACAGTTAACGACAATCCTGTCAATATAGTAAATCATGAAGTTATCGCTCATAGTTATCATGGTCTACAATAAGTCATATAAATTGGCCTCAAGAATCAAATTATCAACAAGTTCTGAAGCAAAAATTAGCAAATAAACACACTATCTCAACATACAGAAGATTTAAGGATTCAAACCCCCACAGCCTTCAGTAAAAATGACAATGTTTACAATCTTGAAACTAGGTATTCTGATTTAAATACCCATTTCTACATACACTCTGACATAACTTTTCTGCTTACATTTGAAAATGCATAGAAGAAATACAATTCACAGAAACTAGTTTAAAGTACTTTTTGTCTATTTAACAAATATCTATTTAAGCTAACAGAGCTACAGAAGAAAGTATAATTGATTTGTATTCTCAAACTGAACCCAGTCTACAGAAAAGTCTTTATTTAGCTTTAGAAACTAGTCATCAAACTACACCTGAATCGCAAAATAGCAGGTTATCTCACCACACTATAATCAAAGTAATTTACTAGATTTGGAGAACAAGTGGTAATTTTTGTCCTTAAATTTGTCCTTAAGACTAATAAGCCGAAGCTGTATCTTTCCAAATGTTACCATTTTATGAGAAGTGAATCTAAATACTTAAGTTTCTTCTTTGTAAAATCAAGAGGTGTGTGCATCACTGTCAAAAAATGACGGACAGTGTGCTTACCTGTGCTCCACCTGGTCTGTCAGTCAATAACTACTTTTTAAAAGCACCTTTGCATGTGTTACATTTAATGATCTCTAAGCAGAAATCTTATTTTAAAGGTTAACTTCTGTTGTTCCCCCTTTCACCGTCCGAACTCTTTCCCTTCTGCTCACTGTCAGCATCTCGGTGCTCATGTCACCTCCATTTGTCCTTCCTCCCACACATACTTTCCCAGAACGTTAATGCCTCTATCCTCCACCTCACTTCTCAGCCTTTTCTGACACATTCGACCACATTTCATCTTTTCCTTCCTACCCTTCTAGTTGTTAGCTATCTTTCCTTTTGTGATACAGAGAAAGAACAAAGGCCCAAAATGAAATGTCATCCTCACCTGTCATCTCGGATTGCATAGAAAAAGCCATAGCCATGTTCTACCATAGGGAGCGCACATCCACTGAATCTAGTGTAGCCAGTCAGGCTAGTTGAAAGAATGAAATTCCCACCTCCTCCACTGTAAAACACCACAGAACAAAAGCAGCATTTACAAAGTTAATTTAAAAGCACATTTTACAAAAAAGTTATTTCGTCTCAGAGATCAGAAAATCATCAGGCCTGAGGTCAACGTAACAAAGTCAGTCCTCAGTTACCACAGGACACCACGTCCCCGCAGGACAAGACCCCCGCTTACCTGGCTGAGAAGGCAGGATCCACATAAAGTTCTGGCAGTGGGAGCCCTTGCTCCTGGGCTATGAGCATGAGACCCAGGAGATGACGGTCAAATCCTGTCAAAGAAATGCACAAACTGCATCGTTACCAGCAGCATTTCTTGCTTTTTCTTTCCTGGATAGCTGAAGTGCAAAGCGCAAATAGCAGGTGAAGGACAGAAAATGACACAGTCTAGCAAAAACAAAACAAAACAAAACAAGATTCACAGTGTGGCACACAAAACCACTTCCCAAACATTTGGTAATGTTTGGGTATACTTTGGTAATTATATTTGGTAAGAGGCCTTCAACACTTTCAGTTCGCATCACAGAGCCCAAATGCAAATAAGCTAAGTAATACAAACCCAGCACATCTCCTGCAGAAAACAAAACCCAAGAAAAACTTCTATTTCAGCAAGGAGGAGGAGTTCGACACACTGAAATTGGCCCACCAGCAAAAAAAATGAATTAACATTTAAAGTGGACATGTCCTTAGTGTGCAAGGAAGGGTACAAGGAGTTTGTTTTAGTTCCTCTTCCCAAAATTACTTACATATAAAATGTTAAGAAGTAGTTTTATTGAGAACAAGACAAGATATATTAGCATACAGAAATGTTCCCTTTCCACCCACAAGGAAAGAACGAACTTTGGATCCAAGAGTACCTCTTCCATTCTCACATTCTTTCCTCAGCTTATTGTGCTTTGCAAACGCTGCATGCATCAGCTGTAGGCGTTCGTAAGTCTGTTTAAAGTAAGTGGAAACAGGTTAAAACAAAACAAAACCAAAGTAAAACATTACAAAGTACTGATCAGCACGTTTTTCCCTTTCACAATTGCTAGCAATTTTAGATAGAAGAAAATGGAAGAATCGAAAGGTACGTTAGAACCTTGTGACTCACACATATTCTTAAACTTCTCAAACTTTTTCTCCCAAATCCAAATTCCTTTTTCATGAGCACTTGCTCATTTGTTCCCTGTATCTGTGTTCTGTTATTCAGGTCACTTTTGCCCTGACTAACACTCTAAGCTTCACGCTCTTTTCCAAGCAAGCTGAAAGAATGCAAGGCAGCCACTGTAAACTACAGAAACCAAAACCAAAAATCTTCTACCACTTCCTTAGAAAGCCCATGAGTTTTTAGCAGGTCTGGCTGCATTTATAGGAGCATCATTTTCCATGACAAAAAAAAAGAAAAAAGAAAAAAGAAAAGAAAAAGAAAAAGAAAAAGTTGTGAAGAGAAAGCAGAGAAAGGTGCATCTTGCCTCTTTACTCTAATTAAAACACACACATCTTGGCCCGTACTTACATCCTGCTAGCTCTTTAGCTACTCAAGGAGCACCTTCTATCTTTGCACTCGGTATGTGAGAGGCTGCAGCACAGAATGTGACCCACTGCCAGCAGTCACTCTATTTGGATAAAAACCAAGCTGCTAAGCTCACATGGGGAAAAAGAAAATGTAATACAAATGGATTTTCCTCCCAAGTGCCTAACCTCAGGTATTTTCAAGTACCTTAAGAGTAGCCTTCTAAGCATGTCTATTTCACTGCCACTGAGCAGATCAAATGCTATTAAAGCCCCCTAAGAGATTATTGTAAAAAAAACAAAACAAAACAAAACAAACAGCACTGGGAAGACATTTAAAGATGATGACAAAAAGAAAGAGGAGAAGGCTACTGTTAGTTCTGGAAGTAACAAACCTCTCTGTGCATTATCCATAAAAGCCTGGTACTTGGTTAGAAGATAACTGAATAGCAGGGAAGTAACAGGAACCCTTATTTGCAATAGGAAAGCAGATGTAAATAACAGCACGAAAGCTGTTTTAAAGCTGCAGCATATGCCACGAGAAGACAGTGAAGACCAGGAAAATCCGCTCTTTAGGACTAATCATCCATCACACATACTTCCTGACAGCTCCACTCCTGTGTTTTTCTCAGAGCCATTAACAATCTATAACCTCTGAGTTTCCTTAGAGATGTGTAGCCCTGTGTTCCAAACATTCTCCTTCCTTTATTTCTCAGGCTCTGAGCAATGTGCAGTGAGGACAACAGAAGGAGCTTTTGTACAGCTTTCACTTGGCAAGAAAGGCATGAAATCCCTCGCCAGCCATGCACTACAGGGCAGTTGCTGGGAAAAGGTCACTGGCTGAGCTATTCAGAGGCAAACTCTGGAATACATCCCTGTTGCCACTAGGACACAAGCAGATTTCAACCTCGCTCTTGGACTCAATGATTAGATTAACATTTCCCTATTTCACTTTAAAATTAAAACAACAGAACCACTCCACGGCAGAATACATTGGTTCCCAGCCAGTTACTTTCTGAGGCATGAAAATCAGTGTGAATGTAACTCAAGACACACTTGAAAACCAAGTGTAAGTAGAAAAAAATCAAACCAAGCCCATGCATGACGGCTCACCTCAGTCACAGCAACCGCAGCCAGACCTCAAGCAACCCAACATTTGCAATTTGTCCCATTAATGAGACCGTAGGAAAATGAATTTTAAGCAGTTCAAATGACACGCCTTCTAAACACATTATGATTAAAGCAGGATTTCTGTATTTACACTGGCAGAAGGATCCAGCATGGATTTGCACCACTCCACTGCTTCCATAGTGCACGGTCTGACGGTCTCTGTGCGGCCGTGATAGAAGCGCCTGGTCATGGCAGTCTCATAGCAGCAGCCCGGACTGAGAAGAAAAATGAGGGAAGAATATCTCGTCAGCTTAACAAAACTATTTGCTCTTTCCAAGAAAAAAAAGAAAATGTTCTCTGAAGTATCCTACACATCCAGCCCAGTTACAGCCATCAGTAAGCCCCTAATCTGTGTGTGTGTGTGTGCATGTGTATCTGAGAAGGAGCCACAAAGGAGCTCTGCAAGCTTTTATGAGACAGACAACTGAAAAAGTGCCAATGCTGTATTTACTTCTTGAAAGGCTAGGTTGTCATAGCTATTTTCTGCTGATTAAAGATGTACTGTACTAGTTTAACTAAGCTGAATTTACGCAGCATTCAGCTTCACTATGTATTTCCATCAAAGAAACCATCTAACACCACACAAAAGCTCAAAACTTAAGAGTTTAAGAGCAAACACCTGCCATAAGTAAGCAGTGTTTTCCAATGCTTAGTGTTTATTAGGGAAAGGCTCAAGTCCTTATCTCTTGCATACTGACACTCACCTAGCTTTTCTCTGGAGTTTCCCCAGCTCTATCATATTCTACCGTTTATACGATTGAAACGCAGCACAGTAGAGTGTTTAAAGCAGACTTAACAGGCTGTTTTAGTCAGACAATTTATTCCAATGTTTAGCAAACCCAAGATTTAGCCTGTCTGATAGTACAAGCACCTCCAGTGACTAACCATCATACTGGCATGATGAAACCCTGAACCTTTTTTTTCTGAAGCAAGCAATACTTGCTAGGTCAGTAATGACTCATCCAAGCCATAATCATGGCTAGCTAGCAAAGAGAAATTCAGCAACACCAGTACCAGGAAGAATGGTGTCTTCTACCAAGAATCCAAAATAAAAAGACATGCATAAAACTGCTGAGCCAAGCTTCTGGAGGGTCCCCGTCTCTGTTACTACCACCCAAACTTCCACATCTAACAGAGCTGAAGGAAAGTGAGACACTGAACTCAGAGAGTCCTTTTACAGGTTTGGAAGCCTAACTGTTTTACTGATGGCTGTCAGCTGCTTCAAATAAAGACTTCTTCTCCATCTGAGCAACTGTTTGGCATTAAGGAATCCTGAGCCATTGCAAGTTTGGCATTTGCCCCATTATTTACTTTGTACAGTCCAAACTCATACTTTCATGGACTTTCGTCTGCCCTTCATTCCGTAGTATGTATGCACATGACTCCTGTGAGGGGAACAAGGACAATTCTTCTGAAGCCAAGAGCAGAAGCCTTTTGAATTTCAGTGCTGCAAAATAGGGCCTTATCTGACCTTCAAAGCAAACAAAACAAAGCAAAACCTTGCTTCTTCACCCGTTAGCAAGTTACACAGTGGCACTGCAAGGCCACCACGTTACATCTCCAGATCCACGCCTCTATTCAGTGCTCTAGTTTTTCATTCATAATCTGGGTAATGAGCTTTTCTTACCGCCCATGACATCTGTAATAAGCCAGCTGAAGGGCAAGCTGCACAAACGTATCAGGATGAAGTTTCTTCTTCCTAATCAATGCTTTGCCAAAGGATGTGAAGGCATAACTCACTACTTCCAGTTCAGATACCTGTTAAGCCACAGGAGGAAAAAACAAAAACAAAACAAAACAAACAGAAGTCAAGTCATTTCAAATATCACAGCTTGGTTCACTTCAAATGAAACATACTCAACACAAAACAAAAATGGCACAAATTTAACCATGATTTTAAATCCCGATTCATCAATTCATAACACATTTACCACTGTTCTCTGGCACAAAGAACAGCTAAAACCACACAAACACAATGAAAAAAATCAATGACAATTAGGAGAAGCAGCAAGAAATTTCACCTTTTTGTAATATATTTCTTTAGTACGTCCAATTTCGTTAATAACCTTTTGGTCCACCGTGAATACAAGTTCCTCTGGCCATGGAAGATCCCTCACTTTATCTGATCCCTGGGAGCAGGCAGACAGAGAAAACAAAAAGAGAAAATAGAAAATGTTACCCATAAAAAAAAAAAAGACACTAACTAATACATTTGAAAGATAAAAGTATACATACCTTCCATTTTCCCTCATTCTCAATAATCTTGCGATCGGTATACACTAACATGGTAATTAAAGCCATGGCATCAAAAGGAGAATGCTGGAATCGTACAGGACAAGATATTCCATTATTTGCATGACTGCAAGAGGATCAAATTGTTTGTTTGTTTGTTTCCCTACCCCACTTATTTTCCCCACAGACTAACAGCTATACAACACAGCGTTGGACTTGTTTTTCTACTTCTACAACACTTACAGAACTAACCTAAGTCCACCTGCTGTTTTGACTGCTCTGCATCTAGATAGGCACAGCATAGCACGGCTGTGAGAAGCAGATTGCAGGCAGGTTGTAGACCTTTATGGCCACTTAAGAACCATCATTTAAGAATAAAACCAATCGGAGTTTAAGAACACATTTGTTCAACATAAAGAATTCATTTTTAGCCTTCTCATGCAATTTACTTCTGAAACTAACGAGGGCGTGTTAAAGACAGAAATAAGATGAGGATTTCAGAGCTCGTGTTCTTAAATCAGGTATGGTGTAATATCAAACACTATAAAAGCAGACTGCTTTTGGAAACTTGCCCGACAAGCTGCCCAGAAAACCAGGCTAAACTAGAAAGGAACACGTTAAACGTTTAATACTCTGAAAGGCAAAACCTACTAAGTAAATACTTGAAAGGTTTATAAGGGGAATTGTGTTTGTTTGTTTGTTTTCCACTTACATCACAGAATGCACTGCTGGTTCCATTGGAAAAGAAAATGCAATTGTAGGATTTATCTCCCCAGCGCACAGTTGGATCACCCACTATCCCCAGCCTCGTAACCTAAAGCGAAAATTATACACTGTGGGTTTTCAGAAATACGAAGTACGCTGCCATCCTCTGTCAGCCAAAACAAACCTACGCTAAGATGGTGAGGCCTGCCCAATAGAGAAGACATTTTCATGCAACTAAAGACGAAACAATTAAGAGTGGTAACAAGTTGATGACTATATTTCTAAGGACCCTGAAACATGCAGAGCAAAAAGACTACAAAGGTCTATTTCCTCTATACTCACTCACAATGTCCTAGCAATTCAAACTATTTAATTATTCCTGTGGATCAACAAGAAACATTATCTGCACATTGATCTGCTTCGTTTTCTCAGTTATAAAGAAGCAAGGTGCTACGTTACCACAGAAAGAACATGCACATATGCAGAAAAAAATATACAAAGAAGAGCAGGTAAGAACTACCCAAAATCTTTAGCTACCTCGGTGTAGTTCTCAGGGGTTGCATGGGGAGTAGAATCATCCAGGCAGATAGTGAACACACTTTTCTGAATCTTTTCAAGATGAGCTAGGTTCTTTGGATCAAGACCAATTAAATATTCACGTATCTAGAAAGCAGGAAATGGCAGAGCTAAGTGAAATGAGGTATTTCCAGTGGTCACATTTTTTTTTTAATGAGGAAAAAAATGTCAAAGGATTCCAACCTCTGCCCATTTTGTCCTTTCATTGCTTGTCAAGGCGGCCAATCCTGGTCCAGCTGGCTCACTATGGCATCTTTTCTGGATATATGTAAGTTGCCTATAAGAAGAGTTCAAAAAACTAAAGTTAACAAGGAACATACAGAGATGTATCCAAAACATCCTTTTTATCTCTCTCTTTTTTTTTTCTGTCAAGCTGTAACTTTTGTTCCACACTCACAAGCTAATATGAATTTTAAGGAGGGTCTGAGGGAGCCGATTTGTGTGAAGGCAAGCTGAAAATCTGCTTTGTTTTCAGTCACTAACGGACAACTCCAACTGCAGTTGCCAGCACAGTACAGACTTAAATGTAAACTATTATGACCCTGAAGCGATAAGCATGCACTTAAATCAATTTAAAACTGGATTTAAGTCTTCAACAGGGAAGATCAAACTTTCCTGAGCAGCAAGTCAGCAATACTGCAGCTCTCTAAGCAGCACTTGCACAATTGCCATAAATTCTTCCTAGATCATAGAATCACTTAGGTTCGAAAAGATCTCAATGAAACGTGCAACCCCTCTGTAGCAAGTAGATGCATATAGATCCAAAATTGATCAGAAGGGGCTTCTGCTGAAACTACCTCTGTATGTGACATTAGAGCTGAAAGAGCAAAAAGCTAGTGGACATAACTACTGCCAATTTGAAAAGCTGCTACTGGGAGAGAGGAGATGCAGCATGGAAAAGCTTGAAACATAATTAAATTTATTATTTAAAGAACCAAATTCTTTATCTGTTCCTTTGCAGCAGTTCAGGAGTATGAAAAGAACCACAGACATGGTCAGTTATCCCTGTTTTTGCACACAGACATCAAAAGCAAATGAAATGCTGCTGCACTGCTCTGTAACTAGCAGAAAATCAACTTGTACTTGGATTTTTGACTGCTGCACTCACCAACAGGAATTCCAGCCCCTCTACTCTTTTCAAAATTAACCACAGATGGATTAGGTTTGAAACATTATCAAAAGGATAGCGGTGCTTTAACCTTGATAATGACGAAGTAGCACTAGGATAACTATCAGTGCATATTGGTCCCGAAAGGAATGATGTTACTTTTAGTCCTGATAATTCCACATTGACAAATATGACACATACATGGTGTCTCCTACTGAAACACCTTCATTCAGCTTTTGCATGATGTTGAAGGGTGTACTACAAAAGAACAAGATTATGACTCCTGGTAAGAATATGCCATCTACTAATCACCAGAAATGAATGAACTGAATGTTCGCAGCTGCAG
Source organism: Nettapus auritus (assembly GCA_011076525.1). Taxonomy (NCBI): domain Eukaryota; kingdom Metazoa; phylum Chordata; class Aves; order Anseriformes; family Anatidae; genus Nettapus; species Nettapus auritus. Next base: position 22,153,483 of record CM021766.1, on the reverse strand, counting down.
GAAAAGTTGTAGTCTCTCTCACCCCTAGCTCTTTGGAGTGAGGGGGACAGAAAAAAAAAAAAAAAGCATCTTCGCTATGTAGCTCAAATAAGGCAGCTCATTTGAAACAAGGTAATTTGAAAACCTGGAAATCTCTGGAGGAGTCAGCATATTTCCTTCATGTATAGCGTCAAATGTAAACACTCGGCCTCGACACTGGACCATTAAGTGGGATGGGCATTCCCCTTCGGTCGCTGAAACAAAGCAAAACACAAAATGTGAAAATCCAGTACCAGGGATAAAGTCAGTGACATATAAAGGAAAACTACTCAGCAAGTTCTACGGACCCATTTTTCTTCAAAATGAGGCACACTTCATATAGTTAAAAAGAGGAAAACATTAAAAAGAATAACTTTCCAAGACCAACTGCATGATCTTACTGCAGTGCTGAAGTTTTAAGAGGTCTCACAGAAAATCTATACAAGTACATAACTTGTATACATACACCATTATTAACGGCTTCAAGTCATTGTTGTTACCTAGTAGTAAACGTCATTTATCTGTGTACCTTGTAGGCAGGAACACCCTCTGCCAAAACGAGAGTAATTACTGACATTTGTTTTGTTTTAAAAAAAAATGGGGGGGGGGGGGGGGTGCAATGTGAAGGGGAGGGCCAGGAAACACAATGCAGTAAAGCGAGTTGCTAAAACACTTTCTACTTGATTTGAGTCCTGAACTGAGTCCCTCACTTCCCAGGGTGTTTATTTGACAAGTTCCAGATACATATCTCAAGAACAGAGATGCACACAGAAGTTGGTTAGACCTGGTCAGCACATGCAGATCTGTAAAAATGGCACTAACACGCATATTTGGATACTAGACAGAAACATGGGTGGTACTGGCCCGCACTAGCTCAAGTACGTTTGCACAGCACTATTGTATCTTATCCATCTATCTGGCATTAATACTAAAAAAAATTGGAAAAGTTTGTGATAAAACCAGATGATAAATCCCAGGAAACATGGCTACATTTTTCTGAAACTGTGCTACAGCTCTCATAGTACAAAACTCTGCCCAAGGACAAAGAAGAAACGTATGCTTCTTTATCCACAGCTATTGAACTCAACGCAAGCCCACAAAAACCTTTACCTTAACAATTAGATTCTTTTATCTTTATGGCTCTGCTTTCTAAATTAGATAATACAATTCAATACATAACTGATCAAGGATGTGGAATTTATCATTTCATGCAAACCACATTCTCACAGATCATGAAATCAAGATCTAACAACTAAAAGTAGAAGAGATGACAACAAATTAGGGCATTTGATGGAGCATCCTCCTAAACTTAGCTGTCTAAAGCAAGGGGCAGAATTAAGTTTGGAAGTTAAGATACCTACAACTGTGCCTGACCTCCCACTGCAGCTGGGGGAGATCTACTCAATACACTTACTGGAATCTAGTGAGCTCTTCCTCTGTTCTCAGTAAGGTGTCTGCTGCAGGGTGAACCAAACAGCTGTCCAGGCTCCACTGATCAAGGTCTTTTGGCTTCATCTTAATCTTTGACTCCAAGCTGACATTACCTGTCAAATTTAGGTGCCCTACTCTGCAATCTGAATCTTACTGCAAGTGTTTAGACTATGTCAGTCCCTCTGTAGCCAAAGGAGAAAAACAGATCCCTCTCCAGATAGCAATTCCTTCTGTCTTATACACCTGCACATCTGGATGATCCAAACCCTTCCCTAGAGGTATTCATATTTCTCCACGAATCACACAGACAACTAATTGAACTAAGTATTTCACCTGGAGTCAGACAATCCACACGGAAATGGATTTCACATGTGCATGGCATTAAAAATAATTTAAGCAAGATTGTTTAAAGATCCTACAATATTTTAAGGTAAAAAAGGGATGTGGATGACTTGCGTATCCACAAGATCACAGCTTTGTTTATTAAGTGTGATCACAACATTGAATTTCCACCATTTGGATTTGGTATTTAAATTGATTCTTCAATTGTAACCCTAAGATAAGCCCCTGAAATGCACCTTCAGCTTTGTGATTTTCTCTTCACTTCCTGTGGCACGGAGATTTCCACATATAATTTCCGTGGGGCAAGGCAATACATCTTACCTCCTGAACTCCTGAGTCTTTCAGGAATTCACATCTCACATGATTAACTAGAGCAACAATCCTGAACACCTCCAGAGGCATCCAAAAGTGTGTGTGGGAGAGGGGTGTTATGTTCTCAGTTAGCTGGTTGCTAATACTACCATGTATGTTAGTGGAGGACATAGAAGAACATTACACCTATACTTCAGCTCTTGACCAAGAACTCCAGAAAACCGTTAGGAACTTAAGAGAATGGCTTCAAGAATCTCTACAGAGTATTTTCAAGATTGAAAAAGAACAAAGTTGACTAAGCCAAGAGCCAGCACAGTGACAGAAAATACGGAAGAATTATCCCATCAGAATGTACGGGAGCACACTCCAGAAAAGCATTCTGGAGAAAAAGAGAATTACAAACAATTCTGCAATTCTGTCCAAATAATATATGTAATACACCCACATTTATAACGCATGAAATGTGTCTTTTTTAATTCTTTATGTTAGCACTACAATTCTTCAGCATCATGCTGGTAACACACAATTTGTAGCAGAGCCTTCTTTTAACCTTATTCAGGAAGGACTAAACATCACACAAAAAAAGTCATTAGTGGATTTGATTTCTTATTCACTTCTTTATGTAAGCACGCAACAACCAGTATCTGATTTAGTTTTTGAAGAAGCAAGTGATTGATGGTTAAAATAACTGCTCCATTAGCCTCCAACAAAAAATCATTTGCTTGTATTAACCCACAATCTGTATTTGTTTACCAGTCTTAAAATAGTTGCAGACTGAGTCTCTGGTAATTCCAGGAACCTTGCAAGTGTTGAAGAGCATTCGAAATTGGTTCATGTCCAGAACATCATCCCTAGATCTCTCTATAGGCACCTTCTCTCTGCAGTAAACAAATATACCAAAATTAAGCATGAGAGGTGATAATTATGGAAGTCAAGGTAAGACAAGCCCACCTTCTACTGTACAGACCTTGTGCCAATGAACATAAACATATTTTCACTACTGGAGTACACATGGATCAGTAAGAAGAAATCATTGATTCTAAATATTGTCTTACTCTCGTAACAGCTCCCAGAATTTCAGGGTGTGCCATATATTGACACATGCTCTCTCTATCTGAGTGCCTTCTTTGGAGGGCCAGTAGTGTTCAATATAGGGAGCAGCGCCGGCCATATTGCAGTGGATTTGCGTTGCTATGCGAAGATCCAGATAAGCCACATTCAGCCACCAGTCCTCCAGCTGAAAATGAAAAATGTTTAGCATCAGAATAACAACTTTCAGGCATTAATTCTCTAATAGTCACTGCCTGATCCGCATGGGTTTTGTTTGTTTTGTTTTTCAATATTTTGAATAGTTGTTCCTATAAAATAGAAGGCAGGAGAGTGGTTCAAAAGCTAATTGTTGAGGGTAATGCTACATCTAGCTCTTCTCTTATTTTCAAGCTGTGGAAATAATATTCAACACTACTTCAGGCTACTAAACTGTAGAATTATGTAGAACTATGAAAAGTTCTATGAAAAACTATGAAATATCTTCCCTCATATTCATCATCACCTTAAACTCTTGCACGTGCCAGCTGTCGCTGCTGTGAGTATCAGCCATTACAGCATGAAGAAGGGAAGGAAAGACGATTTGTGTGAGTGAGGATCTGGGATGGACAGTTCACAACGCAGTTTTCTGTCACTTGAAAATCCCCGCTCTGGCCTGTGACCCATTAAGACTTACAAAGTTCTTATAAATGGCCCCCACTGAATCCCTTCAAGAAATCTTCAAGAAAGAGAGGGACCAAACTCTAAGTTACCTCCCTCCCCTCCATGGCAGGGTAAAGCAGGTAACAGAAGCAGAGACTGCCAGACACACAGAGCATTCAAAAGCTGCTAACTTCGCATTTTAATTAGGGAACTCTCTCAGCTGCCCAACTGAAAAAAAAAAATCACACACATATAAGCAAGTGTGCTCATATCCATAGGCCAAGTGGCAGATCCTAAGAAGAAAGAAAAAAATCACAGCTAAGTGCCTCTCAAAACCATATGGTGAACAACCAGCTTATCACTTGTTCTCCAGAGAGGTGCTGCTATCTTCTCTCCTAGCAAAGCCGCGGCAGTAACATGCATACACAACCAAGGAGTAAGTTGAATTACGATTCCTTACGTATCTAAATACATACCCAATTCCTTCTTGTTTTAGCTCTTTCCAGTAACTTCTGATGCAACTCTTTGCCAATCCCATTTTCAAATTTTTTGACTATATCCTCAGTTCTTTGATATTCCTCTTCATTTAAAAATGGCTTCACTGTAAAAAAGGAAATGCTTTTAAAGACAACGGTATGCTGAGATTTATTCCAAGATACAGGTGTCCGCAGGGGAGTGGATGAAAGTATCCCAAATTTATTTTTCATAAACATACATTTTGGGGGGGAAAAACACCTTTTAAAAGCTGTAATTAAATCACAGCGTGTTCTAATAAAGATGTAAGGACATACTTTTAAACAAATACAATGTCAGATTTCAACAATTGCTGAATGCCTGAAATATTTAACAGGTAAATTAATCCAACCTATTTTAACTCTAACTGGAAATACTGTGGAGTCCTGTGTCTCCATCAGCTGCCAAAGAATTCAACGAATAACTAAGTTTACAGGAACTTTGTAATTTAATACACTGAGCCATACACGTCTGTCACCTTACTGTACCGTCTTAGATACTTGCCTTTATTTCAAGCCCTTCCATGGCCTACAAGCACCTTATCCATCAAATCTCAACTGTCCCTACGTTATGCCTACTTGAATGATGCTGATGACAGTTAATCCTGTCCAATTTTTGTATTTTGAAATACTTTGAATTTTTCTCAGATCACACACCACACGGTCCAAAGTTCCCCGTAAACATTTGCAGAACTCATTATTTTCATCAAAGAGCCTCCTTAAAACCTTTTTACAGTGTCATTTATGGTTAGTAGCAAGCACTTCTGACGTCTGTTTGTACAGGGGTATATCTCATACGCCATATGTACTAACACTGCGTACAATGTATTTTTGTTATCTTCATGCTTAGACTGGCAAGTCACTGGCAAACAGATCTGTGGGGGGTCTGCTCATTCCAGGCTGACACAATGAAGTCTTAATTCGTATTTGAAATTGCTGGACACTGTCAGGTATTTTCTTGTCTGTCTTGCTACTGCTAATCCTGTGACCAACTTACACATGTTAAGAAATGAGGAAGGATATACAATTCCTAAAAATTAACCAAGTATCTGTATCATCTCTAATCTAGCTTCGGGGAGAAACAATGGCCTCAAAAACTTGTCTATCCTCACAGAATTCAAATTGTACTTCCTCACAACCACACCTTGCTGGAATTACGACTGCTTGCCTTCAATGACTTTTTTCTTCTCCACAGAATCGTGGAGCTGAAGTTGGAAGGGACCTCAGGAGAACATCCAGTCCAACACCTCAACTCAGCAGGGCCAGCTAGAGCAGGCTGCTTAGGACCACGTCAGGCTCTGAGTATCTCCAAAGACGGAGACTCTACAACCTCCCCAACAGCAATCTATTCCAGTGCTTGACCACTCTCACAGTAAAGTTTCTTATTTTTAAATGGAATGTCTTGAATTTGTTTGTGACTGTTGCTTCTTGTTCTGTCATTGCACACTACTGTGAAGAGTTTGGACCTATCTTCTTCACCCACCTCCACCACGTACTTATACACCTGACAGAATCCTCCCAAGCCTCCTTGCAATGGAGCTTTGAATACTGCTCAATTTTCTTGCTGCAAGGCTCCAATATTGGCTCACGGTCGACTTCATGTCCACCAGGAGCCCAGGCGCTTTTCTGCAAAGCTGCTTTCCAGCCCCAGCCCCACCTGTACTGGTGTGGGGGGCTTACCACAGCTACAGGACTTGACATTTCCCTTTGTTGGCTGAGCACCACGAGGCACCTCTTGGCTCATTTATCCGGGTTGTCGAGATCCCTCTGATGTCTGTGCAACCACCTTCCAGCTTTGTATCAGCTGCAAACCTTATTCTAGATCAGGCTCCCAAAGCCTCACTCAGCATGGCTTTGAAGACTTCTAAGGGTGGGCATTTGTAGTCTCATTGGGCCAACTGTTCCAGTGCCTAATTACCAGTGGGGTGTAAAAAAAAAGTCTTTGCAATATCTATTCTAAATCTAGCCTCTTGCGATTTGAAACCATTACCCCTTGTCCTATCACTACAGGCCTTGGTGATAATTCTTTCATTGCCTTTCCTTTAGGCCCCCTTTAGGAACTGAAAAGCCACAGTGAGGTCTTCCCATAGACGTTTCTTCTCTAGGCTAAACAAAGCCAGCTCCCTCAGCCACTCTTCATAGGAGAGATGCTCCAGACCTCGAATCACGCTGGTCATTAATGAAGATATTAAACAACAGTGAACCCCAGGGTATACCACCATAAACTTGCCTATATCTGGAATACGTGCTGCTGATCACAAACCTTTGAGCCCAGCAGCTAAGAGGGTTTTCAGGCCACCTGACTGTCCACTAGCAAGGCCACACTTCATCAGTTCACCTCTAAGGATGTAAAAAGAAGACTCTGACATGCCAAAAGCCTTGTTAAAATCAATATAAACAGCATACATCGCTCTGCTCTCACCAACTGAGATAGTGTTATGGAAATTATGTGAGTCAAACACCATAAGAGGGTTTAACTCCAGGTTTTCCGCAAGCAAGTATTATTAGGGTTGGAGGTCGTTCTGCTTTGGATGGGTTCCTTTTGTCATCTCTAGGCGAGCTGCTTTCTCCCATCTTCAGACGTGGAACCTGCCAGTGGGCGCAGAGGCTGTCAATGCAGTCTTTATCTTGCAGTTCAAGCCAGCTCCGTGGCCTTCCTTCCCTGAAACTGGGTAGAAGTTCAACAGCCTGCAGCCATAGGTTTCAGCAAGCGTAGCTACTTGCACTAGGTAAGTTCTGTACAAGACTCCTACTTACAAGCAGCATGCCAAATTGCACAAGTCACCTCATCATAAAAGGGTATCAGGTTGGTCAAGCATGATTTCTCCCCTTCATAAATCCATGCTGGCTACTCCCAGTCACCTCCCTGTCCTTCGGATGGTTGGAAATGGTTGCCAGGATTGTTTGCTCCATCACCTTCCCAGGAACTGAGGTGAGCGGGTCTGCAGTCCCCCAAATCCTCCTTCTCAAAGAAAATGGTAGCGCTTGCTTATTTCCAGTCCTCAGGAACACTCCCCAGTCTCTCAGACTCGAAGGCCAGTCGCACTCATGGGCACCTCATCAAGTCCCTCACGTCCAAAGAGTTACTCACGTCCAATTTCTTTAAGTGTTCCCTCTGCTAACCCTCTTCCACTGAGGCTAGGTCTTCCTTGCTCCTTTTCAAAATAATTTCATTTTTATCCTAATAACGAAAGAAATTCCAGTATTTTGCATTACCTATCTAAAGGAGAAAAGCTAAGATCCATTTTCAGATACATCCTGGCCTCCTTACGCTACTCCACAAGAGTATTATAACACAAGTCTTAGTGTTCTTCGCATTTCTCTGGATAAACACGGAAAGCACGGGCACAATTTGAGGGGTGACCAAGATGGCTAGGGGGCTGGAGGACACGATGATGAGAAGAGGCTGAAAATTGCTATTTTTTTTCAGCTTAAGAAGAGAATACAAAGGGAAGGTCTCTGTAATAACTGAATGGAAATGTGTAGCAAACATGATGCACAGCTCCTCACAGATGCACAGGAACAGGACAGGAGAGAACTGGACTCACGCTGCAATACAGGTAGTTTCTGACAAGGAAAACATGAGGGTTTTTGTTGTTGTTATTGACGGTGGGGTTCATTTTGTGTTTATTTTATTTTGTTTTTGTTTTTAATTGTTCTTCCTCCCCCCTATTTGTGAGGGTGATCGAACCCCAGCACAGATTGCCCAGGGAGGCTGTGGAATCTCCAGCCCTGCAGGTACCCAAAACACAGCTCAGCAAGGCCTAACAACCTGCTGTAATTGGACCACCTCTCCGCAGGGATGTGGCCTACATTAGCTCTTCCAACCTGTATGATGCTATGACTACATGGCCTCTTCCCATTTAAAAACAACTCGATCAGATGTAGAAACAGCACTAGAAGTAAGAACACCTCAGTTCCTTTCTCAAGAGGCTTCAGTGAAAACATCTGCCTTGTCACTTTCAAGACTCATACATCTTGTCTTTGTTTCTGCCTAGATCAGCTCTGCCCGTGAGCCAGAAGCATCTCATGAAAGCCAGCTTCAGTTGCATAGTTAAGGAACTTCACCAGAAAGCCAGACCTTTGGGTTTTCATACTCTCAAGTCAAGTCAATGTTTCGGGTGAGCTGAAAGGTTCAATAACGCGGTTACCCAACTTCTCTGCTCAAATCTTCTTACCTTCAAAACAAACTTAGTCATTCTGAATCCAAAGCAGCTGGTGTAAAGCCCTAAATAAGACACCTGAGATCTACACTGTCCAGCTTTTCCAGTTGACTGGCTTTGAACAGATAAGTGTGCTTTACCAACAGGCACACTGACTCATGGGAAGTGCTTGGGGTCCTCCTCCAACCGAGGACAAGAGTTTCCAAGGAATGGTTCAGAGCACCTGTAAAGTGTCATTTGGATGTTCCGAATCCTTCTTCCGAAGCACTTCCCCTCCTTCACTCATTGTCACAGACTAAACAAACGAAGAGTTTAAGCAATGAGATTCACCCAGCTAGTGCCTAGAACTGTGCACTGCAGATGCTGCTTTAAGTCATTTGTAGAAGGGAAGATCATTGACATCACAGCAAATACGGGACTACCTTTTCCTCCAACTTCCACTGAGACTAAAGATCAACAATAACGATCAAAATTATGGAATGGCTTATGTACAAGGAACAGTAAGTAGGAAATAACTTTAGGTTATCACATCTCTCCTCAGCTGGATTTTTTTTTTCACACTGTTTATGAAAACACAGATCAGAAGCAGAAAAGCAAGAGTTCACTGTCAGGTATCATCACTCCAGGAGAGCGTTATTTATTAACTTAGAGAGCCAGCTGGATTTACAAAACTAAGCTCTGAAGGGCAATTCTGTTATTGCATGTTCACTACTATTACAGCACAAATTAAGTTAATCTGCATGTCAACATCATGCGGCTGAGACAGGAGAGGGTTAGGCTAGATGTTTGGAAAAGGTTCTTCGCTGAGAGGGTGCTCGGGCACTGGGATAGGCTCCCCAGGGCAGCAGTCGTGGAACTGAGCCTGCCGGAGTTCAAGAAGTCTAGCCCCCCTGTCACCTGGACAACGCTTTCAAATATACGGTCTGATTTTTCAGTGGTCCTTTGTGGACCCAGGATATTGGACTCAATGATCCTTGTGGGGCCCTTCCAACTCTGGATATTCTATGATTCTGTGCATTACCATAAAGCAAAAGCATTTTGTTGAGACACACGTGCATCCCTCTGAAAACACTTCCCCTCCCTGCTCCAAAACCACCATTTCAACATTCTCCATCAGAAAACGATGACATGACAAACAACAAAGAAAATCTACCTCTATTGCAACATGATATGGGACCACTTATCCACACACAGGATAAAAGGGAACTTGGTGAATTTCAGGATTTGTCTTTTGGGAAAGGGAAATCACAGCGTAACATATTTCTGCTAAGGACAGAACTTCAGGTTTTATTGTTACCATTCCCGTATTACGGGTAGGACGGTAAAACACAAAGCAGACATTCGAGAGAAAAACTCAATGTCTCCAAGCTCTGAAACTGGTTAAAGAAGCACAGCAAAGAAACCTCAAGATACTGGGTAATGTATCTTTGTCTTCCGTGATGTATTGAAGTCTGGTATGACAACAAAGAGCTCACCAGTCAGCCCTACTCAGGGGCCTTTAGCCTAGCCCTACACAGAGCTAGGCACATTTGCACTTTTGTTTTCAAAACTTCTCTTATAGGATTGTCTTTAGACAGCTCACATTTCAAGGCAGAAACCTCCCCAAGGCAAACTACCAAAAAAATGCCCACCTCTGGCTTTTCCTACTGCTGTATAATTAATGACGTTAATGAGAAAGGAAAAAAAAAAAATTAAAAGAAGTTTGAAATCACTTCTTTTCACAAAGGTCCTGGGTAAACACAGTCATGGACAAGCAAGGTAGTCATGCAAAACACACTTGTAGAGGAACACTTATTAGACCAACTGATACAGCTTTAAAAGAAAGAAAGAAAGAAAGAAAGAAAACCCTCAGGGGGAAAAAACAAACCTAAGAAATTAACCTTCCCGTATATCTGATTTCCTTTCATGCTCAAAAAAAAACAAGTGATGTAAGACGTGAAGTTTTACTCAGGTTGCTCTGGGCATTTAGTTTCCTGTTTTGAAACTGAAAAAAGAGCTTTTGTGCCCTAGCCTTGGCTGGATTCCTCAGCTCTCGAGATTGATACAGGCTGTCTGTACGAGCACTGCTTCCAAGGGTTCTCAGATCAGCCTGGGTACGAGTGTACGCACTGAGTTGCTGTTAAATTAGTGAAAGCCCTTACCCGAGTCGAGGTATTTACTCAAAGATTCGTCCAGAGGAGGCACGGGCAGCGAAGGCAGCGAATTTTGGTACTGAAACGTCCGCTCCTCGGTGGACTCCTGCACTTGTTTCTCCATGTCGCAGGCCTGCAGCACAGCGCCAGGGCTCTGGATGAAGCTGAAGGCGGATGGTTTATTCACCGACCCCGCTCCCTCCCCCCACCCATCCCTTCCGCAGGGAAGTATCACGGAAGCAGAACTCCAGAGAGGAGGATGTGGGGCCCTGTCACCCAAAAGCCATGCTCGCAACGGGCCGACACCCACCCAGGGGCTACCGACCGCTTCTCCCCGGGCTGAGCGCCCGAACCAGGCCGCCGCCGGCAGGGCCCGGAGCCAGCGGCCGCCCTACCCGAGCCGCCCGGAGCCGGCCGGGCCGGGCAGCGCTCACCTCGCCCCGCACGTCCCTGTCGCTGTCGCCGACCGGCCGCTCAGCCCCCAGGCAGCGTTACCTCTGCCCCACTTCCCAGCGGGCCAGGGAGGCGGAGCGGGGCGGCACGGGGCGGAGGCGGAGGGCAGGGAGAAGGGAAGGGAAGGGAGAAGGAGGGCTGGGGGCCCGCAGAGGGGTGGGCTGGAGTTGAAGGACAAAGGGAAAAAGTGCTGCTGCTGGGCTGGGGTGGGTCTGAGAGCCGTGTCTGCGTGCTGCAGGGCACCCGCGGAGGGGCCCTTCCCTGCTGGTGTCCCTCCTGCAAGCCGCTTGCCTTGGGGTTTCCGCTGGGGAACAGACGAGGGTGTTGTTGTATCACAGGGTGTAGCAGGGTTTGCGCGCAGGCTGTTAGCAGGGCGTGTGGTTGGGAGGCCCGTAGGGTAGAGTGTTGGAGAGCAGCCCCGCCGCGGGAGTTGGGCCGAGCACGAGGGTAAGAGCAGGGTTTAGAGCAGTCCTCGCTCCGGGAGCAAGGGCTTTGCCACGCTTGTGCTGGGCACTGGCCTACCCAGTCCGACTTGCCACGGTTAAGCAGGTTTCTGCATTCAGAGACACCTGGCAGGCTGGAAAGATTGCTGCCACCCACACACATTGGGTGGCGTGGAACCAGAAGCTATGGCCTAACCCACAGACATCCTCCTCTCCCCCGGTCCTTTTGGGGACCTGGTTGTTTGGAAGAGCTTCCAAGACCCTCGGGCCGTAAGGACAACCTTTCAGCCAGTGATACAAAGCTGTCAGACATGACTTAGCCATCATGGGAGGGTAGGGTGGTGCATGTCAGGCAGTCTCTGCAAGAGGTAGGAGGTATAATCTGATTTGAAATAAATAAATACTGTTTAACAAGGGATTTGTAGTGTGCAATAGTTATTTTTAAGTAGATTTCAGATTTAATTCAGGTTTCAGTTCACAGCTATAAATCTAGTTTTGGACAAGCATAAGGGACCTAGCCAAAAATTTTCCATCCACACGTTTTGAATAACACCAAGACATGCTAATGCCCTACTCAGACTGCAAAGGTGGAAGCAGGAGGATTTTTTCTTTTTTTTTTTTTCTTTTTTTTTTTTTTTGCATTGTTCTTCAATATTGTACTTGCATAGGAGCACATCTAGCATAAATGTAGATAAATGTAGTGAAAGCAAAGTAGGGAAAATAAATTGTTCATCTGCTGAATTGCTGCTTAATCCTGCTCTTCTGTTGTTGCTCAAAAGAAGGATTATTGTCTAAATCTGTATGTTTCTAGAGCTAGAAGATTAAGGACAGGAAATGACATAACAGGGATCACATCTTCTTTCTTTGCCTTTTTTTTTTTTTTTTCCCCCATGGCCTTAGCATCAATTTTAAAACCTGCCACACTCAGAGTGAAATTTCAGCACTGCTGTGTTATCACTCACAGCTTATCTGAACAGACCTTTGTGCCTTGACTTCTTTCCTTCTATGCATCATACTTCCAGTTACAGCAGTGGCACATTCTGGCCACTTCCCTGTTGCCTTTGCTGCCAGAATGGCTTCCATGTTGCCAATCTCGCTATCCCTCCTCTGAGTCAACTTGTTCAATCAATCACCTCTTGCTTAGTGCTTAGTTACCTGTAAAACAGCTTCTTGTAGTTTAACACACACACACACACACAAAAAATAGCTAAGATTAATGACATACTAAAGTAGCGTTGGTATGTTAAGCATCCCCAGAAAGTCATCTGTAGAGTCTCTGTAAGTCAGATGGAAGAGTCAGCTTTTATTGCCCCTTGTGACAAGTGCTTGCTGTTGCAATCTTCAACTTCCTTATTTTATATTTTATCTTTGTGTCTTAATGTCTTTCGTCTTGAATCCTTGAGCCACTGCCTTTCCCATCTTAGCAGCACTGCCTTTGTCTTCAATTTCTCCTTTCATGTATGTAATGGCTCTACTCAGTGGAATTCCTCACCTCTCTCTCTCTCAAGTTAACAATTTCCTCAAAAATTTGAACAAAGGTTACAAATATGACCAATGTAGCAAAAAAGTTGAGTATACTGCACAGTTTTCTCCATTAGTTCATAGTGATTAGATACAATGATGAAAGATTACCATAGTCTTAATTTTTCAGGAAGAAAGACCAGCAGTTTCCTGAGCTCAGGAGCTACTGAGAAGTGGTTTCCTACAGAATTCTGTCTCATAATTTATTCATTTTGTACCCCCTAAAGGCAAGATCACACCACTGTTTTTACCTGAATAGGAAAAATTATATGGATATGAGTCCATAGTCCTACAAACCCTGTAATGGATATCATTATGCCTCTTACAGATTTGCTTTCTCTCTAGCTGGACATCTTTTTTCATGACTATTATTTTCTAAAAAGCTAGTACCCTGGAAAATACAATTTTTAACTTTTATTTAAGATGATGTGATTGTGCACAAGCATGCATGTGATGTAGTAATGTGTAAGGTGGTAATACACCTGCAGAAATAAGAAATTAACTGGATGACAGTATTAAGGATATTGAAGCATGCTGGTATCCATAGGCTGCACAAACTACATTTCTGTTGCGAAGATGAAGTCGGTAGAGAACCACATGGCCTACCTGTCCTAGAGCTCGCCTGCTCATTTACTATGGATTTGTGGATCTCATGCTGATGCCTTTACTTGTTAGGGCCATCGTGTTCCCAGCCAGGTGTCACAGATGCCTGCCTGTCTTTAAGCAGCCCAGAGGCTTTGATAGTGGATTCCGTACCTGCCAGCTAAGTGGATCATTTGACTCACAGGCACCAAAGTCCACTTCTGTTCTTATCAGTGGGCTAGTGAATAGACTACATTAAATCTAAATTCAATGAATAGACAGCCCACTTGGGTGTGGGATCACTTTTTGCCTGGCTTCCAGAATCTGCAGGCAACCAGTTAAATCATAGATGCATGTGTCTAGTATCTAAGTTTTACAATGCCTAGATATCTGAGAAGCCTCAGTGCTGCAGGACTACCCAACAGATGAGTTCCATGCTCCTGCAGTTCACAAGTACTCATTTCATAGAGAGTGTCCCATAAAAATACTTTCATTTGGGAAATACCAAAACAGCCCTGTACTGCAAGCACTCAGTCACTGAATGCTTCTCTACTATGGCTTTATGTTCTCCACAGGGTGGGGTTGTTGGATCTGTTTCTGTTTGTCCTAGTGTTTGGTCAATGCACGTTTTGGTATTGCATGTGTATTCCAGGTCATTTTTCAGTTTGTATTTGTCCACCTGGCACAAGGTGATGCCATAAAAACAAGTAAAGCAAATGTAAAATATCATAATGCCCTGAAAGCCTATGTCTCAAAAGTGTGGTTAAAAACTAATGTAAAATGTCTTTAGTGTACTGCAAGACCACATCTGTGTCTGTTTTGGACTCCCCCCTACAAGAAGGATATTGTCATACTGGAGCGAGTCTGACAGGGGTCCCCAAGATTGTGGCTGGAATGTGTAGGATGTACAATGGATGATGTGCAAGCAGAGGCCTAGAGAACTGGTTTTGTCTTAGGAGAAGAGAGCTAAATGAAGATTTAATTAATACCTTCACCTACCTAATGGAAAGGTATGAAGAGGGCAGAGGCAGGCTCTTCTTGGGTGTTCTCTGCAAAAGGACAAAAAGACACAAACTGCAGCAGGGGATTAGAGGGAAAGAAATATCTTCACTGTGAGCATGAAATGCTTGAACAAGGTTACCCAGGGAGGTTGTGGAGTCTTAGAGAGGTCCAGAAGTCAACTAGACATGGCCCAAGAACCTGACCTAACACTGAAGTTAAATCAGACTTTAAAGATGGCCCTGTTTTGTCTGGGAGTTTGGACTACATGATCGAGGTCTCTTTCAACCTAAATTATTATTTGATTTATCAGACTGCCCTTTAAGTCTTTTATATAACTCTTGATATAATTTTATTTTCAGTATATTCTAAATGTAAAGAGAGTAAAAGAATATACATTCCCCCAGGGAATATTTTCTTAAAACAAAATTCAGACTTTTTTTTCTCATTGAGCATTTTTTTTTTTTTTGCCTTAACTTTTTTGCCTTTGCTTTAACAAAGAAATATTCTTTTGACTGTGAACACTCTCAGGAAGATTTTGTCTGCCATTAATTGTTCAGATCACATAGCTAACTTAAAATTTATAGCTAATAAAAGTTTGTTTCTCATGAAACTTTACAATCCAGGAAAATCTTGATTATGCAGAGGAATTCTTACGTATCCTTATGTATCTTCAGTATAATAGAGTAATTAGATCTTAGGTAAAAGACCAGGAGATGGGAGCAGATGAAAGATAAAGACAATTTAGAACTAACGTAGTATTATTTTTTTATTTTTTTTTAGAATTCCTACCTTGCAAAAAAGACATTTCCCTAAGCAGATATGCCTAGATTTCACATAAATTCAGTTTCAGCTGAATGTATGCACAGGGAGATCACCTGCTTATGCAATAATTCTTTCATGTGTCTAGTTTTTATTTTTTTTCTGGATTACAATGAAATCAGCTGAAAGTGTCTTGCAGACCAGTAAGACAGACTGCACTTTTGTTGTTGTTGTTTTGTTTGTTTCTTTTGTTCTGGTTAAGTAGGAGTTGTTAAATAATTCCTAAGGGCAAATTGCTCCATTAGGTTAGCACATATATATCTTTTATATCCAAACCTTGGGAGTGTATATGTAATCTCAGCATGCGTCTTTCCAGCTGGTTTAAGTGGATCAAAGCTTGCCAAAAATGTCACAAATCCTTGTCCCTTTCCTTGTATCAACAAGACAATGGTGAAACTGTGTGGAATCAGCTGACTAATTTAGCTGAAAAATAAACTACAAGGCAAGTGTTAGTTTTCAGCCTGATAAACTGCTCTTACTACTTGGCTATGTGGTTGTTAGTGTTGACAGAAAGATTGGGGTAGAAAACTATGCTCTGTGAAGCTATGAAGGGCAGGATTACCTCTGTCATTATCAGCATTGTCAGCAAGATCAAGTAAAACTGAGGAAAATCCTGCATCTCAGTTACTGTCTTTTCCCTAGGTTACTCCCTGTACCTCAGTTCCACTGTTCCTCATTCTTGCTTTTGCTACAAGTTTTGCATAAGTTAGACTTGACTTGTGGCCACTGTTGCAGCAGGACCTGCCTTACTACTTCTATTAGCTTCAGAAGTCATAGGCATCCTAACTATGGTGATAGGCAGCTGGCGGTCCCTCTGGCCTGTGTGCCAGACCTTGGTACCCTCACCGGTTGTTTTTTTCTGTAGATTATCTGCTATTCACCAAAACAAAGTGGTAGCTGAGTCCCAGCTCTACAGAGGGAGGAAATACGGACTTCTTTGCCTTCATTCATACAGAGATGTAAAATGTTTTAATAAATAAGAGCTTTGCAGCAATTTACATTTTGAATAGTGTTATAATAGCATTGTCACCAAACTGTAGCTAATCTTGTTTCTAATAAATCTTGCCCCATTACTGACTTTTTGACAGGAATCTCCTCTTTGTTTCCATACCTTATTAGCATATTTCTGCTTATGTGAATGAGTTGAGTTGGTCACAGTTTGAGGCCTGCCTTGGTACCTGCATGAGCAGGGAGGAATATGTATGAGCAATTCATGGGCATCAGCGAACTTTACAACCCCTGAAATCTTGCCTTTTTAAGGAGGGAGTGTCTACCCATCTTCCCTTGAAAATAAAAAATATAGGCCAGAGATGACATGAGGGATCAGACTCTGCTTTATGGCCTTCTTGTCACATCCATCCATCTGTGAATTCATGCCTACAGCATGAACTGTTCGTTTGGGTAAATGTTTGGGTAAATATTTTTTTAACCAAATTCTCCTTTTGTCCCATAAGGTTGATCTAGGGATATCAAAGTTGGAAGGTAAGTGGGAAGACGAGGCCTATTTGTGTTGCTGGAAAAGCTGTAGGTGGTGCTAGGGAGCAATACCTACTAACAGCAGCTGGTGATAAAGCTAACACCTGAATGAATGAACAACACTTACAAAGAGAAAGGTAATGAAAAATATCCAATATTTCTTATCAGAAGCCCCTCAGCATATTTGCTCTCATGCATCCTACTTGTGGGTGGTTAGTGCAACAGTAGTGCCTGAAGGAAGGCAGATGAGATACTTGTAAGCTGTCTCCATCTAAACTGAGCAGAGCCCAGCAAATGGGAAAGTTGTGCTTAGTTAACTCTACTGGCAGCCAGCTGCAGATGGCAACTGCAGCCTGGTCAGTATTTATTTTTTATTTGTTGTGTGATTGTTCATGCACTATATGCTAACTGACATTAGGAGAAAATTCATTTTCTTAAGTGATTACAGCTAGTATTCAAGTCATGCACACAGATTTTTATTAGTTTATTGTGTGCTTTTTTTTTTTTTTTTTTAACTTTCTTTTTCCAAGTCATACTTCTTCCAATTTCCATTGAAATTGCTGTACTTCCACTTTATTTGTTATGCCAGAGTTGCTGAACTACTGAAGCAAAAGGTTAGGAGTGAATTGAGGCTGCACTAATGTTATGGCTCTTGCTGTCATCCTGTATGGTTTTCAAATACATTTTGTTTGTTTTACTTCTCTCTGTGCAAGGACTTGTTTCTGTTCTGGTTTTGCATTTGTTCTGTAGTTGACATCCAGTCCTGGCATGGTGCTTTCCTTGCCAAACACATTTTGTTGTCCTGATTATGGATATTGCTAATTATGTGTCTTTTCTCCCCATCAACAAAATATCATGGGATATCAGTTTTTCATCTATAATTTTTCCTTGATAATCCATACGCTGTGTATCTGTCCTTAGGCTATGATAAATATAAATTATTATAAATCAATTTAAACCATTTTTGGTGAACTAATCCCAATCTCTTCACTATTTCTTTTGGCCAGAATAGTCTCCCCATGACATTTCCTAATGATTTGTGACCAGATTGCATGTTTACTCCGTGCACTGGGGTGTGCAGTCTCCATTTTCTATAAGAGCTCAGCTTTTTATGTCTAGAAGGGCTATCTTAGAAGAGAGAAGAGACTTTGTATGGTACTACTCCTGGGCATCTGTTGCAAGCCTCTTCCTGTAACTTTAGTTGCTTTATACATTTACTGCACATTAGCTCTAATTCCTTACTGTTTTATGTGTTCAAATCAGGTCTGCCCTTTTCACACTTTGGTTATCTCTATCAGTCACTTAGTTCATTCAAACACTTTGGCCATGACATTTCTTTAATTGCCGTCAGTTTTTCAGGGTCCAATTCCTCAGAGCTCAGCAGATGCCTGGCATAGTTGTTGATAGGTTTCTTCTGCTGCAGCTACTTTCTGTCCATCCTAAAATATTGTCTTCAATGCTTTTTAGGAGTTTCTGGATTGCTGGATTCGTGTTAGTTGATTGTATTTCTCGTGCAATCTCCTGCTGCTGCTGTAAACTTCAACTTAAGGCCTGGAAGTCTTCACTTCTCCCATTGTCATTTTCTTGTGCAGTTGCAGGTCATAATATGTACTCTCTTATAAACTCTCTCTCCTAGCCATGCTGTGCATCTAATCCGGTGGAATAAGCAGAAGTCCGAGTGAGAGTATTCAGTACTCTGATGGCATTCATCTGTCCCGTTCTCTCCAGGAGATCCTGCCAATGCAACTCTGAAGTCTTCCATTGTGCAAATTTTACTTTTCACTCCATATTTTATCTGCATGACTCTTATTCTATATAATTCTCAAAGGCCATTCTTAAGAGTATAAACAAGTTGAGGTGTGTGATACTTTTTATTTTGTTAGGATTGTTTCTGTCTCAAGACTGTCCTGGAGAGGAGGCTTACTATGGCTCTCCTTCAGATAGAATGTGAACTGCTTAACTGCGGGTCTCTCCAGGCGTACTTTTAAAAGAGAAATATTTAAGCTTATCCTTTGAAACAGAGTAACAAGGAAATGATGTAAAGGTGCAGTAAAGGTGCTAAAAATGGTAAAGATATGTTAAAATAATAAATTATATATTAAAAAATTAATAGTGATGATAAAATTAACAAGTGATGGTTGATAGTTGAGAAAGCAAACTAAATAGTTCACAGTGTACATAATCCAATGTATTTCACAATGGGCAACATTAAAAGCCAACATTTAATAAGCAACATACATGACAGTTCTTTAAATCTTAATGAGTGCCAACTGAGAAACAATGCTTCTTTGTTTCTTCAGAGACCTGTATGTGTTCACTTTACTTTTAAAAATGGGTCACATTAAGTTACTATTAGTGAATTGCAACTGTCCCAGCAATGTTTTTATTCTTAAACAAAGATTACATTGATTGGTTTCCAGTATTATAACTACTGCATAAAAATTACTCTTGCTTGCATTGCTATTTCTGGTAGAATCACACTAACTACTCATCTTGTAAGTGCTTTATCCACCTATAATCTTCCTGACTTGCTATTAGGTCTACTTGTGTTACTGTTGTGGTCCAAAGAGACTGAAAATTGCCATAAAGCAGCAGCTAAGAAATCTTGAAGGAGAAGGAACTTCTGGACTGATCCTGAGTTGTCAAATTTGGTTCTGTAAAGCCCTCTTTTATCTTCATCCCTGGAAATGGGAAAGATAACTTTGGTGGTGACTGTCCTCTCTTGAATCTACTTAATTTGTAAAAACATCAATTTTCATTTGAAAAACAAAAATTTCTACTCCTTTGGTACTGGAAAAGAAATTTAGAAGGCAAGCAAAAACAACCAGTACATACTGGTACATACATACTACATAATTTCATTATTTTTTAATACAAAATTTCATTTTTAAGGAAATATCATGCTGTTTAATTAATAGCATACTTTCAGAATCTTATTCTTAACATATTTTATTTTCAGCCTTAGAAAATATTCCAGTTGTAATTTATTACTTTTAGGAACATTATTAATTGGCCTGATTTTTTAACAGCTGGCTTTCATCACATTAATGTACTGTGTCAGATTTTATAATTGCCACAATTTGAGATAGGAATAAATAAAGCATATTAGTTCCTTTCTTACAAATTGTATGTTACAGACAGGTGCATCTATTAGCAGATACATCATCTGCAGAAGCTGTATTGGGCACAACAGCATAGGTCAGGACCAGTTATTTAGTGTAAGTGTCCTTAAGCTGTGCACCTTCCAAATGTAGGTGTGCCTCATTTTACCTCATGATAGTCAACAACATAAAAGTGCCATAAAAGAAGCGTTCACATTTTAACTTTTGCCATTTGGAAGTTTGCAGAGCCTGTGGCCAGCACTCACTGCTGAGCCCTTGCCTTCCTCACGCCTGTTCCTATGGAAACTGCTGCAGCCAGAAGAGGCAGAATGAGGAAGGTTTCCAATAAACATTTAAATTTGGCTTTTTTGTTATGCTGATTTAGGGTTCCCCCAGAAAGCAGGAATGGCAGTGAATAGAAAAATATACACCTCCTCTGGGAAAGGCAGCAGTGCTTACAGACCAGCTAGGTCAACAGACACTTTTCTCTTAACACCAGATTTTTCACTTTCCTAGGGAAACATAGAAACAATGGAGATTTATTTATTTATTTATTTATTTATTTATTAGAGAAACACTAAAAATCTTGCTAGTACTACAAATGCAGTTGTTTGTGGTTTTTTGTTTGTTTGTTTGTTTTTGTTGTTTTTTTTTTTTTTAGGTTGCTGATAGCATCTGATCCCCAGGAGCACACTGTCCTAGACAATAAGAAGTCATCACATTGTGACCACAGCATGTTGTGCAAATGCCACTGCCTTCAAGCTTGCAGAAATTGTAACTGGCCTATTGAACAAATGCAGTGCTTTATTGAAATCAGGCACTGGTCTTCTACGTTTACATTCTCAGCGCCCTACAAAACTGTCCAGCAGTGGTGTGAGTGCTGTTATTCTGAACATGGCTCTTCTAAATGTCTGTGTTTTCTTCTTTCCTTTATAAAGGCTTTTTCTTCAGTTAGGCTGTGGTCCTCCGGTCTTAAAACTGCTCCAGCTTCTATGCTGTCACTGACATGCTGACACGTGCTGCTTACAGCACTGGGGTTGATGCGGAGTGCCCTTCTGAAACTGCTTTATGTCACACCTAACACGTGGTGTTCCTGTCTCCTTTGGGGACTCGTGTATTTCAGCCCCTGCCTTTTTTCTGGTGCCTAGACTCCTCCCCTTAAACCTGAAAAAATACTTAAAGCAAGCGTCTGTGCCACCTGAGTGCATATCCCTTCCTCACTTGCAAGACGAGCTTTGCCCTGTATCTGCTAATACATAAAAGTTCTGGGTCTTGCTTTTTGTTACGCAGCACTGACAAGTGGATCAACCCTTCGGCTGTCGTTTCCTGGCACTTGTGTCCTTCGTGGTTATTCAGGTATTTTGCATCTGAAGTAAGCTGGATGGTGATGGAATAAACCTGCATGAGTGGCGAGTGTGAAAGGTTCTCAATGACTGGTGATAAATCTTTAAATAGTTTAAGGACTTTGACAAAATGTGCTTCTTTCTCATGCCTGAAATTTTTGTGTCATCTTTGGAATCAGTTTGAGAAGAGATTTTTCTTAATTTTCCATCAAGTTAAAAGGTTTCCAAAATGTTTGTGTGTGTGTCTTTTTGTGGAAAAAGTGACTATGTAACTGGGAGTAATGGTCCTGACACTAAATGAACCTACCCGAGGAATTACGTCTTCTGCAGTGCTGGTTCCACCATTCCTCACAAATTTCAAATCTCACAGGCTTTTGCCTATTGACTTTTGATCCGAGTTTGTTCATCTTGCTTTTCTTGCAGTTCCTTTGATGTGATTCTTAACAGATGCTGACACACTTCCCAGTTTAAACATACATGAAATTTAAGAAAACTTCAGCCACAGCAACATCACAGTAGATTTTCTTCTCTGTTGGTAGCATTAAAATGGGTATGAATTGCTATTTATTTTGATCCAGGTGCATTTCTCACACTTTTTGTGCAGGTAAAAAAGACTGCATGTAGGTACATAGGTGCATTTATGATTAATCTGCCCTTGCATATACTGAACTATGTTCACAGGGAAAAATAATATCTGCAAAGATTTTCAGCATCTTGGAAATGTGTTTTGTTATTTTTTTTCTGCTAATTTTATCTAGTAAATACTATTTTTTCAGTCTTTTTCACAGGAACATGTGATTTTATTTTAATGGTTGCAGGTTTTTTATTATTCTGTTTCTCTGCTGCTTCCAAGTAACTTATTTTTACTATGTTTCTGTGTTCATGATGTTTTTTTGACAGAACACGGCCTGGTACATGGTAAGTAGTAGGATGTCACCTCACTGCTCATGTCAGCAAATCTAAGCAGCAATAAAGAGGAAAGGAAAGGAAAATAAATCAGGAAAGAAAAAGAATGGTTGAGAATCACTTTTCTGATAGTGAAGACAGTATCTGGTGCTAATGACAATGCAGTTGGCATATTTGGTGCTATTTTTCTTCTGAGTATGAAGGGAGAGGTAGTTATAAGCCTTGCTTCAGCTGTCACATCTGTCTGTCAGTAAACAAAAGTACTAAAGCTGCTGTGATAAAACAATGTGGTTCTGGTACCTACACCATCTCAAAAAGGATACAGCAAAATCAGAGACCAGAGAAGGGTAACGATCATGGTAATGAGTATGGAAGCACTGCCATACAAAGAAAACCAAAGTAAACCAGGACTTTTCACTCAGGAAAAAGAACTGACAAAAGAACTGGTGGAGGGAACATGACAGAAGATCTCAAAAATACTTAGAAGCAAATGCTGAGAGATGCACCATTCACTTTCTTTACTACTCTGAGGGCACCAAATTCAGTTGTAGGAGTCCTATTCAATACAGAAAAGGGGCACTTTCGTCATGCAGAGGATAGTAGATCATTGCAAGAGGATGTTGTGGATGGTAATAACACTTAAGGGGAGAGTGGATAAATGCACGGAAGATAAACTCATATGTGTTTCCCATATATGAAGAAACTGCATCCAGTTATTTCCTGGACATCCATTTTTACTGCTGTTGTAGATAGAATACTGAACCAGGTGGTCTTTATGTTTTCTACATCTTCTGTTTGGGTATGCTTTAAAGGCCCGTGTTTTTAAAGGGTCACCTTGAAAACCCATATTGATATGTTTTGCTGCTTGTTCTTTGTCATCAGTGACTCAAATAGAAGAAGATATTGCAAAAGATGTTGCCCAGTGCTATTCCATCACCATTTATAAAAACAGAACCTGGTTTCCACAGTTGCATGAAGATTATCTCGTATCTGTTGTTTATTGCCATATCACAAGCAGTTCTCATGACAGAAATATATTAGCCCATTGCTTTAAATCTTCATTCATTTTAATTTTCCTGTACCTGAAGAGCCTTGTTCTAGAGTAATGTGATGTTTTCTTGTTTCATTTGTTGTTGTTGTAGGGTTTTTGTTTGTTTGTTTGTTTTTCCCCTAGGAATGGATAAGTGGGTTTTCCGTCCATACAAAAGGCCAAATGCTCTCTATAGGCTGATTTGCATTCCCTGGGCTGGAGGTAACAGTTCTTTCTTTGTTCGATGGGCCGAAGTCTTCAGCAGCACAATTGAAGGTTGGTCATTTGTGTAGTTAAAGAATTTAAGAAAGCTGGGCTCTTTGAAATGCACAGTTGCAAAATATAATGCTCTTGACAGCTGTGCAGTCTTTCTCCAGTGGATATTATATTCAGAAAGAAAGTCTACTAGGATTCCACATTTCCATTAGGATGCTGGGTGTACTAAGCTTCTGTACCACTTTGGATCAAATTATATTTGATTTAGTTAAAAAGTGACATCCTCAGAGATAAATTTTACAGGACTGTAGTGTTCTTGACTGCCTTGGAAACTGCTGGTTTGATTCAAGAAAGGGCAATGTAGTAAAAATATGCTACTGCATATTCCAAAGGCATCAGCAGTGCCTTATATCCTTATATCAGAACAGTGAAGACGTGAGAATTGTTTTTTAACAATTTTTAACAATGAGAGGCTACATAGAATGAAATGCAGTTTATCAAGAGCTTTTGTGTGGATAGAAATACTTCTAACAAAGTTACTAAGAAGATAGCCTAGGAATGACTGCAGAGCCAGAGGAATAAAGTCAGGGAGCAGCATGCTCTTTCAAATGCTTTAATTGTGCTGAAATAAAGTATAAAAGACATGAATATTTTTGTACTAATGTCTGTGGTATTATGTGGTGGCTTGTTCTGTCTCTTGTAAAATACATATTACTTCCATGCTAGTTTGGCAGTGTCTTCAATGTCAAGGAAATTTCAGAAAATCAACATTTTTACTGATCTATTGGTTACTTATTTTCTCTAAACGGTGAGAGGAAACCCTTCTCTTATCTTTTTACACCCCTTTGGAAAGGGGTGTAAAAAGATAAGATACGCCATTTTGTATAGCTATTAAATCCCATCAGTTCATATGATTCTCCGTTTTACTGTGTGCAGCACCGAAGAGTCTTCAAAGAGGAAAATGGGAACTGTATAATCCTAACACAGTTTGTTAACATTCTAATGTTGCCCTTGAAATGATATTTTTACACAACCCTCAGAGTTGCTTTTATTGAAATTGTTAGTTTTATTAATGCTCACAGCAATAAAATTGTTTCAGAACCTCAGCTGAGATCATGACCTTGTTATCATTTTAAGTGGATTTCTGACTCAAGGCATTTATAAATTTGATCAGTGGGAGAGGCAACATTTGTGAGTTAAGGAAGGAATAGAGACCTGATCTGTCTTTAATCACATGATTAAAATATAGCAGTAGCAATAGCAAATACACTGTATCAACTGCAAAAAGGATTAATTTAAATAATCTGTAATAATACTCCACAGAATAGATTAGAAAACTTAGTAAAAATGATTTTCCTGTTTTTTCTTGAAATTACTGTAGTTCTTTTTCCTCCCTTCCTCCATCTCTTCTGTAGTGTCCATTATAAGGCTTCCTGGAAGAGAATGTCGTGAAAATGAGCCTTTTGCAAAAGACATGGCAGAAATAATTAATGAAATTACAAGTGCTTTGTTAAAAGATCTGCAAGAAAAACCATTTGCATTTTTTGGTCACAGGTAAAGATGTTTATGTTTTAGATACCCTGTGAAGGAACTTTAGGAGTAGATAGTTATTTGTCTTTTTTTGCAGAAACCCTAGGCAGATACACTTCTGCAAAGGTCTTTTGTCAATCCATGCTAAAACATGCTGCTAATCTCAAAGACTCTGGTTATTTATATTTTAATTACTTCAGGCACAATGTCTTCTAAAAATGGCAGTAATTTATTTTTACACTAATAAATTATAATTGTTTACTGGTAATATCTGTGTCAGTGCTTACTCTAAAGTGAGCACATAGGGTGAGCAAATGCATAGATTTTGATATCACTTAGTCCCAAGTAT
Organism: Nettapus auritus; assembly: GCA_011076525.1. Taxonomy (NCBI): domain Eukaryota; kingdom Metazoa; phylum Chordata; class Aves; order Anseriformes; family Anatidae; genus Nettapus; species Nettapus auritus. The sequence goes on along the minus strand of CM021766.1, from coordinate 22,128,113 downwards.
TCAAAATAACTGTCCTTACTGGAATTCGGGAAACTACTAGAATAAATGGGGGCGAAAAGCGTCTAATTTGTAAAACTAGTCTGTGTTGGAAGGTACTTCGTGTGAGTTAGCTAAATCACTATATGTCATATTTACAGAGCCATAAAATTCACTATAGTTACAGTTTCAATAAACGTTCAAGGTAGCCAATTAGCACTAAAATTCAAATTATGTTCACACTTTCCAGTTTTTACTTCATTTTTATTTTGTTTTAATTTCTCTTTCCATTTGCTCTTTTTGTTGCAGTTTTGGATCTTATGTTAGTTATGCACTTGCAGTACACTTGAAAAAGGAGTATGGACTAGAGCCGGTCCATCTTTTTCTCTCAGGAGCATATGGCCCACATGTAAGTTATAAATTCATAACAACAACAACAAAAAAAACCCACAGTGTGTTAGATGGCATGAGTGTCCTTTTTACAGTACTGTATGCCAAGTGGCTTTAACACAAAGCAAACTTCAGACTGCATGCAGAAAAACGTTCTGTTCTCTTGCAGAATGTTAATGCTGAAGTGGCTGGAGAATTTCACATTGCAGAGAATTTACTGTGGCTATTCTTAGCCTAGGGAGAACCGTCTCCTTGAGCTAATGCTATTTTTTCTGAATGCTCTATTATTGACTCTGGTCTTTGGCTTAAAAAAGCAATGAAAACAAAACATAAAGTGATGCTCCCTGCTCTATAACATGTGAAATAGCTGTCTTAGTCTAGTGTTTTATAACTCTCCTGCACCAGCCCTCAGTACATTTGACCAGGTATTTCTTTCCCTCCTCATTCTTTGTTGCCTTTGTAATCTGTTCTCAGTTCCCTCTGCTTCTGAGTTTCCAGTGATTTAGTCTTTCTCAGTAAAACAAATGAGCTGGCTTTTTCCTAGCCCTCATGTCCTAAGTCATCATTTGCTCTTTCCATTCTTCTGTTCATGGTGTTTCTTATAAATGTTGTTCATTGAGCCACTACTTCATGGAAGACATTATGATTCCTGAAAATTTCCATAATCTGTGGGTCTCAGTCTCAGTCCTACGTTAGTTGGCATTGTGTCTACTGCAAGGTTTTTCTTTCTATTATGTGTTTTATTACTTTTCTTTCAATGGTGAGATTCAAACTTTGGACAAAAAACACATTAAATGTTATGTGTCTGGAAGTCTTAAAACATAGTACTTGTCCCAGTTATAACCAGCTGGAAACCAGTCTACTAACCCTATCCTATACCTGCAAATGTTAAGCTAATCAACCATTGTGTAGTGACAATAGAGAATCTTCATACTTTTTTTTTTTTTTACTAAAGCAATTATTAGTGAAAATACTATTTAATGTGGTGTATGTTAGGGTGTATTATTAAATATGGAGTATTTTATATATGTCACCCAATCTGTTTTGTCTGACAGAGTGAGTATTTTTTTCTGATGAACAAATTCCATGAAATAGAAGACAGTCGCATTCTTCAATATTTAGACATGTTAGGAGGAACTCCTCCTGAGTTTCTGCAAAATGAACAAATCAGCAGACGTTTGCTACTTACTTTAAAACAAGACCAGAAAATTCTTCAGACATATCCGTAAGTTTTATAATTTTGTATTACATTTATATTTTAAAGCTTTACTTATGTCTGGTCATTTCAGGTTTTCTTTTTTCTTTCTCTGCAATTTGTTCTAGATTTTGTTATATATATATAAAAAAAATAAACAGTAAACATAGTTTCCTCCTTTATGTGCTTTTCTATTTATATTCTAGTGTTTATAACAAAGATGAAAACTGCTTACAGTAGTGGACACTACTGTTGTTACGGTAGTGAATATGTCACTGTAGAATTACAATTACAGAATCACAGAATCACAGAATAGTCTAGGTTGGAAGAGACCTACAAGATCACAGAGTCCAACTCTGAATTCTACTTAGGATCCAAAAATAGTAGCCACTACAAAGAAGAGTCTCACACCTTTTATTGTTTTCTGAGAGTAGTAAGGTCAGCTAATCATGCTTCAAGATCATGCTTCTGATCCTGATCAGCCTCCTGATCCAAGGGCCCCTAACCTATCTGGAAGCAAAAAATCCCTTAGTTCTAGGAATTGAGAGGGTGACCAGCTTCTTCTGTCCCACTTACTGTCTCCACTGGATCTTATACAACAGCTTATGTAGCTGAGTGGTTAAGGTTTCTCATCCTGGCAAAGAGAAGGACCCATTTTGGCCCTTGGAACCTGACATTGATAAGGGCCTGAAACATCAGAACTTGGATATAAGCAGACAACATAATTGTTTATTATCAGTGAGAATTTTTAATACAGGTTGAACTTTTTTTTTTTTTCCTAACTGCTGGGTCATGTTTTCTTTAAAACTTGAGACATAAGTTCAGCAAGGTAAGGAGCTAAGAATCTTACAGATACAGGAAGTCCTTTTCCTGATGTTCTGCACAATTTAATCTGTAATATTTCTGTTATGTTTTTGAGTAGAAAGAAAAATCTTTTTTATATGTGGAGGCAAAACCCAAACATAAGTATCCTATGGAAATTTTTGTAACTTTTTTGTGTTCACAGTTTGCATGAAATAAGAAGGAAGTACTTCTCTTGTGATGTTACCTGCTTTAACGGGTCTGATGAAACAGATCATGGTGCAGAAGGTATTTTGCCTAAATGGTTTTCCTCTTATACTTAGGCATTTTCCTGATGTAACAAATCATTTAACGAATGGAGTTCTGAAACTTTTATCGCCTTCTTAAATGAAACAAATATACAGAAATGCGGAGAAAAACAGTTGATATGTGATTTAAAATAATTAAATAATAAATTTGAAATCCTTAATGTAAAATGACCACAACAGTTTACGTTTCTTTTATATTTTAAATCTTTTTCAGCCTGGCTTGCTCTAACCAGTGGAGATACTTCCCTTTACAATCTTCCTGGAAGTCACTTTTATCTAATGGAGCCTTCTAATGAAGCTTTCTTGATAAAACACATAACCAAATGTATAGAAAATTCTGGGATATGAGTATTTCCCTCTATTTTAATAATAGAAAGTGTAAGGTAACTTGACGTAACTTAATAATTAATCCATTCTTCCTGTTAAATTGCATTCAGTTGTGCCTAAAAGTAACTCTGTTCCTCCAGAACATTTTTACTGTAATAATGTAAAAGTTGTTCTGTTATGAAAATAAACGTTGTCTTCATGTCTTAAAAGTAAAAACTTTTAATCTTTTCCTTCTTTTCATCTCACACATGCACAAACCCTTCACTGTATTCAATAACATTATTTAAAAAAAAAAAAAAGACAGCTGTTATTTTACTTTTAGAGCTTCTCTATATGCTACTGTAAAAATGCTAAATGTAATTTAACATTCACAAAAATCCACAATTCTTAAAGAAATATTTATTTAATAGGTTCAAATTTATTTAGAATAAGATGTAGTCCATAATTACAGTATGTGTGTAAACACCCTTTACCGTGCAATGGTTCCCACTTAAAAGATATTACTGTCAGACTACACAAAAAACAGTTATTTTTCTCAGCAGAGTTAGTTCATTAGCTACTGAAGAGCGAGTTAGTAGTGGGAATTACTCTGAGTATTCTAAATCCCATATTTTTCTACCATTGCTTTTGCTTTAGAAATATAAGCATTCATGGCATCCTCCTTTGATATACCTGCAAAGGAAAGTAGGAGTCATTATTGGCTTGTGTTTGCAGTTCTATTTAAGTGATTACGTGAGGTAAATTTAATTGCTTTAACACCTTTTTTCAGGTTCCATGCCTCCCATTTGGCTTTGCCTTTCAAATCTAGCATTCCTGGGCATTCTGCCAAAATAAATGCATACCTTTATTGATTATCATGCAGGTTTATATAACATTTGCTTGATTTCAAGGTATGGGTGTAAATTTGCTGTTATATATAGTAACAGGAATACCAATATTAATATCTCCAACAGTAGCCTGTTTGTAGAATCCATACAGTTCCTTCAGTTCTTCATCAGTTGGTCTTGTTTTTAATTTTTTTACATCTTCTGCAGCCCCATCAAAGTCAGCCTGATGCAAGAAAAATAAAGTGTTAGTTTGCCTCTCAAGAGGTGTGCTTGAAACATTAATTTTAACGTGCACAGTAGTTCATTAGATAGGCTATATTACTCACATGGTTTTAGTGGTAAGTCTACGTATTTTCTCCACAAAAGAAACTTAATAAAATTGTAAATTATTAGAAAGGGAACCTGGCCTACTTATTTAATAGGATCAGCATAGCTAAAATAAGTAAATCTCTTTTTTCCAAGTTTTCTGTCTAAACACTTGGAACCATTACAGACTGTCTAGTGTCAGAATAGTCACAGATTGTAGTAGGTTTACGTGGCAAGGTTTTAGTAGTGGAGGGCTGCAGGGGTGGCTTCCCTCAGTACATTTGCAGACAACACCAAGCTGTGGGGAAGTGTTGATCTGCCGGAGGGTAGGAAGGCCCTGCAGAGGGACCTGGACAGGATGGGTCGGTGGGTGGATGCCAATGGGATGAGGTTCAACATGGCTACAGGCTGGGTCCTAAACTTTGGCCACAACAACCCCATGCAGCGCTACAGGCTGGGGAGAGAGTGCAGAGGGAAAGGATCTGGGGGTGCTGGTTGATGCTCACCTGGACATGAGTCAGCAGTGTGCCCAGGTGGCCAAGAAGGCCACAAAGGCATCCTGGCTTGTACCAGGAATAGTGCAGCCAGCAGGACCAGGGAGGTGATCGCCCCCCTTTACTCTGCTCTGGTGAGGCCGCACCTTGAGTACTGTGTTCAACTTTGGGCCCTACCCTACAAGAAGACAAGGACATTGAGGCCCTGGAACGTGTCCAGAGAAGGGCTACGAAGCTGGTGAAGGGCCTGGAGCACAAGTCCTGTGAGGAACAGCTGAGGGAACTGGAACCCCACATGGAGCAGGGGCAGAGAGTGACCGTGAAGGAGCGGCAGAGATGAAGCATCAGGGACTGACCGCAGCCCCCATTCCCTGTTCCCCTGTGCTGCTTGGTGGGAGGAGATAGAACGGGTGAATGGGACGGTAAGGTGTTTTAGTTTGTGTTTTTTTTTAGTTTCTCACTGCTCTAGCTTGTTAGTAATAGGCAACAAATTTCTCTAATCTCCCTACTCTGAGTCTGTTTTGCCAGTCACGATAATTGTTGAGCACTCTCCCTGTCCTTATCTCAGCCCTTGAGCCCTTTTCATCGTATTTTTGCCCTCTTTTTCTTTGAGGAGGAGGAGTAAGAGACCAGTTGTGGTGGAGCTTGGCTGCCCACCCGAGTAAAACCACCACACAGATACATTCATGTAAGTAATGTGTGCAATGAAGGTAGTGAGTATGTCTTTCACATTCATGGTGGGGGCATGAAAACAGTCACTGAACTTTACAGCGCAGCAGTAATTTCCAAATCCTTTTGGCCTCATGGCATTGTTTTGACTCTAATGAAGGAGCTCCCCTGTGGAGCCAGTACCTTTGAGAGGTACTGCACACTTTCTCCTTCATTTCCACCTCTCTGGTGAAAGTGCAGTAGCTAACCAGCTGTCAGCACACCCATACCTCATGGAGACGGGAGCAGCACTACTGCCAGGACAGCCTTCCACACCCAGCTTTCAAACACTGTAGAGCACAGAGTGAAGCATAAATTTAAGGCTGAAATACTCCTTTCATCTTCTTGGGTCTCACACTCACATCAACCCAAGGCTATAGCTGCTATTCTATCTATAACCTAAGTCTCAAATTAGACTTTAGCATAGAGTTTATAGTCTGCTTCATGCCCAGGATATGTCAGATAGCAAGATTTTTGCACAGCAACTACTGAACTGCCAGTTTACTGCCACTACTATAGTGCAGCAAACTACTACATAGTACTGTCATGTGTACTATAGTGTAAAAAAGGTGCTATATTGCTGCTTTCAGCAACTATTGTAGCTTCTGAGATGGATATGCATTTGCAGAAGCACAGTATATCACTCAGAATGTGCTATTACATACATACTTAATGTGTATAAAAGCAGCCTACAGTACACGTAAAAAATCAGCTCTGTAAATTATTAGAAAGTGAACTTGGCCTACTCATTTAATAGGATCAGCTCTGTATCCAGAATCACCGTGTTTCAAGGTGATTCTGAAGTTTTGTTTAAATACTCAAGACCGTGGTGGTACCTCAGCTGACTGTACCATGCCCCTTTAGACTACTTTTTCTTTCCTCTAGTTAGAGGAGAGGAGTTTTTGGTTTTGTTCTAAATAAGAAAACCTATCCTGTATTTGTCTTCTTAATTGATGCTGTTCTGCTTGGCAAATGACTCTGCTGGGTGGAACAGGTGAAGGATATAAAGTAAGCGTGAGACCTGCGCTCAATATAGCATTCTTTATTTTAACAGAGTGAAAGTACAAGACAGGTATTTCTGTTTTAAAATAACTAAAGAATGAAAAGAATTTAATTAGTGACTGATGCTCAAGCATATTTCCTCAAAGAAAGGCCCCTTCATGGAGTCACAAACTGTACGTTCATTGATTTAATGGCACATCAGCTGGTGGCTGGCTGCTTTAAGGCACCAGCAGCAGGTGAAAGAGGTTGAGAAGAGGTAGCTGGGGGCACTGGTCACAGTGATCTTACACAGAAACCTGGCCAGTATCCTATCATTATTGTTATGGAAATTCAGTTTGTCTAGGGAGTAAAGTTCCCAGCCACAATGTTTGGAGAAATTTCTAATTTTTGTAAAACTATCAATTGCTACTTGAAATCAACAAGGAGAAAGCAGAAGCCTTTTAAGAACAACACTCTGTGAATTTAGATCTTGAGGCCTGCTTACATCTACACTTTGCCAATGTGTTTTCTTCCCTCCTTTGGCATAGAGAGAGTTCTTAGCGAATCAAGGTCTTACATTTAAAAGAAAAGCAAGAATTCCTTGGCAAAGAAGGTTTTTATGTTTGGAAGGCAATCCTCTGTTAGAACACAGCTGCTTTTTTCTCACCTACCTAGCTAGGGACTATAGGGTCACCACAGGTGGCTGTGTCACCGTTTTTAAGAACAGAACTTATATTGCTGCTGGGCAGAATATTAGAGATTATCTATGTGGTACTTAGAACAGGACTGTCTTGAGCAATCTGTAAGCTATATGAAATACATAAACAAGAAAAGGAGGACTAAGGAGAATCTCCGTCCTTTGTTGGATGTGGGGGTAAGCATGGTGACAAGAGATGAAGAACAGGTTGAGGTACTTAATGCCTTCTTTGCCTCAGTCTTGCCTAGTAGCAAGACTAGTTCTCTCTGGATACCCTGCCCTGAGCTGGTAGATAGGGATGGGGAGCAGAATGAGGCCCTCATAAACCAAGAGGAAATTATTAGTGACTTGCTACACCACTTAGAGGTACACAAGTCTATGGGGCTAGATGGGATCCAGCCAAGGGTAATGAAGGAGCTGGTGGAAGTGCTCTCCAAGTCACTTTCCATCATTTAGCAGCAGTCCAGGCTATCAGGGAGGTGCCAGTCAACTGGTGGCTAGCAAATGGACACCCATCTACAAGAAGGGCTGGAAGGTGGACCCCGGGAACTATAGGCCTGTCAATCTGACTTTGGTGCTGGGGAAGCGCATGGAGCAGATTGAGTGGCATCGCACACCACCTACAGGATAACCCGGTCATCTGTCCCAGCCAGCATGGGTTCACAAAAGCCAGGTTCTGCTTGACGAATCTGAACTCCTTCTATGACAAGGTGACCCCCGCAGTGGATGAGGGAAAGGCTGTGAATGTTGTCTTCCTCGACATCAGTGAGGCTTTCGACACAGTTTCCCACAGCATTCTTCTGGAGAGACTGATTGCTCATGGTTTGGATGGCATACACTTCACTGGGTAAAAATCTGGCTGGGTGGCCAGACCCAAAAAATTGTGGTGAATGGAGTCAACTCCAGTTGGAGGCCGTTCACTAGTGATCACCAGGCTGCCCAGGGAAGTACGTGAGTCACTGTCCCTGGAGGCATTTAAAATGGTATGCAACGTGGTGCCTGGGGACACGGCTCAGAGGTAGACTTGGCAGTGCTAAGTTAACTGTTGGAACATTTTAATCTTAGAGGTCTTTTCCAACATAAATGATTCTATGACTGTATGAAAACCAAAACAAAACAAAAAACAAGCCAACAACGTGCTTGCCATCAGAAATAAGTAATAGCTGGGGACAGAGTTTTGCAAGTTCACTCTCAGAAGTGGTAACGTTGACTTCCTTGTCAGATGTTGCTTCAGTGATCAATTCCCTAAGAACAGACAGGAAGATAATTGTTCTTACACGTCCTTTAATGTAAGAACATTAAGTTCTGTCCATTAAGTTGGACTAACGGACTAAACCTCACAAAGCCAAAGCTTCCACAGGTTGTTTCCTCCTTTGGATGACTGCGTGCCACAAGGTCAGGTGAAGAACAACTTTTCTACAACTTGTCAGTTTAGGAAGAAAGTGAAAAGGCAAAAAAAATCTGCTCAAAATCAGCAAGGCAAATGCAAGAATCCAGTAGGAAACACTATCAGGCCTGGTGCTTTATAGGTTTCTACAATTAGTCAGAATGCAATGGCTGAAAGGCGGCTGGACCCCTAAAGGGTAGTGTGCTTTTCACCATTTGCTTCAACAGCATTTAACTGCATTTACACTCACTTGACCTTTATATTGTCTCACTCCTGAGGCAGAGAAGTGTATGACAGCATCATCCTGACCACCATACGGTAGCAAGGAGCCTTGATTCACATCGATCAAAGATGGTAACAATTACCTCAGTCCCAGCTGTACTGGGACTCCCATATGTCAGAACAACAGCCACAGATGTGAACAAGGCAAAAAGGTGAGTACAGGCAGATGACAGCAGCTGCATGTGGAAGAAACTAGTCAAGACACAAAAGAAGCTCCATTTGTACACACACAGAGATTGGTGTGTAGAAACTCTTGAAACTCTTGACTAGGGCTCTGGGGCTTGACTAGTCATACTTTAATGACACAGACCGTTCCCCTTTGAAGACTGACAAAGTAGAAATCCCACTGGTGGCACCTTACAACTACGCTACTTGGTATAAGCAAGCATATCTTGGCAAGTCTAAGGAGGGTCCTGTTTAAAAGTAGCAATGTAATGATTTAAATAGAATAAGGAAAACATTTCCCCAAAAGCACGTCAAGCATCATTAAAGCATCTAGTTGTTACCAACTAACTAAAACTAAGGACTTCTTCTGTTCTTTCCCTGCTCATCTTTTATTTATTAATGGGAGAGACCCTGACCACAGGAAAGAAACTTAGGAGGAGGAGAGGACACTATAGCAAACACTTCTCAGGATAGTATGAGGGTTAAGAGGTATACAAGAGCATGCAGGAAGCCCTATGCCTTCACGGTATGTAGTGACCTTTTAATCAATGTATCTGTCACTGAGAGTTTTCTTCTAACCTGTTCCTGGTGGAAGTTCATAGTCTGAAACTGTCTCCTCACTGCCAGACAACATCTTGAAATTGCCTTAAAGTAATAAGCTATTGCTTATTACGCTATGTTGCAAGAGTTATCTTCTGACAGGTGTGAACAACAAATATTTCTGTCAATTTATCTAAACAAAATAATTTTAGTTTGACTTTACATTTAAAATGCCAACAGTGGCATTAATATGGGTGTAGATTCAGTCCTTAACAGTAAGAACTTCAGATTTGTATGCTCATGAATGAATGGATGGTTTTGCTGTCTTCATGGCGGTGAAATATCGCAATGTATAGGCCACGAGAAACAGCTGTAGTAGTTGACACAAAGTGCAAGTTAATTTCTGTTCTTCTAAAACTCCTTTAGATTGCTGACATTAAAAGGAAATGGTTAAATATAAAAACATTTTATGAATGTAATTGAATAAGAATGAAAAATCTTTCTATCCTAGGTCAAATCATTAAATGATAAATTTTTAACATCGGTTATCAGCCAGCCAAGTTTTAACTAGGCAAACAATGGAACAATCTGATCCCAAAGGAATCCTTGGTGTAAAATCTTTGTAACCACGTCTGTACTGCCACCCTTGTAATAGATGTGGCTATAGACCAGTATTTCAGATTATTTACTTTCCCTTTTAAATACTGGATCTGGTGAACAGCAGTTAAGTAAAGAGCAGCACGAAGAAAATCCCACTGTGTAAACTTTGACAATGGAATTGCATTGCACTTGAGAAAGCCTACAGCACCAGCTGCAATGGTACTTGCCCTAGGGTAAGTCGTTAGGGCAACAGGAAAATTCTCTAGCTTCTACATCTACTTGTTCTTGATGCCATAGAAGAAAAATCCATACAAACAAGAAGATACTACTCTCAAATTTCATTAGAGAAATCGATTATTTCTCCAGAAATGACAGCTTTGATAGTTTCCAGCTTCAGTGCAAACAAACCCATTCTGAGTCATGCATCATTCAAACATTTGCTTATCCTTGAGGTTCAAAAGAAACAAGTCTTTGGCCAGAAAAGAAAAGAAGGAAACATTACTTTAGTTGTTAATCATAGTCCTTAGATCACATATTGCTTTTTGTAAGCAATATAATGAAGACCTCCCTATGAGGAAGTCCTAATATTTGTAATATTAACTCTTTCTTTCTTGCAAACTTTGAAATCCTTTTTTTTCTTCATTTGCAATTTTTTTTTTTCTTGTTCTCCTTTTGTAGTGTCACTGCACTGGGATTTCCTACAGTCACCAGAAATGCTTCAGCAAGTTCTGACGTTAAGCCCATTCTTAATTTTTCACCAAAGAAAAATGGGTCTGTAGTCTAACTGTGGAGAAACATGCGCCTGCATATGACTGACAGAAATACTTTCAATAGGCACGTATTATGGAGATGTGCTCGGCAAGGGAAAACAAAATCATTACTGCAACCTATGTGTCACTGAATTAAGGAAGAAACTGGAACTGTGCATCTTCAGCACACCTAGGAACAAGGCATTTCCCTCACATTGTTGGCATGGATGCATAAAAGGGACCTACGTTTACTTAGGAAAACATATGTGATGGCCCACCACCTTTAAGATTGCTTTTCTAGGTAAAAGTTTATTAAACACGAGGGAATGGCACAAAGCTGTGCCAGAGGAGGTTCAGACTAGGTAAAATGAAAAATTTCTTCACCATGAGGGTGCTCAAACACTGGAAGAGGCTTCCTAGCAAAGTGGTTGATGCCCTGTGCCTGTCAGCATTCAAGAGACATTTGGACAATGCCCTCACGAAAACACTTTGACTTTTTGCCCTGAAGAGGTCAGGCAGTTGGACTCGGTGATCTTTGTAGTCTCTTCCAACTGAACTATTCTATTCTCTTCTGATCTAACACAAGTGTTCCATTCTTCATCCCAACACCAGTAGATGCGATGTACTTTACTACACATATCATTGACCATCACAGACATCTCCTTATTTTATCCATACACATACAAACAAAAGCAGCATTCACACTGTTAACACTAAGAAGTGGTACAATATTAAAACACAACTGAGTTGCCATAATTAATTGAAGATGAAATAAGTTTTATCTGCATCTTCATACTGTCACCACTCCTGTGCTCGAGCCCCGGTCAGGACGGAGATACGGGGGCTACTCATGTCAGTGGAAACCTTCCAAATGCCTGGAATCATTTTCTGATCTAAACTTCAAAAGAATGAACTAGAAGCATACTAGACTTGTACAGACAAAAGATAACGGAAAAAAAAAATGAAGTTAATATGCTTATCTTTATATACTTTTATTCTAACTGGATCTATATGAAGTATCTCAAGCTACTGTTTCAAAAATATGCAAATGCATACCTTAAGCAGTAAGAAATGCACATAAATTAAATTGTTTAACATTTTTTTCTTCATCTTCCTCAATCCAGTCATCGTGCACAGACTCACAGACGTTCGCTTAGTATTTGCTTGCTTATACAACATGCTTAGGAACAGCCTATAATTTCCATTAATCATGCAATGATAAAATTCCCCTTTAACACGTCAAATTAAAAGCAGAAGCACATATATATTTATATAGATGTGCAGACATAAACATACACACATGCATTAAAGATAAATGCACAGCTTATCTGATTACTATCACAGACTTCCTTTGTGCAAGTAAAAAATAATTTATTTTCAGCAGAATATTTTAGCAGATTGCAAAACTTAGAGATCTCTTTAAATATATTTATTTTACAAAGTGAATTCAAGGCAGAAGAAAACAAACTACAATTTCAATGATCACTAAACAAAGGTGGCGTTATGTTTGGGATTTGGCAGCTCTTACCCATTTAAGCAGGATTCTACTTCTTAGCTGTAAAGCAAGACAATGAAACCTCTGTGCCATTCCACGTAACTGCAGCTCAGGAGAAAATTGCTGAGCTACTGACAATACACTCCCTGCATCTAGGTCAGCGCCTTGTGTTGCTCACTCTTTGCAACACACAAACACACAAACCAAGCTGAGACGGGCATTACAATGAGAGCAGGATGAAAAGGGCTTGCAAATCTTAAAGTGAAAGGGATAACAGAAAGCCTAATAACAAATTACAGCCTAATCCATCAGGACATGGGCAAGACAAGGAAAGTATTCACACGTTGCTACAATGGTACAATGATAAAAGCCAGCAATGAAAATAATTTCCTCAGGAACTATTTAAATGTAGTCAAAGAGAGAGCAGAAGGAAGAAGCTTTCCTACCGAATAGCATCTCAAAATGTACCACTCCAAAGACATACACACCCAAAAACAAAAATGCGTACTCTCTTAAATGTTATTCATATTTCCCAAATGCACATAAACCACTGATTCAGTGTTCGAAGTTTCCCTTTTTCTTCTTTAGTTCTGAGTAAGCAAGTAGCTAGCTCCTAAAAATTAAATACATACCTACCTCTCAGTGTGCAACCCAGTCCCTGCAAGCTCGGATGTGCACAAGAAAACAATTCACACACACTAAGAGTATTTGTGTCTCCTACCTCCACAAAATTACACGAGCCAGAAATAGTTCAAAATAAGCTGCCTGTGTCTCAACCTCCACTTGCAAAAAGCAATGCACTATTTAACCTTCAGAGGCTTACGTGCTGCAAGGTAAGCTTGATTTTGCAGTAGCAATCCTTATGTTGAAGAAACACATCTGTCTCTGAACAGGCATTGCACAGATGGCCTGTGCATTCCTCCTGCTCCTCTTCTGTCTGGCTGCGATGCGGAATCGCTTACCTGGAGAGTCATGATGCTGCGGGGATGCCCAGGGACCAGCCTCGCTCCTTCTCCTGCGGGGACGCGGAGCTTCTGCCTCCCAGCTCTGCAGAAGCGCCCCGCGGGGCGGCGGGGGCCGCACGTGATGGGGCTGGGCACCGAGTGGCCTCCTCTGGGGGCTGTGCTGGGTGAGCTGGCCTGCCATCAAGGCTGGTGAAGGGATATTGGCTCGATTTGCTGCGTGCTGAGCCCACCAGGGTGTCCACGCTTGTCTCCTTGGGAAGGCTGAGCTTGCTTCCATACCCTGGAGGTTAGGCTGCCAGCCCGAGAGCAGGGTTTCCAAGGCATTTGTTTGAAAAAGGGATTTCCTCGGGGTGAATGAATGCAAGCCTGATCTGAATCGCCACCAGCACCGTCACCGTTAGCGTCCTCTCCTCCACAGCCCTACCTGGTGATGGGCCCTGTGGGGATCTCTTGCCTGCCAAAATGGGGCTGCACCCCGCACAAAGCCCCAAAGGCATGAGGGGCACCCCGGGGTGCACCTCCAGAGCACTGGGTTTTCTTTGTTCTGCTAAATACAGAAGGAACAACAAACATTAAATGAACTAGCCGACAATTGTACCTATTAAAGGAAAAAATCTGGCCCCGCTTACCTATTACAGCAATTTGCTAATTCTTTATGTTCATGCCTCTGTACGTTTGTATTCATCATTCCTCGGGCATGGTTTTAATCACAACACCATACGCTTCAGCCTTTTTAATCCACCAGCTTCCATTAAGCTCACATAAAAGGGGTGTTTTCTCTAAAATCGAGCCTGGATTAAATTAAACCGAGGCTTGCAGAGAAAACAAAAGTATTAAATCTCAGTAAGGCACAGAGGCCACCAATCAGTGAGGGGAGCACCGTCCCTGCAGCGCTGTGTGCTGGGACACCTGTGGGGACAGAAGGAGCTTCTGCGACACTTGTTAATGGTTCATGGCACTGCGGAGGGCCTTCGGCTTTGTTTTTACCCCTCATCTCCTCACCAGTGTTGGAATACGGTACGTGCACCCAACAATTCATGTACTAGAAGGGGTGAGAGATGCGGTGAAGTCACTACGAAATTCTCACTAATTCGCCACGGTTTCATCACCTCGCGTATAAAACAAAGCCTATCGATCGCTACCCGCTAAAAACACGCTGCAAAAGACGTTCAGCAGCACCAGCACCACCACCACGCTCCACCCCGAGCACTCGGAAGCCCGCGGGGGCAGCACTGCGGCACCGCCCCATGGCGCCGCCTCTCGCCGCCGGCCCCGCCGCCCTCCACGGGGCGGGACGAGCCGGGCCCGGGGCCGAGCGGGGCCGGGAGGTGCGGGCTGGGACCGGGACTGGCCGGGGAATTGTGGCTGCGGGGCTCGGGCACGGCCCCGGGGCTGAGGGGAAGGCGGCGGGGCTGAGCGGGGGGCGGCCCCGCTCTCGGCCCCCTCGCGTTGCGTCCCGGCAGGCCCGCGCGGTAATTTTATTTGTCGTTGCTTTTATTTTCACGTCAGGAGCTGGAGGAAGGCTTTCGCTGAGCGATCGGGGAGCGGCTGTGTGGAAACGTGCTTTTTTTTCGGCCGGAGGTAGGTGGAGGAAGGCCCCGCTTTGCCCGGCCCCGTGCAGGAACCTGGCACCGCGTGGAAGGAGCCGGCTTTCCTTTTTCTCTTGTCGCTTTGAGTCCTGGCCCTACGCACTCGCTATCCTCAGCAGCGTCCATTTTGAAAAGCAAAATGCAGTCTTGCAACAGAAAAATGCAGTATTTCAGCTGTGAAATCTGCCATGTGTTTTCCTTCCCATACACAAGGCTAGTGCTGCCCTTACTTGGTACCCGCTGTAGGCCATCAGAGTCATCACTGAAGGTCTTTAAAAACAATAATACCGATTTTTATTTTCTACTTCACTATTATAAGAGTTTCCTCTTCCCTCTTCCACATATACAAAATGTGTAAGATCCTTTAGTTGTTTAAGCTTACTACCAGTACATGGAGAATTGATGTGACTGACGAGATGGCATTTCATAAATATCTAAAGGTCGTCACTCAAGCAAAGTATTTCTGCTTGGGTGAGGAGGATACCTAAGGGCACAGTCATGTCTTGTTTCTCCAGAGTTGCTCCTGCTGTGTAAGCTGGGCTGTACAACAATAAAGGCCTACGGGTTTGGCAAGATGACTGAACAGGCACCCAAGCTTGAGTTTGGGAACTCAAGGAGTTAACAGGGCCTGTAGTCAGACCTGCTGTTATGTCTTCACTCTCCATCTCGACTAGGTAGATCGGAGCTACAACTATCCTTTCTTTGCTCCAGTTTGATTTTTCACAAAAAGACGTGGTCTAGGCGACGTAAGAGTGAAAGGCCCTTTTTGAGCTTCCTGGAGGCCTGCAGAGGATTGCCTCCCTTCACCGAAAGCATGATTAAGACTGCAGCCTTCTATCGTACCTTCTAAATGCAGGTATGATCTAAATGCAGGTATGCAGATGTTAAGATTAAAGAATGAAAAGGCAAATTAAAGTTTTAAAAATGCTAAATTAATTCAAGAACTTGAAGCTTGTTTCATGTGATTCTGCAGCTTTTTTTTTTCACGTCATAATAGCTCTAAAATGCAGCTGAGCAACGGTGAAAAGCGATCCTTCAACTTCTGTTTGATTTTAATCCGTGGAACCTCTGGCTGCTTTCATTCAGGTTCAGCTTCAGAAGGGTTTCTTGTCCCTGGTGTTACCTTGCTGTAGAGCCTGCTCTTTAAAAAGAGAGAAAAAAGGAGCAACCTGTGCCTTGTGGAAGATTTGTTAAGGATTAGCACTGAGCTAGTGTGAAGAAGGTGATAGTTGCCAATACCATTTTGAGACGTTTCTCATCTGCATTCCCAAGAGAAGCCCCTGGTAACGAAGTCCCCAGCAAACAGCACGGTATTTGAACCACTGTTTACCTTTTTCTTCCCTTCACAGCTAGGGTGGCAAACAGGAAAGAACCTCAGGATGCCTGTAATTCAGCAAGGGACGGCATCGCTTCGTAAAGCAAAGAAAACCACTGTAAAAACGTGTCTAGATAACCCCTTTGTTATTCAGTGGAAAACCATCGATGGAGAGAGCATGCATTTTATATTACAGACTTTAGAAGAGAGGATTAAACAAATTGGACTTAAAAAGGTAGAGGCACCAAGGAAGAAGAAGCGTTCCAGTACAAAAAAGCAAATGGAAAGAAAGTGTGATGCAAAGTGTGATGCTAGCAACGAGCTCCCTACAGGAGAGGAAACAGAAGGCAATCGACAAGCACCAGGATGGACCGACATAAGCATCAGAAGACAACTTGCGATTGGAGTTAATGAAGTTACAAAAGCATTGGAAAAAAATGAGCTACTTCTGCTGCTGGTGTGCAAATCTGCAAAGCCTGCCATGATCACATCGCATCTTATCCAGCTGAGCGCAAGTCGAGACACACCGGCAGGCCAGGTGCCCCGACTCAGTGAAACAATAGCACCACTTCTTGGCCTGACATCTGTTTTAGCACTAGGCTTTAAAAGGCAGTCTGATAAATTTACTGATGTAATAGAAGCAGTAATTCCAAAGATACCAGCTTTGGAAGTGCCATGGTTTCAGTATAGAACTGAAAGATCCGCCGCAAATGCAGATTCTTCAGAAATTCATGAACCTGAGCAGCTTGCAGAGACAGTGGAGGATGAGCACACAAGCCAGAAGCGGAAGCGTACAGAAAGCAATCAGCTCAATCTTTCAGATGTGATTTTACAGCCTTTGAAAATCAAGAAAGTTGTTCCAAATCCAAATAAGATAAAGAAACCACCTCGCAAAAAGAAAAAAGCCTTTTCAGCATAAATGACTTCAGTTCAGTTCTTTCGGTTAAAGTGATTCGGCAAACTGATCTGTGTTGCGTTCACACGAGGTTCTCTCCGCTTTAATAAATAATATTGTTCAAACTTACGAGTCTCTATCTGGGGATACATATTTAATTTGCAGTTGGAGAGCACAGAGTTATATTGGTAATGAGTATCCTGAAGTAATAAGCACAGCTTTGGAATTAATGTAAAGCATTAAGCAAACTTTGTATTTTTTGTACAGATGAACATGCCTCAGATAAAACTGATTCAAATTAAGCGTAATTACTCAAAAAAATTGATACCAAAATTGAAAGTTTATTTAAACAAAGGTCCATGCCAGTATAACTCTTAAAGCTGGTTCAATGCTTGTTTCAAGTAAATAGCTGTAACAGCACAGGCAGGCTTCCCTTTTGAACTTTCATCCTTTCCTCTGCTGAACAAGAATCTTGGTTTGGTCAAGCACATATGCAGGTGTGGATTCCAGCTCTTCCTGGTGGCCAGTATGCTGAAGGAAAAATGTTATTTTCATACATAGAACCAAACAAAATTACTACTGCATTTGGAAAAAAAACCACACTTCTGTATGCAAACTACTAACACACATATCCTGTGAGAAAATGTAAACTAAACTCAGTTTCTAAATGGAGTCCAAAGTTACTCCCGAGGAAGTTCAGCCAAGCCCTGGCCTGGTGTATGTAAAGTAGCAGGTGACAGCTGTAGTCGCTACAGGAGACTAAAGGCTTTGGAGTTTCCTTTTGCTGAGGTCTATGAACAGTTTCCTAATGAGACAGTTGTTCTGTAGGAAGGAAAGGAAATAGTGCTGCAATTCAAACTGCAATCAAAATCGACAGCGCAGGAGTTTATTTGGCACACTATGTTATAAGCAAAAGTGAATTCTATGGTATTATAAAAGAGCAAAATAGCTTAATTGATTTACCTTGTTTCACAAAGGTGGGTTTTGTATGTTGCAGTTTACAGAGCTCTGCAATTCTAGCCTTCCAGTGCTATCAGCTAGCTCATCTGTAGTTTGGATTTAGATCTGTGTCTTAAACTCATGATATCAACTGTGAAGGGAGGCAGTAGCAATGATTCTGTAGTCATCATGCTCCCTGAAGTTCAAACAAAACACACGTTCAGTGCCAGAAATTTGCCCTCCCTTGCCGAGGGCGGCAAGGAAAGAGGTGATTTCATTTTGCCTTGCTTCACAGTCCTTCACAGAGGTCATTTGCTTTGGCTTTTTAGATGCATAAAATTTTGAAGGCATGCTAGAACCTAGTCTAATTAACTCCCATGCTAGCTAATTGTAATATTTAGCTCTTAATCTTTAAAAAGAGCACAAGGATTAGCTTTGGTAAAGAACATAAGCACAGCAGTCATCTTTCAAGCACCTTGCTGCCTGCCCAGCTCTATAGCTCTCCCAAGGGATTTGTGTCCCCTCTGCAGATGCAAAGTTACCAAAGAAAATAAATTACACAAGATGTTTGAAAAGAGTTTTGGGAAAGGTAGAGTGAGCCTTTAAGATGCTTCTAAATTTGCCAGTTTTTGAGAAACCATCTATTAGTTTCTGAAGTCTTACCTGGTAGCTGTTCAAAGCCTAAAGCACATGCAGGTTCAACATCTGAAACAGCACAAGAGCCTCTGTCAGAGCTGCTGACAGCGGCACCCACTCCGATGCCCTTTAGTTAAGGCCCTGCTTAGGAAGCGAGGGCGGGTGGCCACAACTTCCACCTGCAAGCAACTGTCTGACTGTGTGGGGGCAGGCGGGGACACCTCCAAGACTCACAAAGCACTTCAGTTAAAGAGCACGTTCAGCCAAAAGGCCGAAGCACTCAGCAGGGACAGAAGAGACCGTTTTGGATTAATCAGCCATTAGGTAGCAGTTCTGTGCAAAGGACTCCCCAGGACCCGCCCCAGCTTTGGCTCAGATGTGCCCTCGTCCTCTCTGGCCCTGTAACTTCTCAGTCAGCTACAGCGCTGCAAAGCTTCATCAGGAGCACGACTCCATCCCTTCCCTGCAGTTAACATCCAGCTAGTCAGAAAAAGACAAATTTGCATGCCTCAATTTGTTTTTTTCCACATAATATGGCCCAAGCGAAGGACAGCCACACTCCTTGCTTTGCGTGCAGTCAGCCCAAGATCTGGGCAGCGAGCCAGGCCGCGAGAAAACCGGGTTCAGTTCTGCCTTCTGCCCTGGTGCATTTGGTCCCACCTTGGCCTAACCGCTTCTGATTTCAGAAAAGAGAAAAGAAAAAACACTGTCTACCATTTCTTCCACTTGTATTTTTGAGGGAAGGCAGAGAAAACGAGTACGTCATTCACCTCGCGCCCAAGGCCAGAGCAGGGGGAGCTGGGCTGTAACCACTGCTGGGCCCCAAGTCTGGGCCCCAAGTACCTCAGCCACAGGGCAGAGCCACGCAGTCGCTCCTGGTGCTGGCGGCTGAGGGAGGATTGCCGAGGCTCTGCCCTTGAAGTGAGGCAGCAAACACCAAGGCCTGGTGTCAGCCTCCTCCAAGCCCCAGCATGCTCCGACATGAATTCCTGTCAGGCACGGCAGCTTCCCGCCCTCCAGGAGGTAAGAACTCAAGCCGTGGATGGAGCTGGGATTAAATCCCTGCTGCCGCCTCAGGTATCTATACTGCCGGTTACATTTTCAGGCACTTAGTTCTGCTCAGGCCTCACAGGGTGTCAAAGCTCCATCTACGCAGCCTCTTGTGACTGCCGCTAGCAGACAGGTGTTAGGGTGGGCAGAGTTGTAGAGCCAGACTTCACTGCCAGAAGCCTGGAGATCCCCTTTAAAGCCCTTGTTTTCCCCAGGCCCCTAGCATGCCTGGAGGGCAGATAAACGCCTTCAGTCCCCTCCTTTGGGTGAAGGAAGTCGCATGCTTTAAGCACAGAGCTGTAATGCAATAAGCCAAACTATTTATCACTGTCTCTAGGACAGAATCCTCTCACTGTTTCAACAAGAAAAAGAAACCAAACCACAAACAACTGACACACGGGAAAAAGAAGGGGGGAAAGAAATCCCCCAGTGCTACAAGGAGGTGGGTAGGGCTAGCAGTTACGAAGAACAGACAAATTCATCTTCATCTAAATTGATGTTTTCAGGTACAGAATTCAACTTTCAGCAAAACTTGCTGTCAGCGTTACAGGCATGTTTAAAAGGAAAGCTTAGACATTTGCATTTCATGAGATATTCAAGTCACATTCAAAATATGCTCACAGCACAGAGGCTTCACTACCACGATTTGGCACTTTCAGCTAGAACAGCTTCATACTGCAGATTTTGTCGGTGCTCACGTTACTGCAGCACCCGCGAACTGAAAGAACTGCTATCATATCTAACTATGGCGCTACGCTGGAATGCATATAAAGTGCTTCAGAAGCCATTCTGGTTGCCGAGCATTCGAGAGGGAATTAAAACAGCTTACCCAACAACAAAGATCAGCCCTCTTACATGTCAGGAAGCGCAGTGCGCAGGCTTCCAAGGACTGAGGGTAGAGCATTTTTCTTCCACCTACCAGCCACATACAGAGCAGAAAGTTCTTGTTCCAAAGTCAGGATAAAAACACTACCAGGAACAATTTATGAATACGTATTTACACAAGATACTTTTCATTAGAATTACAGACTTCATAGGAAATCAAAGTCGACAAAGGAATATGTGCAATTTTGCAGAAGCATCGAAAACATTCAAACTATAAATATCCTGATAGCACTACTAAAATTCTTAGTTTTACACACAGGCTGATGTTACTCTACTGAGGAAAAACTAAGGTTCTGTGCCACAACTGTAAATCAAGTACAGTAATGTATTAACATTCCGGCAACATAGATAACACCTGCACTGAACAGTGCGATACTGTTAAATCAATCCACTGATCTATTGAAGATCAAAGTACAAATCTGTGTTTTTATTGATTTGGCAGCGTTGCTTATGGAGAAACAAATGCACTAGTTTAACCAGTACATTGTCATACTGCTCCAGTTACAAAAGACATCCAGGACTTTCATAGAGCTACAAACGCATCATAACTTCATGTTTTTTCCCCAAATGATGATATCCACGTGAAGTAAATATAGCAAAGATACTCAAGTTTGTATCCTTCATTCTGTTACACTGACAAACATACACCACCACTTAATAAATAGAAATGCAGCAGTTCATCCACATAATAGCAAATATTTTTGTACCCTAATCCACCACTGAAGTTCAGTTTGTACAAAACAGTCTTTTCTACAGAGTGGAAAAAAAATACCTTCTTCTCATCAAGGTGCAAGCTAAGCTTTGAAACTTAAATGAATGTGCTTTTATTCTTTTCATGGACAATAAAAAGAGTTTCAAGGACCTTCTGATTTATCTGAAAATGCATAAATTTGGTCACATGTGGATTTCTTCTTTGCTCAGGTTTAATGGACTATTCAGAATCACTGACGTTGTGCTTTTGCTCCTCTTGAACAATATCATTCCAAGAGTTATGGAGATCAAATTAACGCAAATGATGACCTCAGAGTTCTAGAAACACATGTCCTCATTGTAATACAAGACCAACCTACAGGAAGAAGAAAAATGTGCTTTTTTAGTTCAAGTATAGCAATAAATCTAAACATTATTTTCTGGTTTTCTGCACTCAATCACGGATCTTAAATGTCCAAAATATATGTATTTTAAAATTCCTCCCATTTTGGCCAGGATAGATTAAAGCATTATTGTACCTTTTATTATTATATATTATACTTTTTTATTTTCTAAAAAAAAAAAAAAAAAAAAGAGTCCCTTACCTTTTCAGATTCCATGCCAGGACACCTCCAGTTGTACAAATAATACTGCAGATTTCCATCTCCAATCCCAAACTTGAGTTTTTCCAGGAATGTTTTGTTTTCCATTAAGTCTAGTGCATTGAACACATCAAATCCTTTCTGGCAATAGCAAAACATTTTTAAAATTTTACTTCTGAAGTTTCAAACGACATATAAATAATACTTTCCACAGTGGCATAACAGTATCTAAGGGACTAATCTAATTAAGTGGAAAAGAAAAAAGATATGGGAATAAGTCTTTCCATTTAATTAGATACACATACAAAGAAAGTTTCCCAAGGTAAAAGGTCTGAAGAGTCCCTCAAACACCCCCCTTATTTTATCTTTCTGGACATGCATTTTTACACCCTGTCACATACAGGGCTTTGACACACATGGCCTATTCCAGATGAGGCTGCGTAAGTGCAGCTTATGGCGCTTTCAGTCATTTGTACTTGTTACTCATAAACATTTTTGTACCTTAATCCTTTTCTGAGATGATTCCTTTGGAACTCAAACCTGACACGTCACGCTCCCTCCCCTGTTCATGCACTATGCACTGTCTACCGACTTCTCTTCCTCTACCTCCCAAATTCACTACTGTGAAAGAGCCAGTTTGCTCTTCTTTGCATGCAGCCACGTTGCTGAATGAGTTGTAGCACAGCGTTTTGTGCTGCAACACAAACATATCAAACCCCGACTCGCTTGAACTCTTAACAAGCAACTTAAAAAGAAGGCCAGTTAAGCCATCACAGTGACAGCCATCACATACGAACAGCTGAATTTGCCTGGGGGCTGAATATTAACAGTCCATTTACTTGCAATTAACTGCAAGGCAGTCTGACCTAGGAACTTGGGAGTCTTAACAGCATGAAAGCAGAGCACCAGCAGGACTTTCTATATTCTAACACAAAAATAATGGAGTTACAAAACAGTCATGCTTCGTTACTTAAGCACAAGAACATTCTTTGCTCTGTATAAAAATTAGACTTTTTTTTCCAATAAGCACCTTGTGTTACGAAAAAGGGGGTTTTCATCAGTTTAGGATTATTTAAAAGAAAAAGTCACAAAGCACAAACAGTGAATTTAGTAAGGTTCCTTACACAAAGCTCATTCTGTGCACAGATGAAGCTATGCTAAGTTAAATGTGCTGTGAAAAACATGCAGAAACAAGACAAGGTGGCAAGGACCTGACACTTGGCATCTAAAGAAGCAAATTTTTTAATAGACCAAGTTAGCCGTTGACAGTAGCAGAAATCTCAGCAGAGAAGAGAAGCAAGGGAGAACACAGACACACTGTATGTACAGACACACCGATGAAGCTTTGCAATTAAGCACTAAAAATTCAAATAAATGTTAAATTTTGCTGACATAGATTTAACTCACTCTCTAAATATCAATATCTTAGGCTCAGGTTACTCTTTTCAGGGAGATGTAAGAAGCTGTACAAAGGTACTTGCTGCACCCCTCTGCCAGGCCAGCAGAGCACTCAAAAGGGAACTGTTCTACACCTCCAAATAGCGTCAGCTTTGACCACAAAATAGGGTTTGCAGAGGATCATCATACCAGTCTCTCCATGCAGTACACATGGAACGTGACTGCATAGCTCCAAATCTGGGGTTTCACTTTAGAGGTCAGGCATTTTGCCCAGTAATTACTTAAGATTTTACCAGACTTAGTTCTAAGCTAGTTTTATAAACTGTAATAAGAAAACAAAACATCAACATTCAACTGATATGCAACTTGAAAACAATTTACAGAGTTGAATTTCTATCCTCAGAATGCACTCTTTGGATGTAACAGCGTAGAATGGTTTGTGGTAGGTTAACCCCAACCAAAAGCCAAACACCCACCCAACATCTTGCTCACCCCTCTCCTGTGGAATGGGGAGGAAGTGCTGGGACGTGCGACACCTGCACAACCCTGAACCACGGACTACATTGCCATGGTGTCTGTACCACACCCCCATGAAAGCCTGATGATTAAGGGCTGAGCATTAGGTTTTAGACAGCACTAAACCCTTACAATTCCTATGTAACAACTCTTATTGTCTTTTCCCTTCCATTTAGCTAAATCATGTCTGTGTTATTCCACACCCACAGCAGTGCTTAAAAATTAAAACATGATGTTGTCTATGTAACTTTACAGGCAGCAGTTAGCAACAAAACAGTTTACTTAACGTTTTTAATAGAACTTATTAACTCAAAGGGAAAATATGTTAGTGATACTTTCCATTTTTCTGATACTGAGTGAATATGGTTGCCAGTGTGCTGTTGGATATATGAACAGTTCAAGCTATTACAGATGTTTTCATCTTCACGCACCTGTCATTCACTAACATCGCTCAAAGTAAAGAGGAAAACCAAACACAGCGTCTTAGATTTCAATATATGTTGTATGTAAGTCTCATCAAATACACTCTGCTGTAGACAGTAAAACAAAACAGAATGCAATGGAATGTATAAACTACTGTCAGTTCTTACCTTGCCATTACTTCTTTCGTGAAAGTATTCTTAGAAGAAAAAATACTTACCAACTTAGCTATTATGAGTGCATCGTTCATTAAGTCCAAGAGGGGGGTCTCCGTATGAATATTGTAAAAGGAATAGGCAGCTTTCAGGCTTTTATGAACAGGATGATGCATCACTGTCGAAGGTAACGTGTAGAAACTCAGGAAGTCTGTTAAAATACCATTTGAGCCCTACAAAAAAAAAAAGTCAATTAATAAATAACCAGTCAGTTATTGGTTAGGCGACCATAGAGGTTCTAGAGAAAGTAAGTATTTGTTTCCCAAGCTTATCCTGCTATAAACAATGTATGTATACAAAGCATATTTAGATCAGCTCTGGTGACTGTTAATCAACAAACCCAATCCATTTGCCAGATAACAGTGCTAAATCACATTGAAATTCTAACTGATCCCTCCAAGACAAAGCAACACAGAAATACTTTTTTTCCTTGTTCTTGCGCTCACTCTTTTGAGCCCAATGAAGGACCTCAGATGGGTAAGCTGATCGTACTTACACAGTAAAAAATACAAGAACTGAACACATCACATGCAAAAAATTGTCTTGGAGTACGTATAGGTTCTGTAGTAGAGGTGAACTAACAACAAGTAAAAGAAAAGTTACTAAGTCATTCACTAAATTCACTAAGGACGATGAAAATACTAAATGCAGGAATTGGGTCCTATAAGGTATAATATAAGGTGATGTGTGGAATCAAAATTTTGAACTTCTTGCAAAACAAATGTTTTAGCTCTGCACACTACAAAGAAGATTTTTAAAAATGACAGTAATTTCTCCAAGTCTCTTCTGTAGGATTCTGGGCTTGAATTCACAAAAGACAAAAACCAATCCCAACTTTCTTTTTCCAACTGCGGAAAAAAAGGGGAAGGTGGGAAGGGGAGAGTCCATATATTAAGTTAGACTATGGAAGAGTCCACTGAACATTAGATCCACTGCAGAGTAAGTAGGAAAAAATATTTTACTGAATCAGACTATAAGAAAAAAAAAAAAAAAACACAACAAAACCCACACAATTCCCACAAATTAGCAGGTGCCCCTAAAAATGGTTTTAAAGAATATGGCAGAAACTTATCTGACAGCTTAAGGAATGATACTGAATTCAAACCAAATCCTTTCAGAAGTCGTTTATTTATTTATTTATTTTTTAAAGAAAAGCAGATTTGAAGACCGTTACTTATTACCATGTCACATCTCCAGAGAAGCAAAGGGGAGCAGCGAGGCAAGCAGGGTGTGGGAAGATTATTTGTAAAACATAGAAATATTACAGCAAAGAACCTTACAAGACAGTGATATTTTGAGATTTGAAAATTCTTCTGTAAAATATCCTGTTATAAGAGGGCTGCAGTTTACCACATCCAAACAAGCATTTTCTCACTACGAGAATGCAACACAAAGAACAAAATTTGGAATCGTGACAGCAAATCCCAACTACAGCATGTTTTTCATTCTGTCTGCATTTCATAAATTTGATGCTGACGTGAACTTTCACCAATGGCATTATATTCACAGTCCTGAGGTAGTTAGAGAGTGCTTTACCTCTACTACAAAAGTGTCAATAATATGATCCCGAGGCAGGAACCAGTGGGCCACCTCTTCTTCATCCATCACAGGAGCAAGATTAAACTGCTTCAAGTAAGTGTTGATTAATTCTTGTACTGCTTTAGTATCTTTTTGTTCCATTGGTCTCAAACCTGAAGTCTTTGTGGCCTTATGGTAACACAGAAAAATAAACGTTAAGATGTTGAAAGGAAAATTGCACACACAGCAAGGGCTGGAAATAGGTTGCAGAGTCATTCCACTTGCTATAATGCATTCATTATTAGCCTACTTTACCCCAGCCACCTAATTCATTACACTATTTTACAAAACTGCTTTCAATCAGAATTCACCCTCTTCTAATTACTGAGACAGTCTGGGGCACTTCAATCTTTATATTCCATTATTGAAACAACTTCATTTCTCCAGAGAAGGAGATGCTACTGCCAACAGCCTACACTTCACACATTTAGTATTCCATTTATTTATTTTTGCAGGTCAGTCTTTATTTCTTATCTTCGTCTAAACTACCTAGAGCCCAGATACAGAAACAAAACATAAAGCAACTTGCGTATCACAAGCTAATCTGAAGACAAGAACACTTGTAATTCAAGTTTACAAAAATTAGTCAAGCTATAAACCAAAGTCAATTGGTAATGTTTAATTAGAAATCTTTTAACACAAAATTCCACCTATTCTTAATGCTTGCTAACTCACTTGCCAACTCAAGTTTCTATACAGGCTCAACTGCCGTTATGTTAACAAGAAAGCTCCTCATAACTTCAAGCTTTCTGAAGTTAAAAAAGTTACTGTATTTCAACAAATACTGCAGTTCACTTGACTGTAAACATCAGGAGGGAAAAAATGCTGTACAATTAAGGTTTAAACAAACAGAGGCGGCCAAAGTTTTCTCCCCAGTTTTTATTAGCTTTCCTGAGTATTTCCTTGGAGGGAGAGAACGCTCATTCTCTTTCAGAGCTCATTTATCCTGCTTCATCTGAGCCACATACTTGGACATGCACCACATTAATCACAGCAAAGTCAATTGCAAGAGCAGCCAGGTAGTGGCTTGATTACTGGAAGCCTGAAATTAGCGTAACTGATTGTGCCCTGCTCCAAGGGAGTTATTCTGGGGGAGGTCTTTATTCACACACTCTAGAATTCAGCAGCCAGATGAAAAATCAAGGCACATTTTGCCACCTCCGTGTGCTGGGTTTAATCTTCCTCCTTTCCTGCACAGCCTATGGTTTGTCTCCACAACAGCACATCATCTAGTACCTTAAATGCCCTGAATCCTTATGGGCATTCACTTGATTTGTCAGCATGGCTCTTCCTATGTTGTATTTTGTTCATAACCTCCCTACGAATGCCAACATGAAACATTAATTTGTTCCCTTCGAACTTTCCTCTCTCTTCTAAAGCTATATATAGGAGCACAAAGGGAGGAGAAGCGGCTGGGCTGGAACATCTTTATTCCCCAGCAACAGTCAGAATGGCCACACCTAAATGATTATTTGTAGTCCCAGAAGTGAAGAAGAGTGCACAGAACCGGGCTAAATTTTGTTACTCCGCACACCAAGCTGCACAGGACACGTACCCATTGAGTATCCTAGCCCAGGAGCTCTGTCAGCAAAAGACATACAAAGGCACCGTGTTCCTGCCCTCATTCTAAACCCATCCAAATTTTATCCCCCCTCACTGCTCAAGAGATTAAACACTTAAACCCTTCCAACATTTTTTAAAACTAATGTATCTACTGACACATACACAAACACAGCCCTCAGTGAGGGTGATATTTTACTAACGTAATTACAGCATTTCCTTTATTATTTCTGAAAACCTATTCAGTTCATACTGTTTGCGTGATGAGGATTGACTAATTCCTCTTAAAGGGAGATGAGCTCCCAGTGGCAATGATATTCCAAGGACTCTAAGAAAAGAGGTCAGAATGCCAGAAACAGCGTTTGGTGCTGAGGGACATTAAGGTGGTGGTAAAGGATTCAAAAAGCTTTTGTTTTAGGGCAGTTTGGCCTGAACGAACCAGTTTGTCTGACATAACTGATAACAGCCTGAGACTGAGGATAAGTATGCACAAAAGCACTTGAACCTTTCCACAGAAAAAGAAACTCCAAAAAACTGAGAGCACAAAAACTAAACAGAAGACATTAACAAAAAGATTACACCTTTATTTTCCATGGAGAATCTCCCGAGGCCCATCTAAAAGTAAATGAACAACTGAGGTGTACGGAGTCCTAAGGCACTTGTTTTAAAGTTGGTTTTCAAAGCACCTATTTTCTATTTGGACATCTCTGTAAGAGCTGTATTTTCTGAATAAGATGGTGTATTCTTAGTTTTCCATAATTTTTCTGTCGCAATTTGGGTTTTATGCTAAAGGAGGATGATCAAGGTACAGCTGCTCTGGTTTCTAATGACTCTCTGTAGTTATACTTTTTTGTTCCTTATGTAAGATCCGTATCCTATTCTTAAAACTATTCTTACCCTGCACTGTTTCCGTGAGAAACAGTACTGGACATGCCAGTGAAGCCTATATTTGAAATTGTCCACTGGACTTTTCAAAATGTCTTCAGATTTGATGAAACCTATATTTAGTTCTCCAGGATTAAAACCTAATTAATTTGGTTATTAATGCTTAAGCTCTGAAAACTGCTGCCTTGCACACAAGGGAGAAGCTGTATGTGCAGACACAGGGAGCACGCAGGCAGCCCAGGAAACAAGTCTCACCGCCAGCAGAAGTTGAGGTGAAGACATGGCAAGGGCTTTACACTGAGGAGCACTGAGCCTGTCACTCAGATGTACCGGTAACAACAGAGCCTGCAGCATCACCTTAAGTATAACCAACAGAAATAATTCCCCAAAGTCAGATAAATCATTGCAAAGTACATTATAAAGAAAAAAAAGTATTCTTTTTTAGCCCAAAGGGAGGGTTTGTTTACATAAAAAGGTTTACTGATGTGGCGCTGGTCCAAAGGACAGCCTGCAATGCCTCCAAACAGAAAGGCTGTATTTACAAACACAGAAATTGCTTTCAATCATATAGCTTAGACTGCCTTCTATAGC
Source organism: Nettapus auritus (assembly GCA_011076525.1). NCBI lineage: Eukaryota > Metazoa > Chordata > Aves > Anseriformes > Anatidae > Nettapus > Nettapus auritus. The sequence goes on along the minus strand of CM021766.1, from coordinate 22,099,156 downwards.
CTGCTACAGCAATGAGATTTTTTGATAGTGCATCTCAGACTACTTACTGCGACTTGCCCTGTCAAGGAAATGCATCCTAAGGCTTTTTGCCAGCCTAGCTATTAGCTGCAAATATGGAAAATATATTTTTAACTAACCTTGCTATGCCAGAACATTTTTTTTGGCCAGACCATGCAAATAACAGTACACAACATTCTGAGGCAGCTTTTGCTGAGCCTACTCATTGCAGAAGAACAATGTTCTCTGACATACAAGAAAAAGCTCGAAGCAAAAAAAGAAATATCAACCAATTCCACTGTACTCAACCAACTTTCGAACAGACTTCTCCAAGAATTTTAAGACAAGAGCTGTTAATTTTCTACTTCAGTAATTGTCTGTCAGGTTAATCAAACCTAGAATAATCTTACGCATCTTCAACTCGATCTCACACATTAATGAAGTCAAGGTTTCTGAATTTATTTACTTTTCTAAAGGCTTTTGAGCCATTTCTATTTTCTCTATTCACAAACCCACGCTTCCAGCAACAGTCTCTTCTGTCTAGCGTGGCCCTTATTTCTGGTCGGTGAAAAAGGCCGTGTTTTCCTGTGCCCTGCATGCACTGCCTGCCTTTCCACACCAAAGCCTGCGCTGTCAGAAACAGATGGAAGGTTATTTCGAGCCTCACAGTAACTGTGGGGATTCTCTAGAAGACATACTGCTTACATCAGGAAGTCTGTAGAGCTTCATTGTTCTTTGTAGAGTCATGTTTCTACTCAAATGTGAGAATTTCACCTCTACCAATTTTCTGGGATTCAGTGACCGATGCCAATACCTGGAAATAAAATTCCTGAGGTTAGTTAGTGCTTTAAGTGTCAGATTTACTTGTATCCATTTCTTTAATTTCTTACACTGCTCCTCCTTCCAGATTTGTTTCCTAGCAAGCCTTTACCAATGTCTGTAAGAGGCTTGAGCAAATAAACAGACAAACCCCACCAAAACCAAAACCAACTAAAAAAGGGAAAGCTACATTGAAACAATAGCTTTTAAACAAGCCTACAACCACTGTATTTTGGATCCAAGCAAATTATGGAACAAGTAAGCACAGGGCTAAACATTTCAGTACCTGCCACAGCGCTGACAATCTCACCATACTTACATCCTAACATTTATTTTAACAGACAGGTCCCTCTCTGCTTGTGTCTCTAAGTAGCTTGTCGAAGGGTCTCTTCTAGGAGATGATTGTGCATCAGCACATCCCTGGTTACTCTAGCACAGCATGGCTTTTTATCTGTCCTCACCTACAGAAAATTGTAGGATCTTTGGTGTTGCTACATACAAACAGGATTTCAAATCAAAAGGCTCACAAATCATTTCAAATCAAAAGGCTCATAAATGAGCACTGTTTTCAGAAGGAAAACAGCATTGAAACTGAACTCCTTGCACAAATAAAATCCACTCCAAGCAAATGAAATTATAGTTCGTTACATACAACACTTTCCACATGATAGTCTTCCCATCTTTATCAAATGCCGATCAAGTCCTCCTTTCGCCAGGAAAGACGAAAGCACTTCAAAAAAGAAAATCATACAATTCCCAGAAACCCTCTGCCATCTTTGGCAAGCAACCAGGTCAACAGGGAAGCGTCCCAGCTGGGAAGCAGGCCACTTGAAAAACAGAGGTATACAATGCTGCCATTGCTAGGATGGCTTCCACCAGAAGGTCAACAGAGGTATCTATTAATCTATTTGAGGTACAATAAACAAACCCCAAATTAGATTTTAGTCTGAGAAGATGTTTTATCCAAGGCACTGAGAGAAAAAAAAGAAACCAAGAAAACCTCACATGCACTTTAAATCATATTTTTCCCCCCGTCCTTTTGAGGAGGGGGAACAAGAGCGTAGCGTGGTGGAGCTGAACTACCTACCGGTGTGAAACCACCACCACAGCCAATTACGTAGAATGATCTTTAGAATGACTGCTACGGGAACCAATGTTATTATGAACATCACCTAGGTTACCTGCAAGTAGCCACAGGTTTGGGGAGTACCACTCCAGCAGTGTAAACAGCCTGAAAAATTCCTTCCAGGTTTACTCTTCTGGTTATTTCCCGAATCAGTACAGGTGCTACCCGTTTAGATCTCAGTTTCTTATGGACACACAGAAAATTGATTTCTACCATTTTCTTCACACTACAAAAGAGATTAAATAGTGAAAATAATAATAATAATAATAATAATAATAATAAAACACTAACAAAAAACTGTCCCTGGATATTGCATATTTTTAAATGTATAATTTAAGTTTTCTACGTTGTAACAGAAGGATTTGAGGTAAAAATATATCAGCCTGTGACAAACTACATCTGCAGCAAATACTTTATGATACTGTGACACTGGTGGCAAACCGTACAACATACAAGCAGTGTCTAAGGTGTTTGTGATACTCCACTTTCAGAGCTTTACCAAAACTTAACCGATTACCTACTTTAAGATCCTGAAAGACATCCAAGAACATGCTAAGTGGTATCATAATACTTCATGATTGTCAGCATATGACTATCTGGCCAAGGAAAGTCATCTGACTAGGTACCCTTTAAATAAACGGCATAGAAAATTCATCTGTATCATCCATCCGTAAGAAAATTCCTTAAATATTTATTGCTGCTTTTCACTGTAAGGATGCCACAAGCTTTTTGAAAACAAGCAAAGAAACCAAAAAAAGACCCCACAACCCCACTTAAAAATCTCTGCTACATGCAAAGGATTTTTCTTTCTCTCTATGGTCAGTGAGCCTCTTTCTCTCTTTCAAGTTCTCCATGGCAATGGATGCCATTTTAAGCTTTGTTTCACAGTGTTATTCTTTTACAAATATAAAAGTAATGGCGCATTTTACCTGTCATAAATACGAATATTTGCAGGGATGGCACTTATGAATCCTACCAGTTTTTTGTTTGAAGACACTCTAACACCACAGTGCCACTGGGGTAACCAGCCTGGAGGACGTAGCGCCCTAGAATTGATGACAGAAATAATTACAAATTACTGCCTAAGAAGATGTAATAAAAACAATCTTCTTTGCTCTCCAGCCAGAACAGAATATGGAGCTTTCTACTCACCACAGAAGAAATTCAGGTGAATAATCAAACCTAAACATATTATCATCATCTTCTACGTAATTCTCATTTAACAGTGTGTATAATTCCTTTAGCTGAAAACACACGTAGGAAGAAAAAAGAAATTAAAGATTGATCCACACGCATCAGTGAGAATATACTTCAGTGACTTTAAGGTACGTATGACATTGTTTTACTTACAACTTCAGCATTGCTAAGATCCAGCGTGTCCCACATAAAACCCTGTGGCAAAGAATATGGCTCTAGACGGACATTGTCCTTATCTGGTTCAATTGCACCATGTGAAGTTATAACTTCGTCTTTTCAGGAAGGAGGAAAGCAAGAGGGGACAAAAAGAAACAAAGAAAGAAAAAATAGTTACACTGCTAGCTTCCCAATTAGTTCTCAAAAACTGTATTTAACTCACATCATATTTTTTCTCATAATTATATGACAGGAACACAAAGCTTTTAAAAATGCTTAAACAACATATTTTTACAATTTTAGCTTATGCTACTTCTCAGTTCTTACAGATCGCATTCAGACTAACTACTACCTCATCAGAATACCTACAGCCAGGCACAGAATTACTCTACCTCAACTGATGCCCAGTATTTCATAACTCAGGGCACCAATTTATCAGCACATGCACAGCATTTAACCAGCTATGAAATCCCAGGTCTTATCAGAAATGTGTTGTACTGACAGCCAACAAACTATGGCTAGGATCCTGTTTTCAGCTGACTTGAATAGACCCGAGCTCAACAGTACTACTCAAGAGCAGCAACACAGCAAAGGCAGGGCTTTTAAGGGATGCTGGAGAAATATGAAATTTATTCCTGAAATCCTACGTGAAAATGTGTTTTCTCCTCTTCCCTTAATTTACAGCTCTGGCAATTCAGTATCTAACAACAAGCTGTTAACAGAAACTGCTCCTCTTTGCAGCAGCACCTGCCAAACACAGTACGTACTTCTCCCAAGTGATGCCCAGTCCTGACAAACAGTTATGGCCCACTGTCCAGTTTGGAAGGTCATCATTACCAGCACTTCTACACAAGCTCTGGAAGTATCAACCACCTAGATGCTACTGCCACTACAGGGCAGACTTGACCTAGTATTATATACCAAAGGATCTATTGCTAGCAACCTTAACTATAAGGCAGACAGATTCTGAATGCAAAGATCCCTACAGCTACTTCTTGAATCAATGGATTTTTTCCACCTGAACATATCCAGCGTGTCAAATAGCGAAGACTTCTCATTATGCTCATTCAGCAGATAAAGCTAAAATAATTAAAAAATAAAAATAAAAAGATTCAACAATAAAAATCAAGAAGTGATTCACAAAGATCGCTGAACAGAACCTCTGCCAGCCAACTTCAAAGTGTATTTCTACTGAAGAGCCCCAGCCAACCATTTTTATAGCCAGTCTCTTGGTCCTTTTAGGTTGGCAAGGGACAGACCCATCTCTAGAAAGCTGCTTCAGGATATAATGCCCACCCTGAACTGAAGCCCTGCAAACACTGTGCACACACTTGAACTGGCTCTGAAAAAAAACTTAGTTATGTCACGAGTATTTCTTGATTTATGCATCAACATTTTTTGCCTAGGCTCTTTTACCAAGGCAAGACTACTGCCACAATTACTATCATTAGTTGAGAGAGATGCCTGTCTAGCGAAGAACCAGGGCAGGTCAGTTCAATCCAGTGGAAAACGCTGCAGCAGGGATGCTGCTCTGGACTTCTCCGTGCAAGAAAGTCAGGGGAAATATGATCACTGTGGATTAAGCTACAGAAATGGATTAATTTGAAATGCTGCCTGTGGTGATAGAGAGCAGAGTGCTCCTGTGCTTTGTACTTTACCTTATTTCTGCTTATTTTACACCAGTCTCCAATGCCATGGAGACAAACCTTCAGAACAGAACAGAACAGACAGCTGTTCAGTGGTTTACAGCTTCTGTGCTGAGACTGTTTTATTTGTGGGTCCCCAAACTCAGGGGGTTGGGCACTGCAGAGCTAGAACCGCTTAACTTAAAGACAGTGAAGACGGAAGAAGAAGGTGCAGAAAATTGGAAGAAACAAGAGAGTCAGCAACTGTCTTCTCCAGTGCAAACTAAGATTTACCCACTGTGTGTAAATAGGAGATCAGATCAGTACAGAAGAAGTGATCTGACAAATTCCTCCCGAAGTTAAAGGCAAGGAGAGGTCACATCACCATCTCACTTGGCACCAAGAACAAAGAAGGGATGCAGGACGTATGCCTTCAAGGTAGTGTACGTTGTGGAAGAAACAGGTGAACAGAGTAGAAGTGTTCATGCATGAGAGAGGTGTCATTATCCACTTAAAGCTGCATGAAAACAGTGTAACCTGCACCAGGAGAGTCACCACCTCTGTGACAGCAAATCTATCTATACAAAAAAATAATCAGAGAACGTCAAAGGTTACTCATCACCACCTGACTGATTTCTTATCTTCCCTGAAGTGGAAAAGACTTCCATGTTCTGTTGCTTGAGAGTTCAGACCTAAAATATATAAAGGAATGCTACTGCAGCAGCATTTCCCATTTTAATAGAGAACATCAGAATAAGATTCATTAACACTGTGTTCTGTTGCATATTTCTTTAGGGGCAAGCACTCTCCTAGAGAACTCAGGAATTCCATATAAACAACGCAAAAACTTAAGGAACTCTACTGCATGCAGTTCAGCTTAATACCCACTTTAGAGAAGGTGCCACGCAGTGGTGCAGGTTCTGTTAGTGATCGGTAAGACCGCATGCCCAGGCCCACTTTGACTTACTAAGTTTAGGTACAGGTTGCGTATCCCAGAACTGGTATTTACGTTTGGTAGCCTCATCGATGTTCTTTGCTGGACCTTGGCATGCAGAGAGCAGCTCCATCGCTCTCTGGATGTCTTGAAGTTTCTGCATTGGAATGGCTGGATTCTGCACAGAGACAAACAGAAGAGGAAGCTTACTGGGTATGCTTAGTTTGAACAGATGTGTTCATTTAATTTATTCTTATGTATTTTTTCATAGGCTCTTCTTATCACAGTTAGTTTTAGTATAATCTTCGGCAGCAGGACAGGAGGGAAACAGGCAGCTTCACAAAAATCCTTAATAGCTTTCAGTGGTATTCAAATTTAACCATCAAACTTCAGTGTTTATAACACAAATACTGCAGCATTAAGGCACAGTAGCAGTACAATAATAAAATGTTTTTTATATTCCCCTCCCGGTGGTAAAACGGAATAAACAGCATAAAACAGTTCAGCTTAGGTATCTAATAACCTCAATATACTACACAGATATTTGAAGTTCTGCTTTATATATGCACTATAAAACGTTACTTAAATTCAGCAAATATTTTGGTTATGATGTTGCTGCAAATATCCACCTTTTACCCTTAGTTATGTTGTATATACCTTCTATTAACTCACAGATTTTATCCTGGGTAGCACACTGTATTGTATGATAAGTAAGAATTAACCATCTTCCCATTAATGCCAACCATGCCAACACTCACAGCGAAGGACTTTAACTTATGGAAGCAGACTTAAAATAAACCCACCTTCTATTTAAAGGTAGAATAATCTTTCTGGAGAAGTTATCTGAAAAGCATAAAACCTCAGGCTAAACGTTTCTGAACTAAGCTCCTAAATCCTTATTTTTGAGCATTCTGACTCAGTACAACTGGAATGAGAATTTTACCTGCGTATGAAATTGCAGAGGAATCATGGTAATAGACTTCTAAATGTAAGGGTTATTTCTCTCTCACTCCCTTCATCCTTCCCTGGCACTCATTTAAAAAACATCTCCCAAGCGGCAAGTCCTGTTCTGAGGCATACTAGCAGCATGCTTATGCTCAGGTTTTCCCAGTGGAATAAATACATTTGATGGAATAGTCTCAAATGGATTGGAAAATGTTAAGTATTTCTAGACAGAGATTTCAAGCCAGATTTTTTATTTTATTTTTTATTTTTTTGCTGAGTATCAATGGATCATTGCTTCAGTATTTTGCTTTCTATCTAGGATTTGTGTGTTGAAAATCCACCATAAACCACATGTAATAATGACATTAAAGCTTCATTTGGATGGGCAGCTGCCTTCAGTGTCCTCAGTCACAGACGGCATGACTCCCTGCCTGTAGCTCAATCAGGCCATCACTTTCTATTTTTACTAACTACTTGCACTCTCTAAACATAATGCAATATCTTCCACTAATTTAAGCACAGCTAAATTTGACATGCGAGCATGCTTTAAACATCCGTCATTGAGTAGCTGTGAACTAACGTATTTACACGCTTTCAAGTAGTTCAACAAACTAGATCAGCGCTATTGCAGCATAAAGAAAACACTCTAACATCCAAGTTATAGTGACATTGGATGCTAAACTCAATTCTAAACTAAAAATCAATTTGCCTGTTACCTACTGGCCTGATACAAACACTTCTAAACACTTTAAAACATTCTGAACTCTTATCAGGAAGGCAGCCAAGATTTATTTTTCTTGTCATACTATAAATTATTTTGTGTTTCGGATTTTTTTTTTTTTTTTAAGTCTAACATTTTTTCTACATTAAGAAGAAAACTGAAGATCTAAAAAAGATAGTAAGTTCTAAAAGGATCTTATATATGTAAAGTAAAAGTTCATGTTTTGGTACTGAACATGCCATGGTTAGGGACATCTGGAGAAATCCCCTTTCCTCTCGGCTTCTTGAGAAAAGTAACTTTTATCACTGTAACTTGGATCTTAGTAGAGACTTTTTTTTTTTTTTTTTTTTTAAAAAAAAAAAAGAGAAAAAAGAGAAGTTTCTTGAGAAGTTGAGAGGAAACCCTTTCGGTCTCTTTCAATGGAAAGCAAGAAACTTCAACATGAATGAAAAAGAAGCACAATTTTATTTATTCCCATGTAAAGGGAACAAATCCACGCAGCACAAGAAGCCCCTGTAAGGCACTGAGGGCTGAGGTTTGCCTTGTGGCAGAGCCTCTGAGGCTCCCATTACCCACAGCAGTAGGGAGAGTTAGGACCACTCAGCCAGATGGACGTGCACAAGCTGTTAAGAACAGGCAGGATGCATTTGAGGGTGCTGAGTGTGCCAGCTGATGTTACTGCAGGGCCAACTCTACCAAGCTTGAAAGGTTAAAGCAATTGGTGGATGTTTCTTATGACTGGAAAAAGGCAAATATCACACTCATCTTCAAGAGGACTTGGAAAACTCAAGGGTCAGTCCTGTTCACGACGTGCATGGAGTGCTTTCTCTGCAAGCTCACAGGTGATACCTAGTGGGGAAGAATGGTTTTTGTGCTGGCCTCCAGAGCTGCCATTCCAAGCAACCTCAACAGGCTGAAGGCAGGAACTTCATGAAGTTTAAAAAGTCAAATGCAAATTCCTGCATCTGGAGTGTAAAAAGCCCTTGCAATGGCAGAGGGCAGCGCTGACTTGCCAGGACACAGCCTTGCTGAAGAGAACTTGGGATGCCCTGGTGGGCAGAACTGAACACGAGCCAACAGTCTGCTCTCACAGCAAAGAAAGCCAGCTGCACACTCAGCTGTACCACCAAGACCAGCCAGAAAGTCTTCCCCTGTACCTAGCACCCTCAGATCACACCACACAGCTCTGGGTTCCCATTACAGGAAAACTATTGACATGGAGTGAGTGCAACGAAAGGCCACCAAGATGGTTAGGGGGCTGAAGAAAACAAGACACAGGGAGAAGCTTCAAGCCCCGGCTTTGTTCAGCATGAAGAAGGTGGCTGAACAAATACTAAAGGAGCAGGAGAGATCTTATTGCTGCCTAGTGGGAGGATGTCAAGAAGATTGAGCCAAGTCTTTGAACTGGCATAATGATAGAACAAGAAACAATGGACACAAGCTGAAAAAGAGAAAGTTCCATTTAGATGTAAGGATTTATTATTTTAACCACAGTGATCAAACGCTGGAATAGCTGGCCCACAGAGGTTGTAGAGTCTCCAGCCTTGGAGACCTAACAAACCCATCCAGCCCTGAGCAACCTCATCTAATTGGATTTAACCTAAGCAGGAGGTTGGTCTACAGAACTCCTGAGGTCCCTTCCAAGCAAAGTTATTTTATGACTATATGTTGTGCGGGCCACTGGTGACTACAATAATCACTCACAGTATCAGAGATCTGGCAAGTTTATTTCTGCCAATGGGGGAAATCTACACCCCTGAGGCTTGTAGTGAGGGGAGAGCTCAAAAGGTCTTGTGGGATGGGCGGTGAAGTGTCCTAAAGGTCACCTGAAGCTCACAGTGCTAACAAGCAGTTATTGCTGTAGCTACACTCATGCCAGTGTAAAAAAAAGTCCAGTGTCATGATAGAGGGAGAGGAAGAGGAGACTCACTGTTCTGTTTTTCTCATCTGCTGACTGGGACACCAGTTTACAAATTCAGCTCACCTCAAAATCATTTTCAGTGAGTTCCGAAGCCCCACTGAGTATTACCTGATGATCCTGCATATGTTCTCCTAGAGACAAAGTGTACAATGTCACTTTCCTCTGAAATGTTTTGTAACCCTCCTTTCAACCAACAGCAAGCAAACACTGAAAGTTTTTTCCCCACACTTCACATAGTACAAGGAACAAAAATCTAAGTATCACTAGAGTACTGCAGAAAACAAATATACTTCTACACACCAATGCAGATCAGCAGTCTACAAAAACCTAAAACAGGGAAATTGTCCAAGACAGAGAAACGTGTCTACTAACCAGTGCGTACGCCTGGAACACTGAATGAAGTGGGAAACCAATCAGTGCTGGTGTGTTTGCAGCTACAGAAAAGAAGAAGCCGTGTAAGGACAGTACAACAGTTTAGTTGCCTACAGCCTGTAAGACTTAAAGACTTGTATGCCTGTAGGAAACTATCATTGCTAACAAACTGGCTAACCTTCTTGTGCTAGCAAAATACTCACTCCACGCACCACTCCAAGTGTGCAACTTAGAACAAGGGTAAGTTTCCACACTTGCAAAACGCAGTACACACTAGAGAAGTGCTGTGCAAGACTGCAAGGTGCTGACAAGGTCTTGCACATGAAATCAAAAACGTGAAGTAGCTTCCTTTTAACGCAGTTAGAGGTAACAGCAAATTTGGTCAGCAGGGAATCAAGGAACTCCTAAGATACTGCAAAAATGTACTGTATGTTAATATTAAAACTGACCTCGCTCCAACTATAAATAGTGCGATATTACTCGGCTGTTGCTTGCAACTAATTTTGCATTAGCAATTCATGGTGTGTGCTTTATGGAAAAACAGTATCAAAATGCATAATGAGATCAGAAAGCACGTGAGATCTCCACGTATTTCAAAACGTCCCCCGGGGCAAGCATGCCCATTCAAAGTAATGGGCGTGACACAGCGAAGATCCAGAGGGACAACACGAAACCTATCAGTATGTTAACAAAACAGAACTCATCTGCTTCCTGAATATTAGTTGGTAACACCAATGTACTTGACAAGTCTTGCAGGATTAATAGCACTACTGGTACTGCAGCATAACTTTCTCCACATTAATCTGATAAAACAAACATAACTTCTTCAACATGCTCAGTGGTCCATGAACTTTCCTATCACCACGTTATAAGGCTCTGTTCTCAGGCTCAGATTTCTCCGGAGATAAAAGCTGTATGTTAAAAAAGCCATCGGGGCATGTTACTCACCGTTTAGTTAGAACCTGGTAGTCAAAAGCATGCAAAGCCCACAAAGGTTGCACATCCCCATACATAATTTGCATTCTTACTTAGAGCAGAGACATTTCAGACAGCAAAAAGATTCTTCAGCCTGTATCTCCACGATAAATATTACCACGTCTTGTGTAAGAAGATGTTGCTTGGTTGCCCAAGTGAGCCTGGTTAACAAAGCAGGTACGCCTCAGATAAGAATTCCCCTGAAGACTCAAATGTGGGTTTGACTGGGCATTGGATTTTATGCATGTATGTGTGTGTGTGTGTGTGTGTGTATGTGTGTGTGTGTGTGTGTGTGTATGTGTGTGTGTGTGTGTGTATGTGTGTGTGTAAAATGCTAGACACTGGCGTATGTAGAATACAGTTGCCCTTACTTACTTGCCCTTCCCTCCTCCTGCTGATGCTTGCGATGAAACAGCATTATGCTGTACATGTGAAACCGCACTAAGCCATGCTAGGTGGTGGCTAAACTAAAGGCACATCAAACACAAACTATACTTAAAAGCATTACCACTGCAGATCAAGGCTCTCTTCTACAAAGCCTGAATTCGAACCGCTGTTACAGAACGCTGTGGTTGCAAGGACTCTCCGGCTAACTTCAGAGAGCTGGCCAACACCAGGACTTACACCTTGCCTCTGCCTCTCTTCAGGACAGAGTTGCCTAATTCAGACATAAGTTAAGGTGGCACTTCCAACTCACTTGGACAAAAAACAACACACAAATTAAAATCAAAACGGAAAGCACGCACAAACTGAAACAGAACAAGGCTCTCACTTTCGAAGGCTGTTGAATTTTAATCTCCTGGGAGTCAGATGCAGAATCTGATTTGGTGCCTCCAGAATTTGGTTTCTCCTTTTTTCTCTTCTGTTTCTTTTTCTTCTTCTTCGCTCCCAAATCCCCTCCAGGACTTCTGCCAGAAATTCAGAGAATGTGCAGTGAGAAAAATCAATACCACCAAGCTTAAAATTCATAAAGACTAAATATGGAAAAACCAGCAGTGTTATGCGAAAAAATCTAACAGCAGTTTGAATCTGAAGCAAAGGCAGGGCAAAGGAAGAAGGGGGGCGTGGGAGGGGGGGAACTGAGAGCGCACTAACAAAACGCTTCCTGCAAGTGCCTTCTAAGTTGTTTTACAGTCAGAGCCCTGCACAACCAGGCATTTTGACACAGTGGTATGAAATTGTGATATGCTGTGATAGCCAACGCTCTCCTTGATGTTATTACTCATCTCAGACAAGAAATGGCCATTCTCATATATAAGCAGGAGGTTCATCAGCCTAACGAAGTGTTGTGCTTAGCAAGAACCATTTTGCACAGAAAATGGGGCCAAAGACTTTAATCAAGAAAGGTGCATTATGGTGCTGTATACAGCAGAATAAGAATTCCCTTACACTTCCAAAAGTGATCACTTGCCTAAGTTTCACAGTAGGGACAGGTAGAAACTCCATGCCTCTGTGAGCATAAACACTGTCTGCCCCGTTCCCCACACAGTCTGCTCCGAGTTGGAGTACAATTTCCTAGAGAAGGGATTTAGAAATGCTGAGCTTGAAGGAACTCAAGAAAGAAACCAAGGGAAGCAACTTCCTCAGGAATTCAGTAACTATTAACAGCCTGATATTTATTCTCCTTGATGCTCAACCATCAGGGACATCTGAATCCAGTTTTGATCGGATTCTTCTTGTTCTGCTTTCAGGGAATTTTATTTCTAATTTAGGTAGTGATTAAAGTCTTGTGTGAAATCTCCGAAAGAAACACCACAAAGTGATCCAAACATCTGTACTTTAAAATGATCAGTACAATGGTGTCAACCCCAAAGAAAACAAACAAACAAAAACAAACCTGGTGTACACTGCGCTCGTAGGTTCCGACACATTTGGGCTATTGATAATTAAACTCCTTTTTTTCTTTAAGAGATTCTAATTTAGCAAATAATCAAGATATGGAATCAAGATTAGATTAGAATTTGCAAAGTGTGGGAGGTGTTGGCAGCTCTCAGACGGAAGGCAAACACGGAGGGAATGACTCAGTTTACACCAAGTCCTCCTCAAGAGGCTTAGCGCCCAGCCACCGTGCCACAGCTCGGAGCTCAGGGCAGATGTTAGGGCTCGGGGGGCCTGGACACTTCTGCAGTCAAAAAGAAAAAAAAAAAAATCAAAAGGAATAAAGCATCGCTTATTTTAATTTTGAAATGGCACTGGCAAATCAAAAGAAAGAATAATGTAGCAGTTAGTAAGATCGACATGCTTGCAAGGGCCGTGTTTTCTTTTGCCACGACACGCTCACTTTCACGACTACAGCGCTGCGTGTTTTAGCATCTATATCTAGTCAGCGCCAAAGTCAGTAAGAAAACAACCAAATTTCCAACTGGGAAGCCAAAAGCTTGCAATTAATCAAGCATTTAACTAAACAGACTCATTTTGTGGCATCATTACTGTTCTCTAAGAAAGATCAACCCTGACAAGAAGGTAGCACTCACGCCAGATTAAGTCACGCTCCCGCAGAGGTGAGAGTTATAAATTCAGGACCTCCTGGGATCAGACCCAAGGAGTTACCCAAAAGACAACAGTGTAGTAGTAGACCAAACATTCACACAGGGGAGAAAAGAAAATCTGGAGTATTTACTCTGCAGAAACAAAAGATTGAGTTGTCTAAGTGAGGCAGACAGAAAGCTGCCTGTTGTATGATGGCAGTACTGCCTGATCACATAGATGACTCCCATTAACAGCTTCTAAAGCCTCAGTTTGAAATAATCAAATTTTAATCTATTTGAAAGCCCGTATGCCAAGCTGACACTTGTACAGAATCTAAACTAAGAACAGACCCAGATGTCTGACAAGAGGTTATGATACAGTAAAAAAAATAATAAAACAATGTGTGCATATATATATATATAAATATATATATAAATGCACAAAACCTAACTTTTCCAGGATGTCATCACCTCTGGGAAAACAAACGAAAATACTGGAGAAAGTGATTTTGCCTTTGTTAAAATTCATTTACTGGGATACCACTTAGTTTTCTTGAACTGTCCATAAATTTTCGCCTTTCCCTCCACCACCTCCCGTGCACCACAGAGATGTTGCCACCAGCTGTGTGTGCCCCGGGGGATGGATCACCATCGGACTCAGTGCCGGGACGAGCTGCTGCAAACGCTGCTCCTCGCTCGTCTCTCCCCAGGAGCCGGCCCCGCTCACATCGCCGGGGGAATTCTGCTGTCTGGGATTACCTGGGGGTCAATGGCTTGTTTAGCTTGGTGAAATAATGAGTGACTGTACTAAAAAAACAAATAAATACAAAATTTGGCAGCTACGGAGAAAAAGGAGCTTTGCCAAGCTGAACTAATGTTATCCCCAGTTAAACTGTACTTTTACCAGCATCATCTTTGTTCTTTGACCATCTCAAGGCCTTTTTCATATAGAAATGCACATTTTTTAGCTAAGAGAGACAGAAGACAGGACTAAATTGTTATAAAAGATGAATGGTATTTACTACGCATGTTTTTAAATCTGGGTGAGGTTGGGGAGAGTAAACAGCATTTTTTTTTTTTCTTTCTTATTTGAGACTCCAGCTGTGAAATAAATAAAAGCAAATTAGCTAAGCGTGTTTGAAACTTCCTTGAATAACCTCCCCGCTTGTCTTTCCCTGACCATTTCTACACCACGTACCCTCCCAAACCCCAGACCTCGGCTTATGACCTTCAATTTTAGAGCTTCCACACCGCCTCTTATGAGATAAACACCTATATCTTCTGCCTGACAGGGTACCCAGGGACTGCTCAGAGCCATAACTCATAGGCAGTCTGCTGTTTATGTCAGTCCTTTATTGCTGTTATAGTCCACAGAAAGTAAAAAGAACTTAAAGGGAGATCCATTCGTCCTTCAGCTCTTTGGGCATGCCTGCAGCTGAGATCTGGCAGCGCAGAAACTCCGACTGAGCAAACAGGCTTGTCCAACACACGTTACAACCAGAGACACCAAGCGAACTAGGGCAAAAGCAAAAATGAAAGTTCTCGGTATTTTTGCTCCATCTCACACTCTGCCTTGAAAAGAACCAAAAGGTTTTAGAACCAGGAGTATGGCTGGGAAGGGAGGAAGTTGGTTGCTCAATATTTAGTAATTGCGCCGGGTGTGATGGCACAAAGGAGATGCAAAGGTAACAAGATTAGTAGCAAAGACTCCTATTAAAGCTCTTCTTTTAATTAAACATTCTTGTGTGCTGACTAAGATCAGAGTTATCCTTGTCAGTTGGTATACACCTACCTGACACGAAATACATCTCACTCTTAGAGGCTAGAAAAAATTACTTTCACAGCTTGACAAAAGTGTGTCAAGCATGACATCGTGTTTCTAACCAGCCCGCCAGCACCGACGCGGTGCAGGTCCGCCGGGACAAGGGGCACCCCGCGGGGGAAGGAGGAAGAGGACACGCAACTCCCCGTGATGTTATCTCGAGCTGCCGGGCCAGGAAACGCAGATTTTCATACAGATGAACACACCTGCCCCGGCCCAGCCTGCCGCGCCGACCACGGCTGGTTGTGCTGAGAGGAACGCTCGGCAGCAGGCCCGGCGGAGATCTGTCAGCCTGGCAGAGACGCGCCCGCACCAGGAGCGTTTCGCTGACAGGAGGCCGAGCCCACACGCCGAGGCGTACCTAAGCACGGACGCGGACGTGGGTATTTTTAACCGCATCCACGATGACGATTTTGTCATTCTGATGAATAAGAAAGCAGCGAGGCCTGCACGGAAGTAACGTGAAAATCAATGTGCAGCTGAAGCAGAGGAAGAGTCAGGAGACCTCCCTCTGTCCAAAAAAGGTTAAAAGGTTTAACCCCGCCACAGAAACAGGCCGTGGGTACCTCTTTCAGAAAGTTACTCAGGCCCACATTTTGATGATCTTGTCTGCAAGTTACAAATAGAAGCCCGTGATCCCACCCACATACCTTTCCACTTATGTACACACATCTGGTGTTTTGCATAAATGTGAAAAAAGACTTTCGCCTCTCCCAATATGTGCCTTTTTTTAAAAAAAAAAAAAAAAAAAAAGAAAAACGGGGATACTACTGCATTTGAGGAGCGTGCACAGGCCGAGACAACCTGTGTGGAGCCCTGAACACAAGCAGGGAAAGCTCCGAGGGAAGAACTGGGGGAGCCTCAGAGGTACGCTGCCCAGGTGGCTGCGCTGCCTCAGCTCCCTCCCTTCTGATCTGGGACCGTCTTTCCCCCTGCAGATCCTTCAGGTTATTTTAATTGTCTTTTTGGACACCAAGTCCTGCTTTAGCAGAAACAGCTTTTTTGTAATGTCAACATCTGTTTTACATTACACGGAGTGGCAATTT
Organism: Nettapus auritus; assembly: GCA_011076525.1. Taxonomy (NCBI): domain Eukaryota; kingdom Metazoa; phylum Chordata; class Aves; order Anseriformes; family Anatidae; genus Nettapus; species Nettapus auritus. The sequence goes on along the minus strand of CM021766.1, from coordinate 22,083,032 downwards.
TAAGTTAGCATTTTCTCAAAATTAAAACCCAACACGTATTTCTGATGTTTATTTTAAAGCTGCAAAGGCCTAGGACTGTATGGTTAGGGTTTCTCTTTACGGTATATTTTGCCTCTCTATGAGTAAGTGAGGTTGCAAAACTACGTTTCTGAAGGTGCTATACAGATCTTTTTGATCATAAAAAGCGTATCTCATGTATTCGGGCAAAACTCCAACAAACTTCAACGTGGTATTATTTATACTAGGGCTGTCCTTGGTTCAAACAGAAAATGGAGGCTTAGATGCAAAGGGCTTTCCCACCCCTGTATTAGGTCACCAGCATTTCGAAAGAAGGTCCCAACCCCAAAAGCTTATTACATGTCCTTCAAATTCCACTGTTAAAACTAGCATTACTAACAGCCTTTCTGGACTAAGACTTCCTTTGCGTATATGTCAGTACTTGGAAGCGCAAGCTTCTTCACCATGAAAACCTAGTAGCAGTGCCTTAAAAGCAAACCCGACAGATATTCCCCAAAGCTTTGCATGTTTCCCCTGCCTCCTCCCTCAAGTTTGTAAGGCTGCACTCCAAGATTTCAATCTAGCATGTTAAAACTGAGCACTGCCTCCAGTACCTTAAAAATATATTAGCCACATATATATATATGTATCTAAAAGTAGTGCTGTTTAGAAAGTTGCAATGGAGTACGCTACTAACACATTCAAAGTAAAACATTGGGAGCAGAGGGGAAAATTGTTTAAAGGTCATACTTTTTACTCATCTGTTTACTAAATATTCTCTGCCCAAAGCCTTTCTGCCATAGAGCAGAAGGGGCTACTCAGAATGAATGGAAAAGCCTTACAAAACAAGGCTCAGCAGGGTAGGTTCAGGTGCAGTAAGTACATATTTTTCTACATACACACTAACTAAGCTATTTTGTAAACACTTTATTATGAAACAGAACAAGTACAGCATAATGCATCAGGCAGGAGCAAACTGCAGACAGAACAGGAGAACAGCAATATGAGTCACACGACATACATAATCCTGCATCTAAAAAACAGGACCAGAAACAGAGGACAAAGACATTTGCACAGTCGAGAGTTATAAGCTGGTATTTGCTGCTGCAGACGATCAGTGCTCAAGCACCAAAACAAAAAAGTCTTACATATATATATATACTTACCATGTTTACTGTGTTCAGTACTAAAAGGACACCTTAAGAAAGAATTTGGAAGTAACTTCATTGACAAAGCAATCCTGTTAGAGACTGACACACAACACATACTCTACCTCCTTATAAAAAACTACAGGTAAAGATAGCACAAGATTAAATATTGATCGGCATGAATGGAGACCATTCAGAATTTAGCAAGCCAGTTGGCACAGTCAGAGTTTTAAGTTGTAAGACTGCTTATAAATTGCTTAAGTATATAAAACCTAAACTAAAAACTCAAGGCAAACTTTAAAGCCACCTCCAAAATGAAGATAGCACAACAGGGAGGAAAAGGGTACTAATATAGGCTCTTATTACTATGGGTTAGTTTCCCCTGATTGAGAGGACTTAAGATAGCGTTGTGTTTGCTGTAGCGTAAGGCTTGTCTTTTCCTTTGATGGAATTTGCTTGAATACTTCAGCCTGCAGACAAACTGTAGCAAACAAGATTCTCACAGACTACAAGAAAACAAAATACAGTAATTCAGAAGTCAATATTAGACTTCACGCATCAAAAGCATCACAGAAAACTGATACTAAGAGGCTTTTCTCTACTGTAAAGGTCTGCCACTAATGTCATCAAATTCTGTATTACTTGGAAACATTCACTTCCTAATTCAAAGAAGAATAAAGCGGCTTTTTTGAAACACTCATTAAAACACATTTGGCACTTTCAATAAAAACAAGCTTTGCGTACAGTCTGCAGCTCCAGGCGTCCCACAAAGCTCAGCGAGACCCCAGTCGGAGCGCAGCAGCAGCCTGAGAGCACGCAGGAGCTCAATTCTTTGTTCCACGGCCGCTGCCTGGGCGCTGCTTCTGCACCCGCTGCCCAGAGCACAGGGCCACAGAGCGGCTACGCTGCACGGGCAACTACAGCTCGGTCACCAGAGCTGACAGAAGAAGAAACTGCAGTAGGAATGAAATGGAAATGAATCCTAGACAGCCATTACCCAGCTAACAGTCTGGCCTGGCACATCTTCGTCTGTGAAGAGCGATGAATAATCATCCTCTCCTCTTAGTGGTGTTACTTTTATGTATTTGGGAATCATCGACCATAGCGCATTCATGCAAACAAGTATGACAAAAGCACCACGACAATTAAACGCTATTTTGCTCCGTTTTAATATTCAAGGATTCTATTAGCGCAATTATTTTTGACAAATATTTTCACGTGTGTGCCGTGAATGTGCTGACAGAGTGGCGGGCACGGAAGTTTTCCTTTTCCTGCCTTTTAGAGAAGTCAGTCCCCCAAGTCTCTGGGATTTTCCTGCCACATTTAAGATGCAGCGCTGCTTGTTGCCAAGCAAATCCTAGGGGCAGGAGACGACAAACAGCTTACATCTTCAAACATCAATCACCTACAGAAACGCTCCCAACCAAATGAATCAGAAATTCATGAGGAAGGTATTTGTGTAGCGGCGTATAAATTAACCTATTTTGGGTTACTCCAGCCACTCCTAGTTGAGACAACAAAGCGCTCCCTTCACCGCCGTGCTTTCTAACCCCCCAAAAAAGGGGAAAAGCGCACTGAAACGAAACCAAGCCCCGAGCTGCAGCAGTGCCGTGTACGCGGTGTGTCCACACGGAGCCACCCGGCCGGGAGCTGCTCCAGGTCCCCGGGCGGCGGGCACGGGCCCGGCCCGCTGCGGGGAGACGGGGCCGCAACGGGCCCGGCGGCGCCGGCTCCGCTCCGGTGCGGCACACGCTGTGCCCCCCGCCGCCGGTTTTCCGCTTGGGACAATGGGGAGCTGAGGAGAAGGAGGAGGGGTGTCCGTCCATCCGCCCACCCACCCGCACTGTGCCGGGGTGCGAGGCAGGGCCCCGGGCCGGGGCAGACGCGGGGCTGCAGCGCACGTTTCGCCCTGGGGCTCCGCGGCCGAGCCGGGGGCGCCTCGTGAGGACCCCCAGACGCCAACGCGCAGCCCCTAAATCCTGGGAAATCGCCGTAAACAACAGCCGGGAGGGAAGGAGGGAGGGAGGGAAGGAGGGAGGCAGCCCCCGTGGCCGCCGCCGCGCAGCCCTCGGCGGGGCGAGCTGTGCCCGGCCGAGCCCCCGGCGCGCCCCTACCCCTTGGCGTGCTCGGCCTCCTCCTCATTGTCGCCGTCTATGCCGCAGGTGTCCTGGTCATCCAGCTCCAGGCTCTGCTGGCTGGCCGCAGACTCGCTGTCCTCCGCCATCACGGGGGAAGGAGGGAGGGGAGGAGGCGGGGAGCCTATGAAAGGAACCGGGGCGCACGGCGGAGGCGGCCCGGCCGAGCTCCCCCTAGCTGCCGTCCTCCCCGTGCTCCGCGGCGAGGCGGGGGGCGCCGGGGCTGGGGGGGCCCAGCCGCCCTGTGCCTGCCTCGTGGGGGGCCTCGGCCCCGGCTCGGAGCCCCCCGGGTGCTGGGGGCCTTGCCGGGCTCCGTCAGGACGGGGCCTGACAGGACAACGGGGCTGGAGGGGGCCGGCAGGCCTCGGAGGCAGGGGAGCGCCATCTGCCAACACCCCATTTCTTACAGTCCTTGAATCATTAAGCTTGGAAAGACTTCCAAGATCATCTGGTCCAACCATACCCCTACCACCAATGTCACCCGCTAAACCATGTCCCCAAGCACCAGGTCCAACCTCAACACCCCCAGGGACGGTGACTCCACCACCACCCCGGGCAACCCATTCCAATGCCTGACCGCTCTTTCTGAGAAGAAATTTCACCTAATTCCCAACTAATATTTTACTGCTGGTAGGTACCAGTGTGGCTTGCCCCCTCTGCATGTTGCCACCATCTCCTGCAGCACTTGGTATTTTTCTGAAGCCCATCCAGCCTGCGATCTTTTCACTGCTGACGGTCAAGGACAGCGCTGGCAGGGGAACACACTGGCGTAAACCCAGCACGAGTAGTTCAGGCTGGATATTAAGAGGTTTCACACCTCGAACAGCAAGGTTCTGGGAACAGCTTCACAGCAGAAGCTGCAGAGGCCAAAATTGTGATGATTTTATCATGGAGCAGTGTCAGTTTGTCACAGGCACAGGAGGCTGGTCCCAGTCCCGGGTGTCTATTTGCAAAAGTCATGTTTCTTAAGTAATTTTCTAAGGATCTTCTTTTCTAGAAACTCCATGCTATCTTAACAACTTGAAACCAGGAAAACAAATAAATAGGATCTCACATTAATTATTTGAACTCTCGTGATTTATAGGATTGGATCAAGAATTCTGGATGAAGTTCAGAATTTCTGAGTGCTTGGTTTGGCAGTCTGCCAAAGAGTACATTAAAACCTAAGAATAATATGGGCCAGTTGTAATTTCTCCTTATCTCTGCCACCCTCTTGAAAGTCATTTAATGTGAGCAAGGTACTACTTCATTTTTGCCATTTCAATTGAAGATGGTGCAATGTTGTGCTCTATCAGATATTGCAGATGACATGTTAAATAAAAGATCTCACTGGCCTAGCAGACGACAGCTAGATGTCCCAGCAGCTGTGCCTTCTCAGTCAATCTCTGAATCTGAGCATATCAAGCACCATTTCTGGACCTCTCTTTCCCACTGCACTTGGTCCTTTAAAACATGCAAGTTGCCACAGGGACTAGTAATTCAAACATAAAATTCTCAGAGTCAAAAGCAGATCGTGTAATGGTATAAAAATCAAAGGCTTGGTTCATTCTGTCAGCTGTACTCCATCTGTAAGGGTGCCTCCTAACTTCCCACGTTCTAACCTGTGTCATACAGTAGTCAGTTGCAGAGAAAGTGCTGCCTCGGTGCTATCAGATAATCACTGAGTATTTGTTCCCAACAACAGGTGGACTTGTGGGTGTTCCTTTTGCTTTGTTGTGCAAGGACAGAAGGAGCGACAATTCTGAATGGGTAATTCAGCAGCAGATGTGTGATCTATCACGCTAAATTCAGATGTCTCATTTCCACATTCAAATCACCAATGACTGCAATCTATGTTAGACTTCCATCCACCTGACAGGCATTTTCTATCTTGACGGTATTGAAATACTAGCAGCAGTGACTGAAAAATTCAAGGGTACTAAATCAATAAAGCTAGAAAATATTCAACCAGCAAATCCCAAATAAAATAAACTGTGACATAGCACATGCATCTTAAAAACAGCAGTGGTTCCCGAATATGGTTAGATTGGTAAGGTGGTGGTGATCTTCCACATGAGCAAAGTCAGAGAGAAAAATGTACATAGGTGGCCTACCCTCAACTACTGCAAATCTGATGGACTCTGTAAGTGCACTTGGCAACGTATGATATCTCAGAGTCAAGCCAGCACCGTAGTTCAGAGAGGAAATCTGTCTACCACGTTACCACAGTTTGAAATGACCTTTAGAAGTAAACCTTTTATCTTCAGTCAGTTGTACTGTATAGGAGGGAAAGGAAATCTCAGAAGCACAATTCCAAATATTTTTCTAAAACAAAACCCAATTGTGGTGAACAGCTGCCCCATAGCATGTAGAGAATTTAACCCAGTGATTACTAATGATTTTTTCCCCTTCTAATAATGTGTAGGAGAAAGTGAAGAACAGTATGTCAGTGACTAAACAGCTATAGTGAATCACCGTGTTGGAGAAACTGTGGTTTTAACATCTTCTGTTCTTTACCACAATTTTCCTCACTTCATTGAGAAGGATGGAGTATGGGAAGCCCAGTAGTTAAAGGAAAAAAAATGTAGGAGGCTATTGGAGACACTTAGGAAGCCTGGATTCTGACTCTTGGCAGTATGCAGATAAAAGAGGTAATATGAATCTTCTGTTGCTCGCACTTGCTGTCACCCATTAGAAGGGGATCAGGAAGGAGATCAGGAGGAGCATAGCTGCAGAGCTGTGCTATTCTAGACTTTATAGCATCTGTGAAGAATGTCCTTAGGGATATTACAGCTTATCTCCTGAGAGGCACAGCTGAGGATATACTCCAGATTTGACTGTTACAAGGCCAAAATGACAACAATTTGTCATTTTAGCATTTTTAGGAATTGCCTTTTAGGTTTCATGAGTACATGGCTTTTGCTTAGAGAACTTAGAGAAGTTGTCCAGAAGTGAGAGGTATGCATCTGTCCTGCCCTGAGGACTTCTGATCTAGTGTCATGTTTCTGAAGTCACCAGACGGACTCCCAGAGTGCTTAAATTCACTCTGTAGACCTCACACTCTCCTCCACAGTTGCTCCTAAGAGAGGCACTCAAGTCCCTTCATCATCTTCATGGCCCTTCACTAGACTGTCTCCAATATGTCCCAGTCTCTCTTGTAGTGGGGAGCTCAGAACTGGACCCACCACTCCAGGTGCAGCCGCATCAGTGCTGAGTAGAGTGGAATAGTCGCTTTCCTCAACCTGCTGGTGACACCGTGCCTGCTGCAGCCCAGGACACCATTTTTGCAGCCTTGCCAGCAGTAAGCAGCATGCATGGCACCTGGTGTGTCCAAACAGGCTGTCTGTGGGCAACTGCACTTGCAAGAGCACTGTTGTCGCAGGTGGTATGCCTGGGAACTCCCCAAACCGCTGAGCAGGTGTGTTGTGGGCATAGCCCCTATGCTCGCACCATGTCAAGCAGACCACCAAAGGTTATCAGGATTGTTTCATTTTAAACTTACCTGGTACAGAGTCTTGGGATGCAAAGTTACTCTTTTTTATTGATAAAAGATTGTAGCAGGGAGGTAAAATCCTTCAATTTAATGAAAATTTAAAAAAAAAGAAAAAAGAAAAAAAAGCCCAAGAAGCACAGTCATCTTACACAAAAGCGAAAAATGAGTAATAAAGGAAAATAGACATCTTAATCAGGAGATGCACTTCACCTAATACTAAAGAGCATATCATGAAATCATTTAAAATAATTCCGGCATTTGACGAATTATTCATTAGTTGGTTGGTTATTTTCATAGGTCTCCTTAGAGCTTCAGTAGTGAGTCTTGTTTTGCTTCTAATATAGCCAAAATATCCAGTTGCTTATGGCAACAAATTGGAAGAAAGGGGGAGATAAAGGTCGATAAAGCTGTACAGGGCTTTGTCAGATCTTGCCTTTTGGATTAACCATCAGGTGAGACTGTCTGGTATGTGCTGGTAGTGGAGCTCAGATGGTAGACTAGCATAAGGTACACACTCCAGACCCCAAATCACTTCTGTGGATTTTGTCATCTGCTCTATTTATTTATTTATTTATCTATCAATATCCTGTTAGAATATGAAAACCAAAATTATTGGTAACATCTCGGTATTGGTGTTGCTAATGTCTATGGAAAGGAAAGTTGTCTCTGTCCTCAATATACGGTTTTGTTACAGGTTAGCCACAGAGGATTTGTTCAAGCAGCTATTTCAGGACTTTATCAGTCAGACTCACAAGTTGCTTTCCAAGGACGTTTCCACTTCATTGCAAACACTTGTAAAGCATCCTTTCTTGTTTTTTCCGTTCTTCCTTAGAAGTAAACTGTGAAAAAATATATTTATGTATATATATGCACATCTCTGATGCTAATATTCAAATTTCTTCTAATTACTCCCCTAGCTTTACTTTTTGATATTAAATTTCTTTATCAACTAAAGCAGATTGCTTTAAAGAAAACCCTGTTTTTACATATATGATTTATCACCTCATTGCGCTCTCGCTGCTTTATTGTTGGAGAGCTTGAAACTTAGAAATCCCAATAAATTAAAACTCGAAAGACAGTTCTCCATCTCTAAAACCAAAACATAGCTTCTACATGGTTTTTAACATCTACGAACTGGCAGCTAGACCTACATAAACCTCTAGTGTACTCTGCCCATCTCACTTTCTTCATAGTCTCTTCCATGTGACTTTATTTCTTCCTTCAGCTATTACCTGTCCTGGATGAAAACCACATCCCTCTACCTTAAAGCAAAGCCTTGAAGGATACATTGGTTATCCTGTGTACGTCTAAGCTCCGTTCATCATTTGTAGCCCAGTCTCAGGGACAGTGACAAGGAAATCCAGTGACCAATTCCCTTTCACTACGCACAGCACCATTTGTTTCAGGTTGAAGTGGCACAGAGAGAACACCCTAACACCACCCTGCTGGTGCTCTCCAGCCCCTTGTGGCCCCTGAAGAACACTCCTGAGCAAGTTGTGAGCTGTGGGCAGTCATACACCTTTTTCTATTGGTTTAGACTGTACCCATAGCAGCATCCTGTGGCTACAAACCAACTCATCATATCTCATGGACAACATGTTGCTCATAATCTGTGGCTACTGATGGCCACTGGCCTAGCAATATACAACATTTACATTTTTATCACCATCTGTATGAGACACATGAGACATTTGTTCAGTCTGTGTCTTGTGGTTGCTCCAGAAGAACTCTGGCATGGAGCAAATGTGTCCTACCACCCCAGGTCAGGGGCATTCCAGTCTACCCCAAACAACTAGGCAAAATCCAGGCTTATTTACCCATGCAGTGGTATGTATTAATTACATCCCAGTGAGCTAGTGATATATAATACAGCACTCAGAGTACTGGCATCATCTGATTACCCTGATGTATTCTGAGTATTAAACACTGCAGAAGTGAAAACCTGAAATTTTCATTGCAGTTGTTTCATGCTCCCACCTTTACACAGCACACTGAAATATTCATTGCATTTAAAATTGGAAATGGATGTGGTATTATAGGTAATAATAAATAACTTGCTGTAAGCTTTTTGCAATCTTGTAATTTGGAAGCAAAACTGATCCAATTTGAAATTTCTTGTAGTTTAGTATTTCCTTTGTTTTATTAATACATATTAAAAACATGTTATGCAGCAAACAAATATGTTTAGACTTTGCTTCATACACATCTTCTAGTACTACCTCATGACTATTTTTTTTATTCGCTGCCCTTTATGCTAGGAACTTAAATCCTGCCTTCTTCAGCCCTGAACAAGATGCAAGGGTAAGCAAACAGATTCAAAATACACTTTACACATGCACCCAAGGCACACCATGAGATCACGTCTCCATTCGCTACAGCTGTTCCTGTAGTCTCTATCCTCTAACAATTAAAAACAAACAAACAAACAAAAAAAAACACAAACAAAAACAAAAAACTAACTATGGTTTGCATACAAAAAAAAAGTCACAGTTGGCTCTTAGTGAGTATCACAAATTTATACATATTACATATTTTGCATTTTTGTGTCTATTTTTTTTCTAGCTCTTTCAGACCCTTCTCAAACTATCTATATGAATGCGAATTAGCAGTGACATATATATTGATAAAGGCGGTGTCAACACTGGTGCTTCAGGAGGTCTGACCACTACGTAGCAATTACTTCTGCACATCCAATCTCCAAATCAATCCAATTTACTCCCATCAGCTGCTAAATCGTCTGCTCCTCTGTTAGCTTCTTACAGCTCCCAAGTATCAAGGCGCTTGCTGGTCCCTGCTCTTCACAGGAAGGCTGCAGATACAGCCAAGATGCTGTCCCCGATTCTGAGCTGAGGGGTGATGGGTACACAAATTGCTCTTCATCCTTGCATCCTTGACTGTTTCAGCATGAGATTTCCAAAATGAACATTTTCAGCATTTTCTGTTTGTTTCTGATAATTCCGTTTTCCCAAGGCAGAAGGGACTCTCCCGTATGATAGATGTAAGTACTTTCCAATAGAGTGAAGAGGCTACAGCCTTACTGCAACTCTCAGATCGGATCACATGTAAAAGACTAAAACTTTTAGGATTCTCCTACATATCTGGTTTGCCCTAGAGTATCTAACACTCTAAGACACCCTGACATGAGATGGAAACCTTGAGAAAATCAGCTGGAATAGTTTTTAAAGTTCAGGTCCAGAGAAGTAAACCTAAAAGTCTTGCTATCCCCAACCCTCAAACAAAAAGGTGTGTCTATCACATGCTTTAGTATTCAGTTGCCTACTTCCATTAGCATAGACCAAAGGACACTTTTGTTTGGAAAGCTGCTCTTCCAGTCTTGGGACACTGCAGCCTCAAGACAAGCAGACCTTGGGTGAGAGCAGTATTTTATGACAAACAGAAAGCTCCTGGGAGTGACAATGTGCTCAGGGACGGTGCGTTGACTCTTCTGGGTTAGATGCTGTATTTCTCACATTTCTATGACAGCTGACAGAAAATCATTTCCCATATTCTTTAGGTTGCTCAGACCACAAGTGTCCTGTTAACTTCCAAATTGGATAAACGGATAGCGCTAATAAAGGCTCTCCATACCTTCTGGATGGTTAGCAGCAGATTAACAGCGTTGCTCAGGATGCACACCTGCTGCTTGGAGAATTGCGCTGACTTGAGTCTCATGGACACAATACGTTCCCACGAAGAAAATTGGAAATCAGGCTCTATTGTAACTCTTCAATTTCTGTGCAAATTTTTGGATGTTTTACAATAATGTTTTACCCTTCAGAATTTTACACCTTTAACAACAACAACAACAAAAAAACATCTATAAAATGTTCTAACAATTCCAGAGTAAATCGCTTGAAGACATTAGGAAAGCTTTAATCACAAAGAAAATTTATGCATCAGGTCTAGGCTAGTAGGCAAATATGAATACATTTCATGGAAGTCAGGGGCTTAAGCACAGCCGAAACTCAGCATCAAGCATGGCTCTAACTCTGCAATGTCAGACCACAAGGGCAATTAAGTAAATTAACACAAACCTTTATGAGCTCTTGTGCCAGTTCTTCCAGTCGGCCTAGGCAAGCAACCTTGACTTTGGCATTGCTTGATGTCAGAATGCTTAAGCTAGCATTTAAGTCAACCTTGATATTAAATGCATTTATATACGTGCACACGCACGTGCATGCAGGCACATGCACACACACATTTATATAAGCACACTTTGCTCATTTCAAGGAATAAAAGACCAATGCAGTTCTCATAAGGGAATCACCCCTCATACGTGGGAACCTGGCTGTCTCATTCTGCTTCCCTCATTTTTGGATGTAGGATTATGAGGCGTTAAATTCAAGGTTGAGCTAGTGGCACAGGCCCAGACAGGCAGATAGCTTCCTTAAGCTCACCCTCAACACCTAAAAATAACCTTACTGAAATGTCATTAGGGTGTCACATTTTATATTGGCCTCACAGCACAGCACAAAACTAACAGAGGAAGCAGGGGCTGGGTTCATAAAATGGGCTGAAGATGGGAGAGGGAAGCCAAGACACACACCATCCCTCATCTCCAGAGGCAGGGAACGCTGGGTGAAGCGCCCTGCCCTGTCCTTGTAGGTAAGGGCAACATGTGGGCAAGTCTTCTGCTGTGTTACTTTCTTTTCATGCAGATTTTCCTGTGGAAGAGTTTGAGATGTGGCTCTGGCCCCTCTATTGACAAAAAACTTCCAAAACAAACTTGTAGGGAACTGACCGCACCTGGACTAGCTTGTGGCATGTATGCCCCAGCTGGAGCTATAGGCCCTGGCACCAGAGTCCTGTCTTCTACCCAGGGGGAGAAGTTTGGGAGCTAACACTTCTGGGAGGGCACTTAAGAAAACCTTGTGAGGGCTGGGGACAAGACAGTCCTGAGGCAACATCATCAGGGCTTTTATAAACTCCCTGCAAGTGCTAAATCACCAAAACCCTTTTAAACCAATGCTTATAAAAGGAGCTCTTTGAAATATTTTCTTCCAGCTTTGATGCCCAACATCTCTTGTGGCAGGACCAAGCAGCCCTTTGAAAATGGGACTCTTCATCCCTCAGCAGTTCTCAAGCACCGTTTCCTACATTCAGGATGTAAAACTGGCACAACTTTTCCCCAGCTGTAGTAATTTAGGAGTCTGCACCTCCAGTCACGAACTCCACAGTTACAAAAAAAAAATTGTACACAAACATTTCCCTTGTAGCTGCCTATTGTCATCGCACTTTCCTCCTCTGTGTCTGTAAGCTTCCAAGGCGGAAGACTTAATGATCAAATAGACCAACTGACAATGTTTACTCCTAGAAGAAAAACACATCAAAACATCAGGAAATACTTCAGTTACATGATAAGAGACCAGGTGCCACATTGTGCAATCTAATCGTCTGTAGATACCAGAGGATTGCTGCTAAAAAGAACAAGATTCTTCATATATTTTTAGTGTCAAACTGTCACCAGGCCTGGTGTCAGCTTATCACCTGGAATTACATGAGAAACGTAAAGCAAAAACACTCGTCTACTCTGAAAATGGCACTTGGCTGCTGCCTACTCTTCTACCCAAAGCTCCAACTCCAAATAGTCTGGAAATGAAGATAACAGACACGTCATGAGTAAGGTTGGCACTGAACTTGTCACCTTACACTCGGCTCCAACTGGGAACGGGAAAAGAATAAATGAGATGCTCTTACTTCCCCAACTTCTGAAACAGTTAGTAGTTAATTATAGCAATTATGTTCTAACTTTATTTTAATCTAAACCTGAGGTGGCATTGACAGGCTGAGGAAAGCAGGGACATTTACATCTGAACGCACTACACAGGCACCAGAGATGACACCTCTTCATCTGAATGTTGTGAGCGGGGATGCCACAAGCCAAGTACCCAGCTTACAAGCTCTGTTATGAGCAGAGCACCACTATGATGCTGGGCGAGGTCTCTCCAGCCCATAGGGATTTCTTGTGCCAGTTGCCTGCTGGTGTTAGCAAAGTTATAAACCATGTTTGTATTGAAGTCATAAACTGTCTTTTATACACAATCATAAAAGTACTGTGTGGGTTTATCTCCTAAATTACTTCCAAAAATGCTTTTTCAGCTCCGTCTGGAGTTGCTGAAGCAGCTCACCACCAGGTGGCAGATCCTCCAACCTTAAGAATTTCAAACGTTCTAGAGACCCAAGCATCAGCACCAATTCACAGAATCACAGAATCACAGAATTTCTAGGTTGGAAGAGACCTCAAGATCATCGAGTCCAACCTCTGACCTAACACTAACAGTCCCCACTAAACCATATCCCTAAGCTCTACATCTAAACGTCTTTTAAAGACCTCCAGGGATGGTGACTCCACCACTTCCCTGGGCAGCGCGTTCCAATGTCTAACAACCCTTTCGGTAAAGAAGTTCTTCCTAAGATCCAACCTAAAATTCCCCTGGCGCAACTTAAGCCCATTCCCCCTCGTCCTGTCACCAGGCACGTGGGAGAAAATCAAAAAAGAATTACCTGTTGCCCATACATTTTAGAAAAGCAAACTGAGATTCTTGTTTGACAATGTCCAAATATGTGCTGGATGGATGCTACCATGCCACGCGCCTCAGGCTGCAGCCTACTCATAGCTTATGAGGTACAGCGTTGTAATGGGGCAGTTGTAACAAGTTTTAATCCTCACATGGATTCTCATTGGTTAAGAAAAAAAAAAGAAAAAAAAAAATATATATATATATTTTTTTTTTTTGGTTCACTAGGGACATCCCAAGAGAAAGAATTAAAGAATAAATGTCTAACTGAACACTTGCTAATTTGCACCTGTACTATTCTATAGGCTAAAACCTACATGGGACATGTAGTTTCTTGCCATGTCCAACCATGTTGGTTTAGGGTATTGCCATAAAGTTGGCCTTTCAGAGTGTTCATGGGTAGAACGAAGGGCAGAAAACAAAAGGAGTACCAAGGCACTTCAAGAGTCCTTAACTCACTTTACTAAAGTTACTCCAAGAGCAATTCCCACGTGGTGGGGCTTTTTTGTAAGCTACTCATCCAAGCTCAGTGCAATTTTGTACACTTGTGCATGCAACACATTGCAAATGCTCTGAGACAGGAACCATTTTAATTTTTTTATTTTTTTTCTTCTGTATTTGTACTGGGTTTAGTATGTTTGCACTCTGACTCAAATAATAAAAGGTCATTATCACAGTAAGTCAAGGTACTTTCAAGTTTCCTAAGCTTTGAGATGCACGTATTTCAGCTGCAACAAAGTGGAAGCTGAGGGAAAACCATTAGGTCAGTGGACTCTTAATGTGCATAGTAACTCCCAACAGTCATAACCTTTCACAGGTCCTATGATACAAATGTACTTTGGATGATATAGCGTAAGATTTAGAAAGTATTAACTAGACTTGCTGTCCATTAGAAAATCCTCAAGGCTGATGCATTAATTGAAAACCTATTCATAATATTTTTGGAGTCCAATATATTTTCATTAAATTTGCAAGCTTTGTCATTACAATCTTTTGAGTTTTTCCCTGTTAACACTTGCCATTAAAAAAAAAAAACTGAATCAACTGCTTTTCTAAGTTAGAAAACTGCTGGGTTTTCTGGAATCGCTGACATCCAAATTACACTTTGTTCTGTATGTTTTAGGACCTTTATTAATACTTGCTTCATTGTGCAACTGTAAAATACAAGAAAAACAAGTCTTCATATTTTCCCCAAGTACCTGCCTTGATATTTTTTTGAAAACTAAAAGAAGGAACTTGTCACTGGACTTTAAGATTAGACAAGCGTGTGTACAATAGATACACCAATCTCAACCCTTAATCTGATCTGTGTTACTCTTCCAATTTCATTTAGCTCGGATGTGTTGGATATAGTGAGACAAATTTCATAAGATATGCATTCTGCAAAATGAAATTCAAACGAGTATATGGCTTGTGATAACACGGTAATAAAAATGCTATTTTTAAGAGGATTTGCCAAATACCTACATTGTGTTTGTTCAAATGTATTTGCTGTATTGGGACCACAAATTATTGAAATCTCAAACAATGTTTTTTGAACATAAAACCAACACAATTAAAGAAACAAATCACTGCAATTTAATAGCAATAATCTCACTTTACAACATAATAAAGGTGGAAACTTTGCAAAGGAATCTGAAAAAGAGAGTGTAATTAAAAATGACAGACTTAAGATAACAAAGCTAAAATTAAATAGCACAGTAATTCTAGTAGGCTGAAATTTTAACCATAATGTTTATTTGACACCGCATTCTGATTAGTAAGTGACACTGCATTACCAGCACTTACTGGTATCTCATAAACACTATTCCTTTAACGCAGTATTTTGCAGCTCAGTGACCCTGCACAGATGGACAATAAGTAACCCACCCCCCAGATCCAGCTCACGTGTGGTCAGTAGCAAAATTCCTAAACAGAACAGGAAGACCTGGAATGCACGTAACCACTAGAAGGTAACATACAGCTAAAATGGTGATTTCAATATTTAATGCACTACACAAATACTATTTATTTCAAGACATATACCACTGCCAAACATGAATCAAAGCAAAACAGAGGCGGTGTAGCTTTGTGGATGGAGAGGACTGGGACCTAGGAAATTTGGATTCCGTTCCTGGGTTGAGCCCAGACTCCCAGGTAAGACATTCAGTAAAATGGAAACTACAACACTGGCCTTCTACAAAAACCTTGACATTTACTGGAAAACAAAACAAAACAAAACAATGAATTTGAGTTGGGGCTTATTATTATTAAAAATTAAATAGGAACTATATAACACTTTCTCTAATCACCTCAGAGACTATATAATAATTAACTTTATTAAGTGTGGCTGCTGCTAATGCTGCACAGAAATAATGAAACATGATAAACTGAATATATATGAAGGACTTCACATGAGTAGAAGTCACGTATTTTCTCTTCTTTGAGCCCAATTCATGTCGAAGTCAGAAGTATCCAGTCAATATGGGTACTCACAGAAGTCTCAGAATGAGAACTGGTCCCCCACAAAGCAGACATAGAGGGGTACAGTGATACTAGGATTTTATTTTGAAAGTCTTCATTGATACTTAAGCAAACAGTTAAGTATTTACCAAAATAGGGAGGATGCTTTTCTGAACAGGGGTCTACAGTCCCGTATTGGCTGAAGTTGATGAGAACTGCTTAAGAAAGTTTGATTGTTAGTAAGTGATGTAAGTGTGAGTATGCACAGTAGAAAAGAAACCAAAGTATTTTGCTCATTAAATAACATAAAACAATGTGATGACCACCAATAGAGGAAAAAATCCACAATGATTTTTTTTGCAGTTTATTTTCAATTATAATTTTTGGATAACCAAGCAGCTCTGTATGGAGAAAGCACAGAAGAATAATTCTGGCACTTTTGGATAGTACATTTTTTTTTTTTTCAAATTTTTTTCTAGACACATTCAGTCCATTTGCTCGGTCTATAATTCATTTTATGAGCGTGATTAGCTCATATGATTCCAGAGGAAACTAACAATATATACAGTCAATGAAACTATCTTCTTGCCTACTCTGGGCCCTTTAAAATGTCTTCTAAGTCTACCCTGGCTAAACAGAATCCACAATATACATGATAGCTACAGAATACACTGTATTGAAATGAGAAATGCTCAGCACAAAATGGGACTCTTGGCATGCAGCTTAAAATAAAAGGTAGAAGTTCAGAAGTTTATAAAATCCCAAATGGGGTCAATTAAAAGGAGTTAGCAAAAGAAGGGTCTGTTCATTGTTACTGTAAAAAAGGCACTTTGAGTAAATGGGACCAGAATTGGAGGAATCTTAGTCGACACAAAGTTCAGTTTGGTTTCATAAAAAGGCTTCAATGCTAAGGGATGCTACTCAAGTTTCCTGCAGTTTTACATTAAAATAAATTGCTGAGTAGTTTATAATAAAGGACATAAAATGTTTACAACCAACTTGTAAAATTAAGAAAAGCATAGTATAAGCAAAATATTACTAAAAGCAGCAATGCATAGCCTTTCATTGAGATAATGCACAATTTTGGACACCATGTGTCAAACTCTTAAGATACTTTCAGTAGCATTATCAACATAAAAATGGCCTACAAAACAAAAGCTTTACCAGCTCCCATTCATAAGGAGATTGAGGTCATAAACCAACCAAAACAATTTGTCAGTATTTTCAACATCCTGGATGACCAATATCAAGTATATGGAATAACAATCACACTCTTTGTTCAGCTATCTCACTGGAGGCAGCCGTTTAATCAGAGGAATGATTTTAATTATTTTTCTAACATTTACACAGTAATGCATTTAAGTTCTTTCAAATGTTGCTCACCACAGTTTGTTTTTCTCTTTTCTCTCCACCAAAAAAAAAAAAAGAAAAAGAAAAAGAAAAAAAAAATCAAGCACTTCCACAGAAAGAATATTTGGCAATTTTATATTCCACTGAATTGTGGATTTTCACAATAGCTCACTTTAGATTGAAAGTCATTAGTGGTCTTTCCTCTCGTTTCTGCCAAGGACTCTTCTTATCTTCCCCTTGGTCGTCTTCCTCATCCTCCTCATCCTCCTCCTCATCTTGAACTGACGTTCCATGTTCAGGACTAGTTAATGGCTCTGGTTTGGTATCCACAGTTCTTGTCTCCTCCTGCAGGCTGGGCAGCTGCACACCACTCCTCTTACTACTGCCTTCTAGGAGGCATCGTAGAGCATTGTCCTCAGGGCTACAGACCGCTGTTCCACACTCGCTGCCACTTTGGTCCATGTCATCCAAATACACAAGCTGTGTGTAAGCTGTGCTATCTGAAGCCTTCCGCTCTCTCTGCTGGTGCTCTTGCACTGGCGGGTGACTCTGTGGTGCAGACAGATGATCTCCTCTTCCCTTCCGTGCAGATTTTGGTTCATTCATGTCAACGCCAGAGTCCAAACTGGCATCGTTACTCCCATTCCTACCAGCTCTTTGGAGATCGATGTACGAATGTCTGACGTGAGCATTTGAACGTCCATCTAGAGAAACAAACCAAGCTCGAGGATGAGGCAATGGCTTTCCACCTCCTAATTCCATCAAAGCCTTTTCTGTAAGAAGCTGCACTTCGCTATTCATTTGAGCCAGGGACGCATCGTTAAGGGAGGCTGGAATGGAAATAGATTCAGACATGGAAGCGTTTTGTTGACTCCACTCAGTTGCACCTGCATCTTGCAAATGTTGCTGAGATATTGCTTGGGCTGTTAACTGTTGGGGTTGTAGCTGCTGTGGGGGGTGTGGAAAAAGCCGTGCATGGGGGTTAGGAAGCTCAGCCTGAAGTCTTTCTATATCAATTGGCTGGTCGGCTGGGACAACCAGCGGCTGGCTGACATAAGAGTGTTCTCCCGGTAATTTCATGTAGTGACCTGGGATCACCAATGCAGGCAAAACTTTTCTGTAAACACTGTCATTAACTTGGTCAACAGAATTGCAGCAGATTAACTGACCTGGTCGAGGGAAAGACGTAGGTCTTTCAAGGTGATCGACTGAACGAGACATCATACATTCAGTAGGTCTGCAGTCCAGCAGCTCCTTTTCAGGGGCTGAAGGTGCGGGGTATATTTGTTCCTGAATATTGAATTTACTTCCAGTAGCAATATGGTTCATAGATACTTGAATTTCTCTCTCTTGCTTATCAAATAAAGGCTGAGATAGCATAGCATTATAACTTCTCCTGTATTCCTCTTTGATAGGGGACTCATAGCCTTCAGCTGTTTCTGTAGATTTTCTTGTCTTTAAAGGAAAGCTATCTGCTGACTTGTGGTAGTCTTTTCTTATAGACCCGCTGGGAGTCAGGTCATCCAAGGAAATCCTGCTCTTGTCTTTCTCCTTGTCAGAGAGCAGTTCCTCTCGGGAGCTAAACTCCTGGGAAGTACTGAATGAGTGTTTGAGCATAGGTGTATGCATATCTGCTTCTCCACTAGGTGATACCATCTCCATGTGGACGGCACTCATTAATTCCTTTGCACCTGAGTTTTCAGTGTGTCCATTGCTAGCAACAGACAGCCCGCCAGGAAATTCTGACTCACGGCGTGAAAATATTAAATTTATATGGGACATAGAAGTTGCTTGATCCTTCTTAGATGTGTCCAGTGCTGTGGAAAGCTGCAGTTTCTTATGATGCTGACGTGGTCTTAAACATTTTCTTCTATAAAAGCCGGTAACAAAAGAAGTTACATATTTATGACTGTTGCACACAGAAACAAGAACAGCAAGTGTGTCTCAATGGGAGATTTTTAAGCAGTGATTACTGTTAGGGGAATCAAGCTTTTATTACATAACCTAACAATTAAAAGCTTATCTTAGCAGCAAAGATAAAATTAAAGAATAACTTATGTCAATTGGGAAATGTCTCAAGCACCGATTATAAATTGGAGCAAATGTCCGGAGGAGGCATATACAATATCACACATTAATATACACTTGCTCATATAAGCTTAACATTCATTTTAATATAGCAGTGATTAAAAAAGGTCACTGGCAAGTGCAGAACAGATAGAATTACATAGATATTGGACCAATGCCTATGTTTGATAGAAGGTTTCAGAAAACACAGGTGTGTGCTTCATTCAGCTACCATTCTACCAAAGGCAGGGATTATATATGCTGCATATGCAACTACGAACATATGAAATTTATCTATTTCTTTCATTTTCAAATACTTGCTTTCTTCTTCTTTCATTCCAAGTACAAAAGTTTAAACACGACAGCTTTCAATTTCATGAGCACAAACAAGTTTACACTTCCAACATGACCTAAGTAACCAGGATGGTGAATCTTACCTGCAATAATACAAAAGGAGACACAGCAAGACTAGAAGTATGAGAGCCATCCCTCCTAAAATTGCCAAAAGAAACATTGTGTGATAGCTGGTAATGTCGTGTGTTACAACGGGACCTGGAAGGCCAGAAAAGAGAATTTAGACCTGTAGCAACCTGCAAACAAGAAGAGGAACAGTACTTTAAACACAGAGGGACATCTTCCCCTGTTATCAGGATGCTAAGTGAGCAACACTGCCACTCAAAGCCCTGGTGCCTATTGGGCAGACCGCCTCTAAAGGGAGCAAGTTGTGGAGAAAGCATGTGCTGGTTTTCATGTCTGCAAGTCCAAAGAGATCATTCTGTGGAAAAGCAGTTAGTTTCAATGGGAGCATGCATCAGTGATTGCTGCCTTCCAGGTCCTGATGCTGACACAGTGCACTAAAGCTGTCATCACTGCAGAAAAGTCATCACAGCATCTTCCAGCACTGTAATGCATGTAGCGGCTCTGTGGCTAACAACTTCTCTCTAAGGACACTTGTGTTGCTTTGCACTAAACAGTACATACATTGCAATACAGGATTCATTGGAAGATGTGCTGGTGCTCTTAGGTCTAGATCAAGCCAAGCCAAGTGGATCTTCAGTAGCTTTAAAAAGCAAACCACTAGTGAAACAGTGTTGTAACGCCAGGTTCCAATAATGCTTAGGAAATGGTCTAACATACAGAGAATGCACACATGTGGACAGCAGCTGTGCACAATTTTGCATGTGTAACCCTGTTGGTTTGTAAAATCCTTATCATGATTTTGAAATAAAGGCCCAAATTTCCCTCTGCAGGCAAGGAGGTACAGCACTAGTTGACAGAGTAACATGCATGTACCGTGAAGGACAGCAAACTTGAGCAACATTACGGTTCTAGGTCATGAGGTTTGTAAATCCTCATTTGCGGATCTTGAGTGGTCTGTAGAGCCACTGCTAGGAAAGCAAAGCTCACTTCTGTTCATTTATTAAGATAAGAAATTGAATAGATTCATTGAGGAGACAAAATAAGCAAAAAGACATTACCCTGATTAAAAATAACATCAAGTAGATTACATTTCGGAAATCTAAGTATTTATATATTCTATCTCACTATTACCTTTACATAACTGATTGATACTGTTGTCGATACATTAAGCAAAAAGATGAGAAAAATTATTTGATTTTTTCATGAAAATGTTGCTCCCATTACAACAAAGTTTTAGGAATTCTGATCCTGCCCTCAGAAAGAAGGGAATGTAGAATAAAGGCAGAAATTCTGCCACTCAAGTTAAATTGCAAAGACAAATATAGGCCTTCTCCTGTTAAGAGCTACAGGCTCCTAACTTATGATTTACAGTCCCAATTTTTTTTGGTTAGATATAGTTTATTTAGTTTGTACAGTCAAGGCAAGAATGTTTTAATTTCTACTGTATTTGGTTTTCATCCTCTCTAAGAATAGGAGTTTTTTGTTTGTTTGACTGGCTCGCTTATACAGGGGTATCTCTGATTTTTATTGGCTGAAGAACTAATGCTAAGAAACCTGAGACAGCCACAGAAAGGAAAAAGGAAGAGCAGGCTGCAACATTAATAATGGGCACAGATGTACGTGTAACACCTCATTCAAAGTGACTGCCTGAAGTTGTGCAAAGAGGCTTGCAGATGGCAACTGGTAGGCTCATCTACCAATGACAATGCCACTCTACCAATAAACCTCCTGTAGCTTTCACCCTGAGTTAATCATGGTGTAAATTAATCAGCCTCCAAGACGATGCAAAGCCTAAGCCACAGCAAAATGGTCATCTTCAAGAAAAGAAAAAAAAAAAGTCCTTAAAATGTTATAATCAACCAATTCATTAGTAAATGTCTGACCTGGGATGATATTGGTCTTAGGTGAATCAATTAATTTGGGAGTTTCTGTAAAGAAACTTCATAAAACATATTTTTCTACCTAGTGGATACCAATACACTGACATTACAACTCCCTTCATTTTCTAGCAATGGCTCTGCCAGGCAGTGGTGACAAATGCATCAAAGCAGGAACACTTTAAAAAGTTTCCTATTGAAATGGTTCAGAGATTAGCATACTCAAAACAACTTTTGAGCACAATTTTTGCCCCCCACAGTCCCCAAAAGATTTTAGCCCTTTACTTTCAGATTTCTGTTTTCTAATAATCCATTATTGATCAAGCTGTGGCATCTCAGATGAGGTCATTCTGAAAAATATAAACATTATATATGAATAAATAATTACTCAATGATGGACGTATCAATAAAATTCAATTCCATCTTACCTGGGATAGTAGGTGACATAGCTGCAACCCAGTAGCCCAGCTGAGGTGCAATGTAAGTCCAAGTCAACTGATTTCCTTCTTGTTGTACAAGGCCCAAACTACTCTTCAGCCATGTCCCTGTAAATACAAAGGTTGTGGAAAGGCATTACAGATATATCCACACTTTCCTCTGCAAATAAGGGGAAAGCGATCAGTAACCTATCCATGTGCTTTAGGTGTTGTATGCATAGCTGTGAAGTGGGAGATCGTGCCTTTCTTGCACTAATACCTGAAGACTCCCCCAGAGCTTCTGTACAGAAGCTCTGTACAGAAAAGTCCTTAAAATTTAGTATAACACAAAGTTTCAAAAAGGGGTTATAGAATATAATTATTGTCATATTTGATTCCACTATTTAAAAGAATTATATTCCTGGAGCTGATTATATGTAGACAGTCCTCTCAAAACCTGTATTTCAAGAGACAGCACATCTCTCAGACCACATGAGTTCTCCATACCACCCTTCTATGTCTTGGCAGTGCAAGTGGTGTTCCCAAAAATGTCGTTTTTCCCATATAGAAAACAGGCTTAAAAATGTTACTTCCAGTAAGTGTAAAAGTAAGTTGTCCTATCATTTTGATTTGGCAATGTTAGTCATTCAGAGTGTGTATGCATTGGAGAATGCTGTTTGCTTGGTAATGGACGACGAGTTTTCTAAAACATATTTCTCAAAGAAAATACAATAAATTTTTTAGACTTGGGAAGTGATTATTTCAAAGTAAGTAGAGCAGACAATATTAAAACCGTGTATTTAAGTTAACAAAGTCCAGAGTGATGATCTGTATTAGTTGAGAGCCTTTCTAAGATAAACTATGTTGCAAGAATTGGGCTACAAAACACCTTTATGACCAAATCAGTTGTCTTTTTTTTTTTTTTTTTTTTTTTTTTTTTTTTTTTTTTTTTTTTAAATTCATTAAGATACCTAATTCTAGGGCTGTCAGAGAAAAAAATCACCCTGATTTCTAATACATTAAATGTCCATTTTGGCTTGTAGACTGCTCCCATCTTTTTCTCCTTGCAAGCAGCACAGGACTGCTATACCGTGCACTGCTGAGAGTTAAATAATCCGATTGCAGGTAACAGATGGGTTATCTGCATGGGTCTGTGCAAAAAGATTCCCCAGCTGCAAGAAAACAGGAGCGAGTGGAGGGAAGGCAGGTCCAGGAGGCACTTCCTAAAGCTGCAGCCCTGGCTTGGCATCACCAGTGTGTACTGTAGCAACTGCAGCAACGCAGCCTAAACAAGGAGGTTCTCTGCAGCCACTACCAATACAGCTTATCTGCATACAGAGAAGGAATAAATCCCTTTGCATTTCCTCAGAGTACCTCTGTATTTCTATCTAAAAAGGCAGGCAGAACGCTGTGTTTACCTTACTCAGCTTCAAACACTCACTTCAAAAGCAAGTCACACCTTGTACTTGTGAATCCCTTTCCTTTCAGTAGTCTCCTACATGGCGTTCCTGGAAAGGTGCTTTCCATCAGGTGTCACTCAAGACTAAGCATGAGCGTTTGTGGATGCAAGTCATCTGTACATTTCGCAGTGAATGCAGAACACATGGAGGAGATGCTTTTTTATTTTTTATTTTAAATACCACTGAGATCCTGACGATTTCTTCCATGTTTCTTGGATTATCCACCTGTACAGACCCCCTCTATGTGAGAACAGCTTTTCTGAGTATTTCCACTCTGCTATTGATTTTTCCCGTGTAAGTACCCCCTTGAAGCCCATCATCTGATTAATGGCTCTGTATTTGAAAACAAACTAACTTTGTGGCCAACAGGAGAAAGAAATTACTGACAATTTTTCTGTTCTCCAAGTATCGTTTTCTGTCTGTACACAGTAGCAATAATCTGTTATTTCACACAGAAAGTCAGGCAAGACGAGTCATTTTTGAATCATTCATGATTCCAGAAAGACCAAAATCTGTGTGCGTAGACTTGCTTATAAGGCATCAATAAATGTTGCATCTGAACACCTTGATGTAGTCATTACTTTTCCCATTTTGGGGAATTATTATCAAGAAGAGCAGAACTGAATTGTCCAGTTGTGTGTAAAAGTTTCCGGAAAACTAGGAAAAGCAGATTCATTTTATTCTCTAGGATGGCCGTTTTCCCTTCAGATTTTCTGCCAATGCACTTTTTTCAGAACGCATTATGGTAACAGACCTGAACCACAAGCTGAAAAATAGCCTGTTGGGTCACTTTTATCTTGTGCCTAAAAATGCCACTGTAACATTAGATTTCGCCTAGGTGCTGATTTTTTTTTTTTTTTTTTTTTTTTTTTTTTCCTTTTTCCTTTTCTTCCCTGCAAGATCTGTGGAGTAAAAAGAATCCACGTGGAGATACTGAGAAAACTGCTATCTCAAAAAAAGAGAATATCACCAACTATTCAAATACACAACTATGTGAAATAAAACATTAAGAGATACAAAGGTGCTGATTAAAAGAAAAGAACAGCAGGACCTGGGTGATGAATCTGCTACTTTTACAGACTCTAAACCCCATAAATTTACACACAGACAAAACACATACATAGGTAACACAGCAAAGTTCACTGCTATCTTTGTCATCTATTTTTACTGCTAGTTACCGCTCTGAGCAGAAGCTATTACTGATTTCTTCACTAGGGGGAACTTGTGTCCAGCTTGCCTTCCTGGCATTACGCTGCGTTCCAAGGAACACAATCCCTGTAATGCCTCTTTAGAAGCCTTCTGCTCGGTAATACCCAGCTTGCATAATGCAGCGATCACGGAGCTAACAGAGGCTGCACTCTTATCGCAGTGAGCAGAGCTCAGCTGCCATCCTGCCAACCAAGCAGCAGCTCGGATTGCTCATATTTTAGCGACGAAAGGAATCCTAGCGTTTGCAAGAGATGCAAACAATGGAGTCGACTGCACAAGGTTGGCTGGGTTTCACGTTTGTCTTCTGCTCATTTAGATCACCCGTTTTTGCTAACCACTGGATACACACGAGAAAATGTAATGGTTGGTGTAACACTTGGGAAAAATGGAATTCCTTCTCTCTGCTATGCACAGCTAGGAGTTTTAAAAACCGAAGAGACATATATCCAATATCGGTTACCCTCAGACAAGAGTTAAGACGCTTCTGTTGACCATTCCCTACGTGTTAGTATGTGAGGACAGATGTAAAATAATTGCTTTTAAAATGGCACTGACATACGTTCCTTCATCAGGGCAATGCCAAGTGTGGGTTCCCATGGCTAAACAGCCTCATTTGCTGCCCTTTTTAATACTTTCCTGGTTCAACAGTTTGCTGATAAACTTGCCTTACACTTCTGCTGTCTCTTACCACTAGTTCCCTAATAAATGAGTATCCTCCCCTATGGTGGGATGAGGAGAATGAAGAACTCCATCCTTCACAACAGCAGCAGAAAAACAGGTTTGAAGGGAAACAGCTGAAACGCAAAATCCTGTATGGTTTCCTTTGCGATCAAGTAGCTGAAAGCCAACAGCGTTACTGGAGGGAACTGATGTGCCTTCAGTATTCTGCAAGTCCATTAGGGCATTCCCAGGTCTCTCTCATACCTCATCCTTTATAGGGTCTAAATTCCTGGTCACTTTTCAACTTCCAATAAACACCAAGCAGCGTTTTTATAACTCTCTGTTGTGGTTTAACCTGGCCGGCAGCTAAACACCATACAGCCATTTGCTCACCCTCCCCCCTCCCTCTCTGGGATGGGGGAGAGAAACGGAAAAGTGAAGCTGGAGTTGAGACAGTTTATTAAGATAGAAAACAATAATAATAATAATAATAATAATAATAATAATAATAATAATAGTGTGTATGAAACAAGTGATGCACAATGCAATTGCTCACCACCCGCTGACCGATGCCCAGCCTATCCCCGAGCAGCTGGCCCCCCCATCCCAGCTAGCCACCTCTATCATTTAGCATGACGTCAGACGGTATGGGATACCCCTTTGGCCTGTTTGGGTCAGCTGTCCTGGGTCTGTCCCCTCCCAGCTCTTGCTGCACCCCCAGCCTGCCCGCTGGCAGGACAGATCGAGGAGCTGAAAAGTCCTTGGCTTGGTACAAGCACTGCTCTGCAACAATTAAAACATCGGCATGTTATCAGCACTCTTCTCATCCTAATCCAAAACACAGCACTCTACCAGCTACTAGGAGGAAAATTAACCCTGTCCTAACTGAAACCAGGACACTCTCCATGTGCAATACCTCACTGTAATGACTAACGTTGGACCTTCTACCAAGCAAAAGTCAACCACTTGTACTTATGAGCTATGCTCTTAGCGTTTCAAGCTGCCTCGAGGAAGCAACAGTTTGCTGCCGTGCAGTGTCAAGAATGAATTCCTTATCCTGTTCCAGATCCTTCCTTGCAGTGGGAAGCAAGATGCTCTCCAAAAGTGCAGCTAACTACCCCATGTCCTCATGTACTTGCTCTTGTAAGCAAGAGCGAAGACTGAGGGGCAGTGAATAAAGAACTTCTTCCACTTTCTGTCCTTTCCTATCCATTAGCTTGCAAACGGAATAAAGGCAAGCAGCATTCATTTCTTCTGTGCAGGCGGGCTTATAATTGCAGGAGAACTAAGCAGAAGGATTTCAGAGGGAACAGAGGTTTTATCTCCCTGCATGGCTAAGTGTTATGATAATTTAATTCATAATTCTCCAAACATCCTATATCATCTACTTCCTTTTTCCTCCCAAGTCAGCACAACTGAGTAGCTTCACTGCTTGCTAAGTTACACACAGTGTGTAACAACTGTTAAGTAGCAAGGAATACACAATTATAAACAAGCAGCAATACAAATGACTGGATATAATGGAACTGATCATTTTTGTTCAAGACTGACTGCGTAGTTCCAAAGAAAACATGCCAATATCTCTTTGGAGCAGAAACAGCAAGTTCAGTATAGTTTGTCAGTGCGGCACCATTTGAGCCAATTTGTCATCAATTCTTAAAGAGTGTCTGGTGCTTCACGGAAAACTTCTATATATAGAGACAATCTTGCTTATAGATCATTTTTACATTTCTCTTCCACTTTTTCCTCTATTACTGCTCAGTGAAGCCAACACGCTGATCCAGGACTCAAGTCAGGGGAGCTGTCTCCTGGCTCAAGCTAATGGCAGGGGGAGAACCTTGGAGTTTCTTAACTCTTTCCTCACAAAAATTACATATAGTGTTAATGGATATCTTGGAATAAATGTTGCCATTCAACAAAATTCTTCTTAAAAACCTTTTAAAACAGCTGCCCAGCATGCCCTACTACATTTACCTGAAGTAAGGTAAGAAAACTACCATCAATAACACTGCAAAGGATATAAAAAATGAGAGTACTTTAAGAAAACTTCTAATAAAAAAAAATCAGATAAAGCTGGGCTCCATCTGACTGCAGAAATACCCAAATACCAGAGACAGTTTGAAGATTTCAGCAGAGCAGGAGAAATACATTCTGCTAGAGTTATTACTCTGCTGCAACTTTGATTGGGATGAGCATGCTTATTTATCTCAGCCAGCTTTTAGGACTTTCCAATAAGGGGGAAGAGGTTACTATCCTAAGTAATTTTAGCAGCAAAAAGTTTTCATATTAGATCTCCATTTTAGCACACATTCTGCACTAAAAATGCCTTTCTGTTATTTAACTTACTTCTAAATCAGATTGAAAAAAAGGCACTTTCAGCAAGGATAGTGTCCAGATGGGCAGCTATTGCAGAAAACTTATTATATAAAACCTGTTCTAGACTATTTCTCTACAAAATCAGGTCACTGCACGTATGGCCAGCCTGCCCAGAAAAGACATGTCCTATTGTCTTCAAAGATGCTATTCAATGTGACAGCTTGCTGGATCCAGACAGCACAAATGGGTCTGCTTTTGTAGTCTAGAGGCACGGGGCCTCTGAACAAGACACTACTTTCATATATTTAAAGCTAGATCCTCTTATTTTAGATTAATCTCTAGTAAAATGAGTGGAAACGCACGCCCCTCTGGCTTCCATGTGTGTGACCGTGCATGCTGACAATCACACACTGCTCCAACTCGAGTAAATGGCAAACCTCCTGTTGGCTTACGGGATGCAGGACTGGGCTGAATTCAGGCAGAACTGCCACGCGAGGCCATCTGCTCTGGATAGAGGCATGTGACTCCTATTAAAGTCAAGAATAAAGGAGACAAATGCCCCTTTTAGCTGGGAGTGCTGACTTCAATAGGAGTTTGCACATTGGCATTCGAGCACCGAACTCAGCCCTCTGGGGAATGTGTAATGGTGCTTAGTTCATACCAAACTTTCTAAACTGACCAATTCAGAGCCTTCCAGATCATTACCACTGCAGTGACTTCTGCTTACTTTGATTGTGTATTCTTCCTATCGCTGATCAAAACAATTCTAGTAGATGACAGTCAGAGGAGTGTCCTGTAGCCAGCAGCTTCTCCTAAGGACAGTCATAATGTCTAAAATACACCAGTGTTTAAATTTATGGCAGCTGTGGTTTCTTTTCCCTAATTTACTCTTACACATGAGCTTTTGTTAAGAAGGTCTTCCACTGACTAAGCATTGTTTGCTTTTTACTTTGTTTCTTTTAAACAACTTGGTGATAGGATCATCCAGTCACACTGAAAGGTACCAAGCAGGGAACCAAAGTTGTGCTACTTATACAGCACAAATGATTTCCTTCCAACTGGTTTGGCAAATAAGAGGATTTAATTAGCCGGAGAGCAAATTAACCCTAATCCCATTATATGAATTTATTTTTATTCACAACATTAGCTTCCCTGGACAAAAGATTTTTTGAAAGAAAAGACAGAGGCTTTTAACAGTACTATTTAATACCGTAGATAGATGTTTTAAATAAATATTTTTTAATTAGAAGTGGTTTTCTTTCAGCACAGAACTCTTCTGTGATGTCTACAATGTCTTGTAGGAATGTCCTGTTTAAGCAGAGATTCCCATTTAAATGGAGGTGTGTGTGTCAAAAGCAAAGAGCCAGGTTATTATCAGACAGACTGCAGGACTGCAAATGATATTCAGAACACACTGCCAGTGTTTCTAGAAGTAATTGATTTAGACACTTCCAATGGCAATGTTATTATGGAGAGTTAATCAAGGGCGAGTTTTGAAAATAACTTCTTGAAGTACGTTCTGACATACATAAATTGTAGCTTTTCATTCTACCAGCTGAAAGCTGCTTATCAGATTTCTTTTTCCAGCAGAAAATCACCGCTAATCTGCATCTGCATAGGAAGTTTTCCTACAGAAGGATGGCTTTTTTAGTTGTACTTTTGTTCATTTTATAAGCAGCTAAAAAACAAGGAAATGGGAGGTTAAAAAATTATTTCTTGTGCCTATCGGTAGAGATTACTCTCCTCCTTTTCCTTCCCCCAATGCACATCAGTTTAAAAATTGTCAGTATTTAAGTTAATATTACAATTTTGTTTTTTTTTTTTGAGTTGCTA
Organism: Nettapus auritus; assembly: GCA_011076525.1. Lineage (NCBI taxonomy): Eukaryota > Metazoa > Chordata > Aves > Anseriformes > Anatidae > Nettapus > Nettapus auritus. The sequence continues at coordinate 22,053,712 of CM021766.1, read as the reverse complement.
GGCAACTCAAAAAATAAACGTCCCTGCTCTGAGCTCATACCTTCGTTATTCTTCCAGTGTTACAGAATTGGTTACACAAGCCTTCCATGGCTAAGTCCTGCTACTGTTCAGCAGGACTATCATTATTTGTTGTGCTCTAAGGGAAACACACACTTCTAATCTATCTGGAAGATTTCTGCAAAGTCTACCAGTTCAATTCATGACTAATGTCTGAGAAGATCTGTAGCTTTTGCAATCTCTATTCATCATTCCTTTAAATCACCTGTCAAATATATAACAAAAGAACATGCCAGTTTTTATTTAATAATTTTGTGTCTGGGCGGAAGGCAGAGCACATCGTACAGGAACTGCAAGCATTGTTTCGGTCCCCTCAGTATTTCCTTCCAGAATGCCAGAACAGAAGTGACTTATTAAATAAAATGACTTCCATGCATAATTCTTGCTTAGTAACTATATTTCAAAAAGGAAAGCTTAGTTATGCTTGCTGAGCCACCATCCCTGGTCACTCGTGTACATGAAAGATACTGCCTTTAATCCTCACTTTATCATATTATTAATCACAGTCAGCTATTGACAAAATTATTAGAACAAGTAATAAGTAAAAGGATGAGGCAATTCAAAACACTGCATGCCTTTTCCTTCACTCAGCCTCACGTCACACTCACGGTCTCAGGCTGGCAGTGGAAGCAGAAGCCTGTCGTGATTTATCTACCATCCCAAGACTCAGAGCAAGGCTGTCCCAGTGTTTCCCCAGCTTCTTCCAGCCCCAGCCAGACGCTTCACAGTCAATGCGCCCTCCTGCTCTATGCACTCCTACCTCTATTTCCACCAGCCTTCAGTTCCTCTCCAACTCAAGAGCGCTTGCTTATGCAGCTGCTTTTCTCCATTTCCTGAGTTTTGATGTCTATCTTGTCCCACCTTCTACTGCGTGGCTTCTGTAGGTGGAGCTACAGGGCCATCTACACAATACAATGTATAGTCTATTAATAAAACCTGTTCCCAGAAGCAATGTTATTTGTTTCAAGTTTGATTTCCTTGACAACGTAATGGTAGATTATTTGCACATATCAAATTCTGGCACCAACCTAATTCCTTCAATGTCCTCTGAATCTCTCCGCTCCGCTTTGCCACAAATTCCTCTTGCCACCACTCACACAGCTCAGATGGCACAAGAGGCAGGGACAGGTTCAAAGAACACATTCACATCACTTACACATGTGAAGACCACAACATCCATTTTAAAAACAACATACATATCGACAAACAAACCCAACTGCCTCCTGTGATCCACTACACCTCTCCAAAGGACTCAAGACAGCGAGAACATACCTCAGCAAGCAACACTGTGAAGCATCGGGGGAAGAGCTTCTTTCTTTTCCTTTCATTGCTGAGGTCTGTCTACTACTCTGCAATTATATCTGCACCTATTATGTAGACATCATATATGGTAAAAAGCTGGGTTTGGGAGCTGCCATTTCTATGGCAACAAAATACGAAATTCTTTAAAAGCAGTTAGTTAAAAATCTGTATTCCTCGGTGTATTTAGTTTTTAAGAATAATCTAACCTTGACAGTTAACATAGAAAGGAAGTCACAGAGTCACAGAATGGCGAGGTTGGAAGGGACCTCTTGAAGATCATGTGGTCCAACCCCCTTGCCAAGCAGGATCACTCAGAGCACGTTGTGCACGATGGCATCCAGGCGGGTTTTTAATATCCCCAGAGAAGGAGACTCCCCAACCTCTCTGGTAACCTGTTCCAGTGCTCTGTCACCCTTGCAGTAGAGCAGTGCTCTGTCATATTACAGAATCACAGAATGGAAATCAAATTCAAATCATCAAGGAAATTGTATCAGCATTACGGAGGATTCGTCTTCTTGCAATTTGCAAATAAATCTCTGCATTACCAGAGAATGCGATCTAGAACCAGACGCTCTGGTTCTGGTTATACTGCTTGTATTAAAGCCAGGCTTTGGGGGCAGAGAACATGTTCACTGCGCTGATTACAGTAATGCATTTTTGCTGGGACTCGGGGCAATACAAAAACCAATTACAGTAACAGTATTATGCACATCTCTTACACGTAGCAAACCCAGTAAAACCCACTGAGAAGCACATGAAGCCCCAGATCATATAAGCAGCTGTCCAAACACAGTCCATCCGACCTAAGTTCAGAGCATGGACTGCATTATTTTTTTTGTTAAATTATTTTATGTCTATCGTGCAGTGCACGAATGTGGTGGCAATCAGAAGTTAACTGAACCCACAACAAAAAGGAATGCATTTTATTTTTAAACTATGAAAAAGTTGTTGTTTCCTTTGGGATAATTACTATTGCTACCACATGGGAAGTTTAAAATGGAGACTTTTACAAGTCACCTTATCTACAACCAATAGACAGGCAGACATAACCTGCTACACATCCTGACAGGAGCTGCTCCTCGCTCCCTATAAGCACTAGGAACACAAAATGAGCTCCACTTGACCTACATGAAGTACAGCAAAACCATATTGCAGTCAAGTTTAAATAGGTACCGACAGTTTTTATACGTAAGTATATTCTCACAACTTATGAGCACAGAAAGCATTATCTTCATTTTGCTGAAGAAGGAACATGCAGGACATTTTGACTCCACAAAAATCAATGGATATTTTTTCAGTGGAGGCAGCACGTCACCCAGTAAAAAGTATCAGACATCCCAATGTATTTAGATATCTATTATGGCATTAAATACAGTCAGAAAGCACTGACACAGCACAGCGAGAGTACATAAAGTATTGCTCTTTATCAAGCTATAAAAAGAGTTCCCCAAGATACTTGTCTCCATATTCTGCTATCACTTTACATTAATACATGGCTGAGCTTTCAGGCACTGGGGAAAATCTCCTCCTCTGCGAAGAAGCTAGCCATTTAAACACAACAAGGTCATGTCAGCGATGTACACCAAGTGTTTGGGGAGGAGCAGGAATGGAGAAATAGTACTCTGAACTTCATTTGTACGTTAGTGCACAAAAAGGAAGACATTTTAAGGAGTGAGGAGACAAAGGGAGGAGGCTATCTCCTTCACTCCAAGAGTCCTTTGCCACACACTGTTGAAAAGCGTTGAAAATTTTTTCTTTTTACTTGGTGGGATTCAGAAACAAGCAGATGCATCGGTACTGTCACTAAAGAATAAACTTCACTTCCATGTTATGCGCTCTGTAGTATTTAGTAGTATCATTACGTCATTCATACAGCTCTACATATAGATATAGCGGTCTGCAGACAACATAGCGCTTCCATACCACATGGGATGAAACTGAGAACTTGAAATGAAGAGTTCTGGTCTTACAGTTTTGCTCACTGATTGAAATGAAAAACGGGCACCTTAGCATAAAGCAAAAACCACTCCAATGGTGGCTGGGGAGAACACGGCCGAACAACTGCTGTGTTATTCAGGCCAGCTGGTGGGAGCTGGAGGTAAAAAGCTTAATTTCAACTGGGATCTGTAGTATTCATTCGTAACAGAAATGGACAAGGCTAGAAAGAAGTCCGGGACAGAAATTTGCTGTATATTGCTGTAAATCCTACTGACATCAAGGTAAACACACAAGGAGGAAGTCATGATCCCAAACATCTGCTTATGGATAAAGAAAAAAAATGAAAAGTTTTCAACCACTTCAGAGTTTGGAGGGAAGTAAGACAGGACTTAGAAAATGGAAAAATAAAACAAAAGAAAAATCACTAACCAATCCTGACGATAAAAATGAAAATCTGTATCTCTTATGTTCAAAACTGAAATACAAGCACTCTTCCAGTGGTGCATGAAATCCAAGAGAGATACAGGTATATCAACAGCGCAGAATGATGAAATTGCATTTTACTGTATGTCTCCACAACATCAATGCACCGGCGCCTATTACCAACACTAAGAATTGCTGCAGAGAAAGGTGGCAAAGTATCTCCAGCACAAGAACAAGGCTGGATGCATTCATTTGTCCTAAAACTTCTCCAGAGCATAGTTAGATGCTCTTCATTTCATTAATTATTCAGAAAGGTATTACTGCTTTAATTTGTTCACCATGCATGCAAGACAGTAAGTTTGTTTTGTAATGAAATGTCTCGTTTGTAACAATATAAACTAGATGCAGCAGATTGTCTTATTTTGATGTCAGCCTGCTTTTTCTGGCTGGCTGTTTCATCAGTGTCAGTGGAGCTACCCTCAGCCCTAAGCAAACTATGCTGCTTCTCCCCCTTCGCTCTCCAGTTCTTCCTCAAAGACAGAAACTGTGGCAATGAAAATACAGACTGTTTATGGTAAACATACTAAGAAGCCATTAATTATTTCTGGCTGCTGTAATATGCAAATATGCATAATTTCTGTAGAAATTATGAAAATCTCTGCACTTCCAGTCAGATGCCACTGGGTTTATATCAGTATGTCATGAGCTCAGCAGAATGTATGCGATTCTAAGAATTGAAATACATTTCCAGTATTTCTGTCCTTTCTCCACTCCCTCCCCTAGAAGTGAAAAAGTTTTTCTGCTTTTTAGAGCAGAAATTACACTTCCTACGGTAATGATGACAACCACATGGATTCTGAACAAAAACAATGGCTTGAATGAACAAGCGCCCACTGTACTGCAAATACGCTAGAGAGAAGCACTGCATTATTGCCTCGTAATACATTCACAGTTTTCCATCTCTGGCATTTACTCAATTTTCAGATACAAGTGTGAAAATTTAAGCCACTGAAAATCTATTAAGGAGAGACCACAACATAATTAACACTAAAAAAAACAGCTCCTGAAATGAAAGACAAAATCAGAATAATGAGGGTAGAGGGCCTATCCTGAAAAGGCACAGATCTGGCAATGCAAATATTACACCAACTTACTTGCCTGGTAAACATTTCTCCAGCATGGAGCCATCCCAGTTATCAGCCATCCTCCTCCCTTCAGACTCCAAGCACAACAGGCATGGGGAATGACAGGGTACCACCGTGTTCGCGCTACATATGGCTAGGTTGACAGCCCTTAGGGTGCTAATGTAGCCCGCAAAAGATAGAGTAGCTGCTCTACTTATTAAATTAGGCTGCTCTAATTTAAATTGGTTGGGATGTAGCCAAAATTCTGCTAGAACTGGCATGCTGCAATCAGGGCTTAAATGAGTCTTTGTTCAATGTCTTCGGCTGCATGGAAAGATGCTTACTTCAGCTGAAGTGTGAGCTGGAGCCTAAGCATAATGTCTTCAATACCTTCCTCTCCATGGCTTTGTGAAGTCAAGAGCCCTGACAAAAAATGCTGTTTGTTTAGTAGTCCTCATGCCTTCTCCTCACAACGCCACGAGTGCTCCAGCAGTTTGTCATGAAGCAAACAAGGCTGAACTTGTCTCAAGATTGGGAGCCTCAAGCTGAACCACTAATTAATGAGCCAATATTTATCTATACTAATATATACTGCATGTAATAGTACAACTAGCTTTTTATATGCAACAGTAAAAATACATCTTCCATAGTAAGAGAGAGTTTTTGAGGCCCCACCAAAGGGGCATGGAAATTTGGCCATAAATGAGAAAGCTCCGTAATCAAAATCAGAGCCATTTTACTAGCAGCGAGCAACTAGCAGTGAGGCATGCTACGGTTGTAACACAGCTGACAGGAAGGATTAGGGATGGACTGCTCCTTGTGGAGAAAGCAAACGTGAGCCTGTCTTACCAGTCTTTTCTTGAACAAGGGTAAACAAAACACTCTCTAGAATCACAAATCAAAATCAGTGTCAAGGAGAAAGTAAGTAAAACTTACTGTTAGGGACACCACAAGAAAACCAGCATTTTCCCAGTTAAGGGAAACCCTGAATCCATCATCACACACTTCGTCTACTGTTCAGTTTTGTACTGTGTTCAGAACTACTCTTCATTAAATCCTACTGCTTTACTTTCTAATACATCCAATTCCTGACAAAGGATTTAGCAGGAATGCTATTTGGAAAAGAAAAAAAAAAAAAAGCCTTTTTCAGCAAACAGAGGCAGGAAGGAAGCAAAAACACTATTTCCCCCCTCACCTCTCCCTTCCCCCTGCCCTTCCCCCAACACAGTGGTTTCAGGCTAGTTCTACTTCTGGATGTGATCATAAACTGGCTCAAACTTTTGCCTTGCAGGGACAAAGCTCCACTGATTGTCTATAATGATCTACATCTCTGGCTCCTTTTTCTTCCTCTCTCTCACAGCCTCCACTTTTCTCACCTTCCATGCTTCTTCCTTGACTTCTTTTTAGCAACCATCTGGTACATACTTCAGAAAGTACAATGGAATAACTGAAGTAGAGTCACCAGGGCAAGACTTCTCCCTTAATTCTTTACACTTTGAAGGTATAAAGAAGGCCAGCATAATATACCAGCTAGCAATGAAAACGAAACAAATCAATAAAAAAACCAAACCAAACCAAAACCCACAAAACCCTAAACAAAAACAACCCCTACATCAAAAAAACAGAGCCTGTAACAGATTTCTGGAGAAATCCTGCTCACAACAGCAAAAGTTATTCTACAATATAAAAAACTGAGAGCATTTTACAGATTATGTTAACGAGGCTTTTTGTCCTTTCAAAATATTTCATTACTTTTTTTTTTAATCATCTACATGTACTTTCTTGATGGTATTAGTCAACCTCAAAGTGATTTACAAAAGGAGTCGGTATTATGTTTCCTATCTGTCAGACAGGAAACTGAGCCACAGAGAAAAGAGATGGACCAAAGGTCAAATAGCTGACTGGTGGCAGAGATAAGGCTAGTTTCCATTTCTCCAGACTTCCACTTCAATGCTGCAGCTGATACGTCTGTTTCTCAGTCTCTGGCTGAAATCAAATCCTCTTAAAATAGCTTTATGTAAAATATTTAATAATTGTAAAATATTACATTTACAGAAGATTTTTGTCTGGAAGTGGCACATCATGCTACTTGAGTATATTTACATACATAGTACGTATTACTTGAATAATAAAACACTGTCTTCTCTCCTTTTAGACAGAAAACCTGTTTCTGTATTTTCAGTGAAGACTTCAATATATAACGTAATAAATATGGTGAGACATTGTTTCCAAATAAATGAAGTCATCTAAGGAAGCACAGTTAAATGTTACCTACCGAATTTTTGGTCAAACCTCCATGCTGGAACGTGTGCATTGTGCTTCAAGTTGCTGTTTGTTGGCAGAGGCACTGTTACATAGATGGGGCCATTCACTGGGATTGGAGTCCCATCGCTGTTGAGAAGGTGAACGCTGACCGCAGTGACAGGGGTGAGGTCATACCTAGTGCTGTTTCCTACCAAGAGAATGAATGAATATTATGACTACAGACTTTCCTGAAGTTTAAGACACGCTCACGTAGTTCAACACCACAGTACTAGACTGACATTTCTCAAGGGATGGTAGTATCAATCTGCCATACATCATAAAATTCACTAAGATGTATTTATTTTGGAATTTTCCAAATTTAAGTAAAAAATACTGAAGACAAGAAAAATACAATGCAAATTTTCCTGCATATATTTTTGCACCTTCATTCATTTTAAACTAATACACACAGGAATCACAGCCATAATCACTGTAAGAAAAAAAAAAAAAAAAAGGACAAAAAAACACCACCTCACACAAGACTTTGTATAATCCTGCATTACCATCAACACCCAGACATGCAATGACACTGCATGCAGGATTGCTCATGTTTAAGAGTGCCACAATACATTTTGTTCAGTCTTCCACTGAAATCAACCAAGCTAAATTGATAGAATTTTCTTATCCATGCAAGATTATTAGTATTCTGTATGATTAAATTGTATCCCAGTGAGCATTACTTCATGACAATGTGGTTTAAATAAGTGTTACAATCCTTCAGCAAGGTAAATCAAATGCATCTATGACAGAAAAATAAGGAAGATGTATTCAAGTATTCAGGAAAAAAAGCTACAGGTACTGCTTAAACCAAGAAGATCTGGAGCTCAGAGCAATACCTGCAGAAGTCTAAACTGAAGACATGGACCTTCCAGTTTTGCGAGGGGCTTGAGCCCACCTGGGCCCACACTGTTGCTAAAAGCAGCTGCTCTGCCTTCTCCTTTGTGCTGGCCTTGGTGGTTGTGCAGCTGCTAATTCTGCTGCGGGGCTAATCTTTGCACACAAGAAAAGGAGCCTGGCTAGGGTGCCTGGTTGGCAGAGAGATTACACCCTTCCTGTAATCCTGTTGCTTGATAGCAGCATTAACTGCCTGTGAAAGCACATTTTCACCCAGGTGCTGTGAGCATCAGCTACACCAAGTCACAGCAAGCGGACTTCAGGAATATGTAGTATCTCGGTGCCAGTCTTCAATAGGACAAATCCATTCAAGACAAGAGAGGGAGTGCTGGACAAGTGTTAAGACTTTTATGATGTCTCCTAGCAGTGAGTAAGTGTCAAGGAATGGCCTCTGTGAAACTCAGTGCCTCTCAGGGACAGCCTGCTCACCAAAGTAAAGACACCACCAGGAAAGGGCAGGAGGAACGGGGGTGGCAGAGGGAAAAAAAAGACAGAACTCCTCAAAACTCCTAAGAACTTTAAATTCTTCGACTTTTGCAAGAGGTGCCAAACTGAAGACATGCGAAATAACCACAAGTAACTCTGCATGTGGTTTGTTTACAACAGCATCTACTTTGACGCACATTTTTCCCACATTTCAAGGAGTGTTGCTGTTCCCCAGCTGACAGGCCAAGGACGGATGAAAGCATACACAAGGGCACACACTTGGCTTTGATCTCCCACAAACCGAGGGGCAGGGGCATGTCCTGCAGAGGGATAAAGGGCTGAGAAAATAGGGGCACTCAAGATGGCCCTGTAAGAGAGCCACACAGGTAACAGAGAAAAAAACTAACAGACAAACAAAAAACAATCAGAAAATAAGGTTTAAGAATTCAAATAGGGAACAGGGGAAAGCTGCCAGCCTACCCAAGCCTTTATATTACAGGCTCCAATGGTGCATGGTATCACACCCCTACAGCTTTAGGATATGAAGCAGAAAGAGAGGAGGGAACTGGTGGGGAAAGTTGTTTTATTCATGATCACTCAGTTCCCTGCCTCTCCCATGTACCTGTAACTTCTGTCAGATTGATGCCTGTCCCCGAGTCACTGGACCTGGGCCACTAAGCTTCTTCTCCAGTTGGTATCAGAGAAACGAATTCCTCTTGCTAAGCACCACGACCTGATCCCTTTCTGGCATATCCAAAATCCTAACAACAAAAAGTGTAACTTCCCATTTTAGAAACATTTAAATCAATATCTAGGATTAAATTATATTTACTTATTTTTAGATATTGAAGTTTTCGAATTTTGCTTTCATTCCTGTCTCGATAAAACATATCTTCCTACAATATCTGTAAAAAATGAATATCCAGCCCCAAAAGAAGCATCCTACTAATGAAACACTGCTGACATTTTTTTTGCTTTAGGAGCACTGACACTTTGCTCAGTACTGGGCTGAAGTTAGATTAGAAGACAAAGAACTTTCTGAAATCTACTGGTCTCTGTCAAGAAGAAAAAAAAAGTCCTTCAGTTTGCTATCTTGTACAGTATGTAAATGCTCATTAAAAAGATGTTTGTCTCCTTTCAGTTGTGAAGGTAAATTAAAATCAATGCTTATGAAACTCTCACATGCTACACAACTGATAAGCACACGCACAGATTAAATGGGAATGGACTTCAATAAATGTCAGCTTTCATTTATTTATTTTCATTTTTGACATCTGGTGACCTGTAAAGAGCTCTAAAAAAAATCAGAGGAAAATCCACTGTGACTTAGACTTGACTCTTTATGAAAAGGAAACAGCCTACAAAACCAGCAGGAGTAAGTAATGATTATTAGACAGCGTGGTCCATCCCTGCAGACAATGGAAAGTTTTGTTTAGATTGGTTAAAAGGATATTTTGTGAAACCATCCTACTGCTTTCCAAGTGGTGACTAATACAAACAATAAGCTAACACTATGCAGGCTTATCACTACTTGCAGCAAAATTGTTTGAACTTTTATGTTTGGAACATGCTGATTCATGCAATGAATCTCCACAGGTCCACATTACTACTTCAACATCCATTTAGGATCTCATAAAACCAAACAAAGCAAAAACTGTTGAATTCATAGAGAATATGTTTTAGTTAAAGTAACTGCAAAGTCACTGGATAGAAATGAGCCAGAGAACTGAGATGATTTAAACAAATGGGAGGACCTCTCTTGAAGTCCACAGTTCTATAACTAATCTGTGAAAGACCAGTAGAGTAATAGGTGGATGGAGAGGCAGCAAAGTTTCTTAAGAATTCTAAAATTTATACCCATTTTTCTTTTCTTTTTAATCCCCTGGTGCTGATCTCTTTTTTTATTCCTTCAGAAGTTTTTTTCAGGCAAAATCTTCATCAAGTCACTCAGAGCTGAAGAAAATGAAGTCAATCCAAGGTTAAGATTTTGAAGTTTAATGTTTCCACAGCAGGTGAAAATTCTTCTAAAAATAGAATGCATTTCCCCTATTCCATTATGCATATATGAATATAATGTATTCATAGTTTATATTCTACCGTACTAGATACTACAATATTCAGAAGACAAGGCTCTTCTCAGTCTCTTAGAAATCATTTATTTGCAAATCATTTTGATCTTTTGGCACACACTTTTAACTGAAGGTTAACAAAGGTCAGATCTAGGACACCCATGCTCAAACAGAAAAGATTCCTTCGTAGTCTGTGCATGCTAGCATACAGACGACTAAAAAAACTAAGGGTGCATTCATCTGTTTCGTAGGAGGCCAGGAGGTAAAACAGGAGGAAGATGATGTCCTACTTGTGTGGTTCCTGTGAGTGGTGATCATGTGAAAACAGGCCTTGCCAAAATGCCACTAAATAAATGCAAGTGTGGGAAGCTGGTTTGCAGAGCACCGAGAAAAGCACTGGGAGAGAGGAATTCCCCACACATTGTCAACAATTTGTTTAGTGCGTTTAGAGATAAAAATAAAGGAGATTAGGAAGTATACAGAGAGACGAATGTGATAGGTATGTCCCTTCATTTTAGAAGGAGATAAGAGATATTAGACAGAGAAAAACAGCCAGAGAAAACTGAAGGTTGAAGATGAGAATGGGGAAATGACAGATGAAGGGATAGGATGAGATGTATTCACTGAAGCAGACAGAAGGGCTGGAGTAAGGTAGCTGACACATTTCTAATTGTAATAAAAAAGGAGATATCCAGATATGTACAAAGGGAAAGGGAAGTTTATTTTGCTAGTTCCTGTTCCCCCACCCCAAGGAAGAGCAAGAAACCTCAGCCACATACCCTTTACTCGCACGACCTAGCATTCAAAGTCACCTAAATCAAAACATCACAAGTAAATGTATCCTGAGAAACAGCAAGGAGGGACCTCAAGGCGTTATTTAGCCTGCTTCAAAGCAGCTACGCCTGTGCCATCCTGACAGGTGATTTTCTAATTCAGTCCAACACCCTCAAGGAACTGATTCTATAGCTTGAATGACCTACACCACAGCAGGTTTTCCTAATCACTAATCTCTTTTGCTGCACTGCAAGTCCACTGCTTTCTTTCTAACCCAATACAGACACAGAGAACATGTTGTTCTTTTTGCAACATTTTAAGCACTTGAAGCTTTCTATGTCCAATTCATCTATTTTTCTCTAGCCTACATAACACCAATTATTTCAGACTAAATGAGAAGCGGAAGAAGAATAAAAGGCAGTTGTAGTCATAAATTGTATTATGGCTTTGAATATAACACCGGTTGTGTTTTCCCTTTGGTGCAAGAAGAATATAGGTAAATATTCCTTCTGCTGAAGCTAGATTTAATACAACAGAGTATTAAATCCTTGATATACATATTTTAGACATATTTTTATACATAAAAAATGAATAAGAAATTTTATTGAATTCTCAGTTTAAATTCTCTTTTGCACCTTTACATCGATCTCTGTTTTTGTATGTGCACATGCAAAATGACCTATTTGGAGACTTAATTCAAAACTACAAGTATAAGAAACTCTTCTATTCTTCCAAGGCCAAGGAGTCTTCATCTTTGCTATTCAGTGGTCCCATTTAGGAAGGTCCCCAATTCCTTTAACTTTGATTATCATCAGGCAAACCAGCTGATGTCAATACCATAAGAATTCTGCTAAGTGAAAACTGCTCATTAGTGCAGCATTTTGATAGGGCAGTTGAACATATAATGTTATCTAAATTCTGTTGGAAAAGGGATGGAAAAAACAATACAGTTAAGAGTTGATGCGTTCACTGATTTGAAATCAGAGCAAAACCAAAGTGGTGAGTTACCTGTTCCATTTCCATCTAATCCCTGCAAATAAGGGAAACTGTCCACTTCCCAGGGTGAACTGGCTGCAGTTAGATATGCTGTCAAATCACTGTAGCTAGTGTTCTCTGGTAATTTCACAGATCTTCTCTGAAAGTGAACTTGTGGCTGAGTCCGTGCACCTAAAAAAAAATAAAAGTGTCTTTATATCCAAAGTGGGCAGAATATTTAGGAGTTCACATTTATGGAAGCATATATACAGTTGTTTTCATTACAAATTAAAATAGCTTGAGAAGGACAGAGACATCAAAAGGCTATTGCGCACATGGAGGAAAAACAGTAGTTTTACATTTGTTTTGCAATTGCTATTGTTTTTCTAGAAGCATTACTGAGGAAAATTGTTCAAGCATCTAATGTCATAATCTTTTCTGACTACGTTATGTACCAGGATCACTTCAAATTTAATTACATGCTTCTTTCGATGAATGTTACTGAAATTAAAATCAAATTCAGAGGTAGAGCATCTGAAAGCTCAGAAAAGTATCCTGTTCATCTTTTGTTTACATTTTCTTTCTTTTGATATAGAAAGTTGTTTGCACTCTTTAAAGTGTTGTTCTAAGAAACTACAATTCTAGTCCCAATTAACTCGTGTACTTTCCACACTGTATTTTTACATAGCTTTCACCATGGTAACTGTCTCTACCACTGATGTAATAGTCACTTTTTATTTAAACAACTGGATAAAAAGATTCACTTGACAAAGCTTGGGTGAAAACAGTTTCCATATTTTCCCATGCAAAGTACACATCTAAACAGAACCAGATTACTTGGCATGTAATTTCCTCTCTTTTCCTCTGTCTTGTATAGTTTTAGCATTTTTTCAGGATCACCAGGTGTTAATTGAAGGGTCTTACTATAACATGATTTAAGACTGTATCGTGTACTATTTCACTTCATCTCTCATTTAAATCCTGGATTATAAAGTCAGTAGTCTTTTTCAATGGATGCTCACCATTAATACTGTTTAGCAACACACAGCAAGACTCCATCTGCAAGTTTGTGTGCTACATGCAAATTAATTTTTAAATCAGAATCTATTGTGCTCTCCAGAGCTCTTGTTGACTACTCATTGCAGATTCCCCCCACAGCTTAAAATCAAGAGGCAAGCAGTTCTTTCCTCAATTTGTATTTGACTATGGGGTTCAAAGATGTCAACTCAAAACAGTTTTGCTTCTTTTCCAAAAAAAAAGCAGCAGCTTCAGGTTGTGTGTAATTTCACTGAGATAAAGATTAAAGAGCTTGACTCAACTCTTAAATGTTACAACTGCCAATGTCATTAACAAGAAAACTGGCATCTTTTCTTGAATTCTCTTCTAGCAGTTCTAGCTATGAGAAAACAGAACAAGCTTTGTATTGGCCAACAAGAATTGTCAAATAGGCAGGCAAGTGTATTCAAAAAGCTGATCATTGTTTAGCTGTTTAGCTGTCATTTCTTTAGTAATTCTGCAAGAATAAGCCGTTTTCCTTTTTTTTTTTTTTCCTTATATTTCTGAATCTTTAAGCTATTTACAGCAGGATCTCAAGACCAGCAGTACTCTTAAATGTTTAAGATAGTCATTAAACAACACACCTGTGAAATGGGAAGAAACCTGTCTCAGCCAATTTCTAGGTGTGAATGGAAAACAATATAAAAGACTAAATAAATTGACTGAAATGAACTTGGGAAAGACTTATCTCCCTAGTGCTGTACAGTTTCGTAATAGTTTGCTGCACCTCTGGGGCACATCTGTTCAAACACTCACAAATCTCTGACTGCAGAGCTGTGTGGGTTCATACATCCCATATGGATAAGCATCCACAGTAACAAAACAGCAAAAACCACAACAACAAAAATAGTATTAAGATTATCACTGTCAGTTCAGTGCAAAATTGTAGGATTTTCTGCTGTCTAAATATCTGATTAAGATGAATTATTGGAGTTGCCAAGAACTGGCATTGTTTTTCTAAAGATCCAAGTAATTAAGAATTAAAAACAAAATAACTGTTGTTGAATCCATTAACACAGCAATTTATGGGTAGGTTCTGGAGTTTTCTATTAAAAAATGATTATTTAGTAGCACTGGGAGAGCCATGAGCTGCCAAATCATAACTACACAGGGAGAAGAACTCAAAAAGCAAACTCAAATTTCTTGAACCCTACAGACAACGCAAAATGTTCCCATGGCTAAGTCCCAAACCTGGCAGGAAACTTGCACAGGAATAAATTTGATGCAAATTTCAAGGCGGAAGCTACTCAGAAACAGCTTCCTGTGTAGCTAGCCTGTGCATGTAAATACAAATAATTGTTACAGAATAACTACTTAATTCATATCCTATATTAACAAACTCCTTGATATTGAAATGCCCCAAGGAATAAGGTTTCCTTTTAAGAGGTCAAGTCCAGGACCTCAGGCAAGCTACTCATCCTTGTATCTTGCTCTTCCTCTCTCTTAAAATAGGAAGAGAAACATTCACCTTTCAGATGCTTAATTGTGCTCGGAAATTTGGGCATTAAAGTGAATGTACACTGAAGTGAAGACTGTTCAGGTAGGTCTTTCTTTACATCAGTAATGCTGCTTTCCCCTCAAGCTGTACTGCCACATGCTGTCCTCCCTCTCTGTCCAGGAACGTCCCCGTCTCCCCACTGGTGATGCTCATGGGAATTAACCTCAGCTCTGTAAAGAAAACCACCTTTTGTCCTCCTGCCTGCGCTGCTGGTAGCACGAAAGCTCAGCAGTGGAAAAGTCACCTGAAAGCTGCTGTTCACTGTGAGCCTCCATTCAGCCCCTTGGTTGGTTCTGCCCTAACCCAGCAAGGGACCCCTAAGGGGGAGATGATCAGGAGCAACAAGTGAAAGGCTTGAGAGAGAGGATGCAATCGGTGCTTCTACATTCTCTTCACCTTCCTAGAAAATAAACCAATGTACTCCTTTAGCTGAAGTCACAGAGCACTTTAGGGCTTATGTTTGGGAACAGACTTGTTGAAGGAACTGGAAGTGGTCAAATGGATAGATCTGTGCTCACCAGATTCTTGCAGTAATTTTCAACAAGTCAACCCTTATCACTGGGAGTAGATTGGTATTACTGCTTTTATTATTGAAGATACATAGTTTTGACTTATAAAAACAAAATTAAAACCAATACACTTTACTATAAAATTGGCACGTGAGCTCTCTCCATTTTGGTGAGTGCCATAAGGGAAAAGACTTTTAGCACCAATATTATCTTCTTTAGGCATCCTCTTGTCAACATACCAACTGTGATTTAAATGCTGTCATTTTCCATTTGCCAGTGCACTTCTCAAGGAGTTCCTGTAAGGCATCTCCTGCCACGATGGATGTGCGACACGTGGCACCACACCAACAGTTTAGCTTCAATCTATGTGAAGTCACCTCTAAAATATAATCAGTTCATGCTCTGATTGCCTGTATGGCAAAGAAAGACAAAGGGTACTGATACAGTTCCCATGCGCTCAGTGCAGAAGTTCAGCTCGTCACTGTGCTGGTATTAAATAACTTAAATGACCCAGGGGCTGAGCTGGCAAGCTCTGTCTCTCAGTTACTGACAGGATGCAACAACGGATGTAACGCCATCATGAAAATGAAGTTGGCTGCATCAACTCAGACAAACTTCTCAATTGCATAACAAGTTGCTTGCTTCCTTATTATTCAAAAGCAAATGGTAACTTACTGTACTAGACATGCCTTTCTTTTCCTTTGATTGGCGCTTCAAACACCAGTGCTCCCAGTCTGTGCCTAGTATACTAAGTTCTGTTTTGCTCTCTTTTTATTAAGGTAACTCCTGATCAACTATTCTGCAGCAACTCGAAGTAACTAGGAAATAAATTGGAGAAGTAACAGAGAAAAACTAGGTCACAAGGATTTTGGATCAAGATTAGAGAGGTTCCATTCAAACACTGGTACAATGTCTAGGCTGTCTTTCATTTAGGTTTCATCACAAGACAATTCCCAAGAAAAGGAGTGTGGGTTGGTCCCATAAAATAGTTTTTACTGTGCAAGAATGAGAGTTCAAATTCAAACTCTTAGAATACTCCGGGTAACATTTTCTTTCTTTATTTTCTTTCCCTGCTATACCAGCAGAATCAGATACATGATTCTAATATATTGGAACACCCTTGGTCAACTCACCCAACGGAGCAAGATTACATGGAAAATATTTAAGAGTCTCACTTGGCTGTTAAATGTCTCCCTAGCCCTTAAATGTCCTTGCCTTTTTTTTTTTTTTTTCAGGAAAAGAAGCTGTAAAAAAATGAATATTTTTCTTTTAAGTGAATTGTGTAATAGTAGCACATTTGCGTAAGAATACAAGTATTTACTATATAATGTTAGAAGAATACTGTTGGTAAACAATGTTTCATGTTTTGTCCAATGGAATCCCTTGTGATTTAACACAGTCCACTGTCCATCTAATTTACCCCATTATCTAATGTCAGCTCTCAAGCTGCAGAATTTATGTACCACAGCTGTGTTGTTCTCTAGCTCCTTCTGAGCGTTCCATCAGCTATGTAATTTGTTTAGTGCTTTTCCAGCTTCAGTCCTATCTAGTGCTCTCATTAATGAAAAGCCTATTGTGTCTGGATGGTTTCTAACCATAAAAAAAGATGTTAGGAAGGCATAATTGAATTATATTCCCTCAGATAAAACAAGGTTATCTTGCAGTATTATTGAAGGTACTATTCCCCTGTTTATTATTATCTGCTAGAGTTTAAAATGATGGTATTCATAATGGATGTGAATAAGACAGAGTTTATGTACAGAGTGCTCACAGGAAGGATGACCCTTTGTTTTGTCTCACTGAGGTATCTTCAGGAAGTTCTGTTCTTTTGTTAGCAGACTTACCTTAGCATATCAGATCAGCTGGGCTAAGTTAGGTCAGATCCCTGCTAGATGAACATGTTGATTTTCTGCTGTTCAGTTCAGAAAACATAGCATATTCATTGGACTGATACTACAGTTTCTTTTACTTCTGTGTTTGGCCTTATGAAAGGGAGATCTAGATTTTATTCTTCTAATACAGTGGGTTTCACTGTAGCATGTGGGCATGCAGGCAGCCTGCTAAGGGGTCCAGAGGAATTAAATAAGCAAAGCAAGTTTATATATTATCAATGCACATATGAGGTATTTTCAATTTTTCTATGCTTCTAGCATTCACAGTGGGAGGCAAGAAAAAAAAATAAATTAGAGAAAATTCTTAGACAGTAAGAACATCAGAAAACGTACTGTAGGATAATTAGAGGAGGTTAGATGATCTAACATCTAACAGATAGCAAAAGAAATTTAATCTCTAGTTCTCAAATGGCACACTAAAGTTCAAACTTGTTTATTACCAAGTAACTTGAATTCCCTAGTCACAGCAGTTAGGGACGAATTTCACTATTAATCAATTCAGTAAAACGATCCCAGAGAGGAACATTCTGCAGGGAACTCACAAGAATTCCGTATGAAATACTAGTCTCATGCGCACTATGGAGTTCAGAACGTATGAGGCTGGCAGTTTTTTTTTTTTTAATATATATATTTTTTAAAGTATCATTTAAGTTTCAATTCCAACTTCCAAAAATCAGCTTACCTTGAAATCCTGAGACTATTTGGACTACATCATCATAGACCATTAGAGTAGCTGAGCGTTCAGGAAGAAGGCCAAGACTCAGTGAAGAGAAGACTGTGGAAGATAATTGTTTTAAGTGGGACATACTTGAATGCTCAGAAACATAACCCAACAACAACAGAACTTACTTCTTTATTTTTGCAAATATAGGCAACCAAAGCTATTAAAATCATATTATACATGGGAGAGAAATCACATGCATTTTCTAAACCAAATAATTAAATTGCCAGCGTAATTATTATTGAACTAAACAGTAGGTTCCTCTCTTTGATTCCCAATAAAGTCATGCACAGTAGGTCCAACTACAGAAGGGTATATCAGAAAGCAGGGTTTCAGGTTATAGTTCCCAGCTCCACAGAGAGACTTGTCATTACATAAAGATCAGTGAAACACTAACTCAGTCTGACTGAATTATTTCTCACGTGAAATGGTTACACTTCTTACCTCAGAAAGATTTTAACGAAACTTAACTTACACTTGTGAGATGTTTACATAAAAAGTCATACAGAAATGCAAAGTATGGTGAATAAGCCTGAATAATTTGCTTTAAAATACACAATGTCCTTACTGAGTCACCACCTACACTATAGAACCTCTACATATAGCAGAACTAGTGTCAATCTAGCATGTGGTATGGAAGAGGATAAATAAATGGCTTTATTGCAAGAAAACTGTTGAAAGGCCTCTGCTGCCACTGGACACAGACATTCCTTAAAGGGGATAGGTAGGTGTGAGTGTTGGGAGGGTAGGGGATAGGTAGGTGTGGGTGTTGGGAGGGTATGTATGCACACATATCTGGAAATAAAAAATATGACGTAATATCATGCCAAGCTTTTCAGACCCAGAAGACCATAAATATGCACAGAATTAGCCACTGAGAACACCTGATTCCTGCATCCATCAAAATATGCACCCATGAAAATAGCAAGAGTTATATCTGCCTGCACTTCATGCATGGCTTTCAAGGACAGAAGGAGAGCAGGAAGTTAATGCAGACTAGGCATTTTTGATACCTGGGCGCTATCCTGCATCTGTACCTGGAAAGTGCTTGTCCCACTCTGAAGTGAGCACAAGCTGATGAACACATTTCCAGAACGGATTAATAGAAGCACAAGGCCTTCAGATTTTCTGACAGTTTTTAAATTTCCACTTAATATGCATTACTTTATACAAGAGATCAATGGCATGGAATTCAACAAGGGTAAATGCCGGGTGCTGCAGCTGGGATGGAGCGATGCCAGGCCCAGGCCCAGGCTGGGCAACAAGTGGCTGGGGAGCAGCTCAGCAGAAAGGGACCTGGGGGTGCCGGTGACAGCAGGCGCAGCGTGAGCCAGCAGCGTGCCCTGGCAACCAGGAGAGCAAACCCCATTTTGGGGTGCCCTGAGCACAGCACAGCCAGCTGGCCAGAAGAGGTGATCCTCCCTCCCGCTGTATTTGAGTGTTGGTGCAGCACCACCTTGAATACTGTGTGCAGTTGACAATATAGAAAGATGTTCGGGGCCTTGACAGCATCCAGAGGAGGGCACCGAGGCTATAAAAGGGCTGGAAGGCCTGTGCTGCGAGGAGAGGCTGGGGACACCTGGGCTGTCTGCTGTGGAGAAGAGGAGGCCAAGAGGTGGCCTCATGGCTCTGGGCAGCCTCCCGAGGAGGGGAGCCACAGAGGGAAGTGCTGGCCTCTGCTCCCTAGTGAGCGATGGCAGGGTGCAGAAGGGCACAGAGCTGCACCAGGGGAGGGCCAGGCTGGGAATGAGGAGAAATGTCAGCGGGTGATCACACACCGGGACGGGCTTTCTGGAGAGGCAGGTGGTGCCTCGTGCCTGTCTATGCTCAAGGGACATTTGGACAATGCCCTCGGTGACACTCTTCGGCTTGTGGTCAGCCCTGAAGGGGTCAGCAGTTGGATCAATGGTCTTTGAAGTTCCCTTCCAACTGAACCATTCTAATTCTAATATAGATGTTTGAAACAAGAGGGCTATTGCATATTGTACTTTAAAAAAAATTCACGTGTTTTTGAGATCTAGTCTTATTCCAGCCTTCTCTGAATTAATTACTGCTTCAGAGCCCGTAGCTGTGCTAAAACTAGAAAACATGTAGAAAAGCAATCTATTTTTCCTTTAAAGGTGTCCAGTGTTGAAGAATACATCACAACATCAGCATTCTAGGAACTAATTATGATGGCTGTTAAACTGTCTTTTGACCTGTCAAAATTTATTGATCATCTTTACAACACAAGTCCACTAGACAGAAGAATTCTCTTACTCATTTCTTATTCTCTATGCAGGCATAGATGGACTATGATCAAATTACCCCATGATTTTTCCTATGATGAACAAAATAAATTAAGCGTTTTTAAGTCTTTCCCTGTAAGCCATATTTTCCAATCTTTTAATCACTCCATATACCCCTGCAGTTTTAAATATTCTTCTTGAATTGCAGATCCAGAACTAGACACACATTTCCCAGAGTGGCCATACCAAGAAGTGCTGAGATGGTACACCCAGTCTTCTCAGTCTTTGTTTTTCCTCATTTTACAAATTATTCCCTCTTGTTGCAGTGCTGCATTGTGAGCTTGTTCTCAACTATTCATCTACCATGACTCACGTCTTCTGCAGAACCACTGCTTCCCAGGTGAGATCTTTCCCACCAGAAACACAGAAAGCATTCTCTGCCCCTAGAAACACCTTTCCCCATGGTTTCCTTTGGCTGATGTTACAGCCCAGTCTGAACTGGGCTGCTCAATAACATCACTCTCCCCTAAACCTCCTCCTAAATATGGACTAACAGTTGCAACTTTATTTTCTTTCAGACTCTTTACAAAGCAAAATCTATGTGTAGCCAAGAACAAATAGATGAGTACACATGGCAGCATCATGAACACTTCAACAAGTCAATTGATGTTAAATTAATGAACTGTTAATAAGTGGAGTCATGGCTCTGCTGATAAATAGTTTAATGGAAAAAGAGATTTTAATCTTTTCCTCCTGCTATTTATCACTATGTAAATAAATAATCCTCCTGCTTAAGTGGTAAAGAGCTAGTCATCAATTTGGTTGATATGAGAAAAGTTGATTTCTGCTGAATTATGAGAACAGAAAATCCTCCATGTTTGGTTCTTAAAGCTACTACAATAATGTCACGAGATCAGTGGCTGCACAGCCTTTCAGCATAACTTTATAACTAATGCATATTGCCTCTGATGGAAAAATCCTGACCCCTCGACAAAGTCTTGTTTCAGTGCTTTCAACATTATCAGCCTACAGCTTTCAAAGCTACTCCCGCTTGGTTATCATTTCCACATTGAGGTGGTGGAAATAATCTGTCCATACACTTCATTTACCACAGCATACAGGATGGCACGTGAGTTTAAACCACTGGCATGGGTGGAACTCTGCTCAGAATGGCATATCTGGTCTGTGGAATGACAAATACTAGTACTTGTAAATGGCATTTTCAGGAAATGAAGATCCTGCTGTAAGGGCGTACACTGCAGAAACGAGATCTAAATATGCTGCCTATTCCCCATCGTTCAACTCAGATTCAAACCAAAGGCAACAAGAAAACTCACAGTTTTCAAAACTTCTACACTGTGCTGGTTACAGGCATCACAAGGGGGGGCATTTAAATCCAAAGGATCTTTAAAGTTTTTTTTAAATACGATAGGCATTGGAGCCTAATACAAAAAATAACAGTCTAAGTATTTTGGGTCTGAATTATTATGTCAGGGCCCTTTCAAGGAGTAATTCAAAGAACAAGCCTGTTAAATCTACATGAGATATATCAAGTTGTAACTTGTTGTTTCTTTAATCAAAGAAAGGATTAAGTTCACGGCATGGAAAGCAAAAGAAAGGATTCTACTCCCAATTAATTCAATAGGAAATGATCTACCAACTTCAATGGGGAAGATTAAAGGTGAAAGGAATCTGTTTTCTGAGTAAAGCTCAGATTTCAGCTGTAGATAGAAAGATTTTGTGGAAACTGTATAGAATTACTGCTCTTTAAACTTCAATGACTTACCCAAACAATAATACCATATTTAATTCCCTTCCCTTAAAATCAATATTTAAGAAAAAGCAACAAACAAAAAACCCTAACTGAACAAACTCCAGGTCCACGGAAGAATATACAGCATTCAAAAGATCTAGGGTGTGAGTAGGAAATATATGAGACACAGGGCAAGGAAAGGTTAATGCATGCTCTAATCATTTATGATTGTATCTTAAGGAAGTATGTTAAGTATGCTGAGGAAGCTGCACTTCAGCTTTTAAATAGAAAAAAAAAACATCAAGGAAGCTTCTAACTAGAATCACAGCATAATTAAGGTTAGGAGGGAGCTCTGGAGGTCACCTGCTTCAGCCATGCATGAGGTTGTCCAGTACAGTTCAGAAAATCTTTAAAGATGGAGATATCCCTTTCAGGGCAACCTGTTCCAATCTTCAGCTACTGCTGCTGTACAGAATTGTTTCCTTTTATTTACTTGAAACCTTCTGTGCTGCAACTCATTCCAGTTGCTTCTTATTCATTATGCTCCTAACAGCCTTGCTCTTTCCTATAGGTTCATTAAGTAGACAGAGAAAACAGCAGAGTATGGTAGCAGGAACATGGAAAAAGTCAGTCCATCTTTTCTGAAGCAGCAAATGCACACTAGTAAGCAGCATGTTGAAATATGTAGAGCGTAATTCTGTGTTTGAAGAAATTCGAACTGTTTACCCAGTCCAAACACAGATTTACTGCTCGAACTTGAGGCAAGACACATGTTCCCACTCACTGTGTTGATATTAATAAATAAAGCGGAATCAGAGCATGGGACTGAACACTGTCCTGTGATCACTTACACTATTTTAAATATTACTGCATTTAACACTTGGCACGGAATTGATATGGGCTAATTACCAAATCCAAGGTGATGGCCAGGTATGGTTTGGATGTAACACAGGTCTGAGACCACTCCCAAACTGCTTGAACCCTAATTGTGATTGGGGATTAGGGGAAAGGCAGATGAAAGCTGGGGGATGTGACCTTCATCTAGTTGTCATGTCTCAAGGTCAAAAGCCACCCTTGACCTGCTTCTGTTTAGCTTCTGTACAGAAGTAGTCTTCAGGACTCAATTTCCCCTCCTGTACAACTAATAAAGCAGCTCCTACTTTCCAAAAAAATTTGAAGCATTCAGGTAAGAAATAGCATGCAAGTATTATTATTGTAATTGTTTGCCTGTTGAAGAAACTAACCATGCTAATTATGTTAGAAAGTCTTTACAACTGGATAACAACTGCAAATTTAGACTGTCCTATGAGACATGGCCAAGAATTGGGAGGCCAGGGCCGGCTTAGAGTGCAACAGTTGTTGCTATACCTCAGGAGAGAAAAGAACTAGTACATCATAGATGCTGAAAGAGAGCGTTTGAAAGTAGAGTTCCCATAAAGAAAAAGATCTAGAGTAGATCTGTATGTTCTGTGGAGCTGTAAGAGTACCAACAGTTGTTTGAAAACTGACACAGCACTGTATCAAGGACAGGCAGGAGAGAGCGAATCTCTGCACAGCCCTGCTGCCACAGCTTAGCTGAGGAAGGAACCTGGCACTTCTGAAACGCACAGATGTTCTTCCTCCCACCCAGCACTGCAAGCATTAAAATATATCATATAAAATTGTGTAACTTCCTTTAGATGCAAAATCTTACCTCAGAACAAAAATAAAGGTCTCTTACCAGGCAATCTTACAGGTTTCCATGGTGCAGAATTTGGCACATATGCATGTTTACTAGCAGTCACTATCAGCTGATTGCCCAACTTATACTGAAACTTGAGGAAGGCAGTGCCATCTGCTCCTGAGGTTCCAGATGCAATGGAGATCTGGTTGGTAAAAATCTCAATGAAGGCTTCAGTTACTGGCTGATGTGTGCTGGCATCGCTTACATGGACCTTCAGCGTTACTTCTGTAATGACAAACAACCACAGTGATTATCGCTGGAAAAGCTTCTGCAGGAGGCAGCAGTTAGAAAGCACCAGCACACCAACGACCACGAAGACAAGGGGCTTAGCACTGACCTTGCACACGTTAGTGCCAGGTAAAACCTGTTTTCCTGGCCTGCCATTCACCATTTCAGGTGGCTACTCTTTCAAGCGAGATGCTGCAGTTTCTGTCAGAAGGCAGACCACTTGCTCTGGCCCCGAATTACTGCCCAACTGGCTAGCCCTACCTGTGGAGGCATGTACATCCCTCCTATCGCCCATGTGCAGCTGGGCAGCATATCACCAATGGCAGGTAATATTCAATTAATGGGCAACACGTCAGTCTCATGGTAGCTTCATAACTCTATACGCACACGCTATACAATGTCATATATTAGGCACAGATGGTGTGGCATCCCTCTGTATTCTTAGGGGAGCATAGGAATAAAGTGGGCTGTGATACAGCCAGAGATCTTGGACCCTGGTAGGAAAGATGACCAGGAAAGACTTCTCTGATGACATCTACCCACGTCAGTGAAACCTCACAGGATCAGATCCTTGCCCTCAAAGCAGGGCATGACCAAGTGGGATGCTGAGTGCTAGCAGTGAACAAGAGAAAAACACCTTCCTCCACCCGTAGCTCCCTGTTCACTTGCCCTTTTTCCAAAGGGGCCAAAATGTCACAGCACCTAGTGCTATCTGCTTGTCACTCCCGACACAAGTGAATTACCCTCCCATATACAACCACTGAGTGTAAGCAGTGGAAAAGCAATTGTTAAGCCAGTAGAAGAATCATACATATTGCAGACACAGTCAGAAGCCAACACAATGGACTACATCTTACTTGAGTAATGTGCCCTTTTTCCAGAAACTAATTACTTGTTTAAATGTTTCCAGATGCGCAATATTTGTCCACTCCTATGACTAAACCATGCATCTTGTCACAAGGCTTTTGTTACATAAAGCGGAGTGCCTTGTGCAAGACAGTCCCTCGGAAAGGCATGCCTCTATATCGATGATATTCTTCTGTCCCTACAATAGCTCATCTGCCTCATGCTCTGAAGTAGCAGCTGTTGCCTTTCTTCAGTAGCTATGACTTAAATGCAATGCTGCGTTGAAAAGACCCAGCAGCAGTCCAATGACTCAACCAAACCACTCCTCGAATATTTTTCCTTTATGGTCCCCTCATTCTCCTAAATGAGAAACTACCTCCTTTTTCTCTTCTCTTCCACTCTCCCATTTCTCTTGTTCTTGCCCTTACCTTTGGAAATTCTCTTATTCCTGCATGAACTCCCCTCCCTCAGCTTAGCTCTTTCCACAAGGTGGTAGACAATGTTTTGCAAAATCCCTTTTTATGTCAGGGAAATGCAGCCACTAACAAGCAAGATGCTCACACTCCGTGTGCAACTCATTTCTTCACGTGCTGCCCAGAAAAGAGAGCGTGACCTTATTTGCATATGTATTTAAAAACACATTAGTTTCTATGGAACAGAACTGGGGATACAGTTCTATCATATTAATACTGCCTATTAGGATATTAAGAAATTATTTTCATATATATAAGCACTGAACCACCAAGACATAACACCAAGAAGAACAACAAAGAGCGTAACAAAATCTGTTGTGAATTTCAGTAGTGAAATGACACAACTGAGTTAGCTAAGAAACATCATGACAATATAAAATTTTAAAAAGGACATCACGATCTAATACAACCCTTCAAAATATCAGCACCTATTTCCTAAGGGCATTTCAGCTAGAATGATATTGGGCCCTTTTATAAGCAGAGACCTTCTGTCTGAATCCCAGAGTACAAAAATATAAATATTAGGCAGCCCTGAACAAAAATCCCATTAGAGAAATTCATCATCATCACAGCTCTCGCTTTAGAACTTGGCAATGAAGAATGCCAATTTGGAGGGGATCAGCATGAAATACATTCTAGCTATTAAAGATTCTGGACTTGTTCCCAGTTTTGCATTTAGTAGTGAAAGAAAACAACATATATTGAAAAACAGCATACATACACTCCGGTGCACACGTATAGAATGTGTCCTTTGAAACCTTGCTTTGACTAGCAAGTAACTTGTGAAATCTTGTGCATATGAAAGGAAGCCATGTTCATCAAAGGAGAAATGAATATGTATTTACGTATTTACAAACTGAACATGTATTTACAAATGTTAGGACAAAGAGCAATGTAAGTTTTTATTTTCTGAATGTGCAGGGACAACATACTTAGATGTAAAGCCAGATAGCTATGCTGTTAATGTTTCCCACTTTGAACTGCCTAGCAAACAATGCTGCAGAACAGATGTGGCTAAGAATAATGGATTAATGGATAACGCATTAAAAGAAAAGCAAGGAAAGAAGACGAGCTGAATGCTGTGGTTAACAGTATCACTAACATGTAAGTTAGCCTGTTCTAAAACAATCATACATAACAAGGAACCAACAAGCTTAAATAGTAATCAAGGAGGAGGACTAGAAAATAATGTATGTATTAAGCCTACTTAATTCTTTATAACAATGCAAAATTCTAGGATAGAGAATAATACTGAAATTGATCAAGTGATGAAGACTGATAGATCAAAGCACACAAACTTACCTGCGTACATAAATCCAGCTCACTGTCTCAGAGAAGAGAGCTAGCCATGGGTATCTCTAGGAAGAAATCCATTTATCCCTCACCCAGTAGCTCCTTATATACGGACTGCATCCATCTGCCTGCATCCATCTCATTCTGCTAAGGAAGGTTGAGGGTCTCCAAAATGCTCCTTCCAAACTGAAATGATGGAGGCCATAACCCAAGCTGGAAGACTGACATTTTGAAAGGCAAAAGACTGGGACTGCCGCTAGATCACTGTGGCTATTTCTCCTCCTTTTTTTTTTTTTTTTTTTTTTTTTTTTAATATTTAGATATTTTTTTCCCTAAGAAGAGAGAGAAAATCCTAGCAGCTTGAACAACTCTACATTCTTTTCATGTATTATCTTCACTGACATATGTGTGAAATGTACACAATTTGCTTAAATCAGGGCTTTCTCCCACACAGCAGCTACTTTTTCTTCTTATCTAATGCAGCAGTGAAGTCATGAACGCAGAACTGCATTATCACACTAATTTCCACAGCAATAGGATGACCACAAGCTTTAAACTGAAAAGAAATTGTTGAAGAAAAACCTCTTTCAAACAGAGGTAGTGATAAGAACAATCTATAAAGCGGGATTACCATGAAAACTTACAACTATACAGTAACCTTCAGAACTGTGATGAGATATTCAGGCACTTTTTCTTAAAGAACAGGAGGTATGCAAAAGGGAAAGAAGCAAGCAGAACAAGGACAGCAAATGATCCATGATCAGTCTGACCTCAAATTAGCATGGAGGTCTTAGACTGAAACATTAGCTATACTAAAAGAAGTATTTAATTTAAAAAGCTGCTTAGAAGACTAATTATTAGCTAAGGAATAAAGTCCTTTAAAATATCTGGCAAACTTTTCAGCTGGTGCTCTCAACAAAACAGTGGGGATAAAGCATACATTATTCTTTAGTTTTACAGAATACCACAGCAAGGAGCTCTGACAGAATTAAAGACACATGGACTCAGAGAAGAACATGTACAGGAAGCAAGAAACACAATGGAGGCAGGCATCTGAAATTACCATGGATGATGAACTCAGAGAACGCGAACTGCTAAGAAGAGCAAGCTTCGTTCTGCCACAGCATTGTAGGATTATAGAATGGTTTGGGTTGGAAGGGACCTTAAAGATCATCTAACTCCAATCCCCTGCCATGGGCAGGGGCACTTCTCACCAGACCAGGTTACCCAAAGCCCCATCCAGCCTGGCCTGGAACAACTCCAGGGACGGGGCATCCACAGCTTCTCTGGGCAGCCTGTGCCCGTGTCTCACCACCGTCCGAGTGAAAAATTTATTTCTAATATCTAATCTAAATCTAACATTTTTTACTTTAAAGCCATTCCCCCTTGTCCTATCACTACACCTCCTGACACAGAGTTCCTCCCCAGCTTTACTGTAGGCTCCCTTTAGGTACTGGAAAGTCACAATGAGGTCTCCCCAGAGCCTTCTTTTCTCCAGGCTAAACAACCCCAGCTCCCTCAGCCTGTCTTCACAGGAGAGGTGCTTCAGCCCTTTGACCACCTTCTTGGCCCTCCTCTGGACCTGCTTTAACAGGTCCATGTCCTTCTTATGCTACCAGCCCCAGAGCTGAGCGCTGGGCTCCAAGACAAGTCTCACGAGAGTGGCCTAGAGGGAAAGAATTGTGATAGTGTTGTGCTTGCAATCCTGCAATCCTGCCTTCAAGAACCCCAAAGCAAAGTTGGAATAACAGTTAAGTGGGAATACAGCAAAAGCGGGGTTAAATTCCATTAAAAGATCAAGGCTGCTGTATCTGTATGGTCAAGCAAGAAACTCTAACCTAAATCTATATTCTCATATTTATATTCTTTTGTCTTCCTTCAGCAATCACATCTGATTTGTTTTCCAAATGAGAGCAAACCAAAACTACTAGTTACAGTGAAAACAGCTGCTTAAGAGTAACTCCCAGTTTTCTAGTACCGTATCTATTGTCAGCTATATAAAGAAAACCAGCATCTCCAAGGTTATCATTTGGGAAATTGAAATAAAAAAAGGCCAAAAAACCCCTTACATGCTAGCATTCCAATCCAGAATCCCATCTGTCTACTTAATCTGATTTTTTTTAGATTTTACTAAGTCTAAACTTTCTCTGAGCAATCCTTCCTGTGCCATCTGCTCTATGAACCATGCTGCCCCCTCTGAAATACAAGCAACCTCAAGGCAACTGTTCCCGCAGCTGCGACCCCACTTCTTGGATCCCCAGCTCCTCTTTAGATCACCATGAGCTCCCAGTTTCGGAATGGCTTCCTTAAGAACTGATAGTGCAGTGCTCTCTGTTATAATCAAACTCCTAAAAAGTGAAAAACACCTTTTTTCATTGTTGTTGCTGTTGTTGTTTTTCAAATAAGCCAGTAACTTTATATAGGAAGAAAAATCCCAAGTGCTCTTAGTGATGGCACACTGTCAGATGTCACAAACTGAACTAAACAGAGAACAGCGATGACAGCATTTGGGAATCAAAGATTACAATCTTATTTAGGTCCCAATCTTGCAATTTGGTTTCTGTGCACACACCCCTCCGTCAGGCAGACTCCCTCTGACGTCTGCTGGACAGATGATCTCTTTTGGGAGCAGGCTGACACGGGCAGCCGTTACCACTTATCTTTTCCTCTGGGGGTCCCCTATCCGTGGACAATGTCAGGATATTACCAAAGAAAGAGATATTTAAATTATCTAGGTTTTGATTAGAGAAAGAAAACTTCCTGCTCATTTAAAAAAATGCCACTATGAACTTTATTTAAAATTGCATTCTCCACGCAGTTTGAGCTTACTGGCAGCATGCCTGTTTTTGAATCCTACATGCCAAATGGATAAGCCTTTCTGCCTCTTAACCTTTTGCCCATGTGCAAGGTCACCCCCTCAGCCAAACAATAGGATTTTAATTTATCTGAGGGAAACTATTTTCCTCGAATAAGGAGTGTTCCACATTCCCTAGCCACAGATGCCAACCCAAGCACACACATCTTATCTTTCTAATGAATTACATCAAGAAGTCTCTACTGACAAACAAACTTCAAAATAGTACCAGAGTACATCCATACGAGAAAAGTAAATGTGCGGGTAAAATCCCTGCAGAAACACACAGGCTCTGGTCTTAATTGCTGTGGTCACCTGAAAGCAAGTTTACATGTACCCCCTCACACAGCAAACCCTGCAGTCTCGTAGAGGAGTCACCACAGAGAAGATGGCAGCACGTGAGAAGTTACAGAAGGCGGCACAGCAGAGCTTTCCCCTCTACCAAGAGTGTCCAAGCTTTCACCAGGGTGAGTGTCTGCCACCGACTTCTGTGGAGCGAGATCATGCCAAGGACGGGAGGCAGGGGGCCTGCTTCTGCTTGTCGCCTGGACAGAGGCTCTCGATAGGTAATTTCACAGGCTGAAGTACTACTGCATGGAATTAGCACGGCGTGCCGACAGATCTCGATGCGCACTTCTGAAACCGGTGGGAGATGTTTATACAGAGAGGCACCTTCTCTAAATGAAGGAAATGAAGACCATGCAAGTTTTTAAGCAGAAGGACTCTTCGGTAAGTATGAGAAGGAAGCATTAGTGTATAGCACACAAGACAGGTTAGACAAAATATGGTTTAAACTCACCTCAGTAACAGTGCACTGGAAAAGGGCCCTAGAACAACTTAGGAGGACTGCTGCAGTCCCTGCCTATGTGGAAGAGCAGCATCAAGGGGAAAGATCCTTACTTCCTTCTGTCCACTGCAAGAAGGATTTAGGAAACCGAGGAGTTCAGAGAAGAGCCATCTAACAACCCAGGGGAAAAGAAAGCAGTCTGAAGGTCATCTGAAGAACCCAACCTCTTCAGGTACTGCGAGAGAAGATGATCACTGCACAACAGGAAACTATAGAGAAGGACAGCTTCTCTAAAAGAGGAACTTTTGCTGACAAAGATGCAGTATGACCCACCAGCTGTACACTGAGCTAAGCAAAATTTAGGTGTAATTTCTTAAAAGGAAGGTAATTTGACAAGAGAACAGCTTACTAGAAGGCAGATTCACTAGTGCTGACAGCCTATGGGAAGATTATTTTTTTTTTCTTAGAAAAAAACACACTAACTTCATTTCTAGATGTTTAAGGATTATTATAATTATTGTTTAAATTTGGAATTAATCAAATTAATGTTAATTCTAGAACATTTATGAAGCTAGCCCAAATGACTGTCTGGAGAGCTGCTTTTTAGCACTGCAATCTGAATTTGCTAAATACTGTTCTGCTTTACAGGCTGCGGGGAAGACTATTGGTACAGTCCTCTGCATGGTCTGAGCACTTGTAGTGTGAGATTTAATTATAGGTATCACACCTCAAAAGACAGGAAGACATTTTTTTTCCTCCAAATGCACAATTGACTGTGATTTCTGAGTGTGTCGTTGTGTCCCCCACCCCCAACCCCCCTTGCTCTTCTTCAGAAACAGCAGAAATCTGATGCAAGGGCAGCTGCAGAGGCCGATCTCCTAGCTGGCACAGATAGACCCCTCTGTGAGATGTCTGGTGGATGCAGTGGATAACCACGATTTGGGGTTGTGAAGGAATCTGCTCTCTCAGGTCCCACCTGAGGCTTTTTTTGCCCTTCTCTGCAGCACCACTTGATTCATCTGCATTTCTCATCTAACATTCCTTGCCACTACAAGTGCCTCAGGCATTGCTGGCAATGTGGCTCGTTCCTCTACTGCACAGGAATTTAATTTCCAGGGGACTGAAATGGTTGAGTTTAATTAAAATAACTGGACTCAATACTCAATATTCAAATAAAGCACAGTAGTCTGTGATAGAAAGGTCAGATAGGTTCCCTAATGTCTCTTCAGGTTTAAAAAAAAAAAAAAAAAAAAGGCTACTAAAGCATTCAAAAATTAAAACTGATAAATACACTAGTTTATCTCAAAATACATTACCTACCAGTGGCCATGCACACATTTTAATAAAAGTGCTACAAAAGGAACTAGAGCACTTCATACCATCTCCAATGACAACCAGGCTCCTACACAACCATGTACTCAAGGGGGAGGGAGGGGCAGTTAAAGGGTAATAAAATAAAGACATTCATCACACAAGTGTCCAACATTCGAAAGAGGATTTGCATATCCTCACCTTCCAGAGCCTTGAGTATTACCACTAAAATTAATTTCTTGGGAAAAAAAAAAAGATAGGAAACTGCTTTAATTTAAAAAAAAAATGAAAAAAGAAAAAGGAAAAAAAAAAAGTGAGAGCTATATGCATAATGCCCAGATGAGACTCTGATACCCCATTGTTAAGTGATTAAACAAGCATTTATAATTAACTCAAAACTCACACAGCTATGAAACTCATGAATAGCAATAGTTGCATTAACAGGTCTGCCTTTGATCTCTACAGGCACCGTGCACGACACAAACTAATTTCATTTCCAAACCCTGGATTTTAGGCACGGGATTGTATAAAGATACTGTCGTGCCTGTGCAGATGGAAGTTGGGTTTCAAAGCTTTAGCCTGCCACCCGCATAATGCATTCTTTACAAGACATCAGAAAGTAATCCCAGCATAAAAACCTCTCTTTTTCCTAATAGAGTCCTTTGAAACTCTGTTTGGAGATCAACATGGAATGAGACGTTAATGCTCTGATATTTTTCAGTTGCTCAGCATTAGGATTCTCCGCTGATTCAAACAAGACCACAGCTGATTTTGCAACATCAGCTCTGAGACGTTTCGAGGATAACACACTGAGCTCAACTGCTGCACAGCTCATAGGGATTTTAAGCCAACTTTATACCTAGTACATCATCACTCCAGCCTGGGGGAGGGCAGAAAGGGAAAGCTTTAGTTGCTTATCCATGAATGGCTGTGATACATTTTCTTGGAACAGCTTTTTCTTAATTCTATAAATAACAGTATGCATCTGATGAAAACAATTTATAGCAGATACATTTAATGTTTAATTGAACCTGTGTATGTGTAATGAGGCAGGGAGGGGCAAACACTTTTTGCTTATTTCCATATAACATTAATTTTAGATTTAATCTGTACTTATTTCCTAAACCTGTTGTGAAAGCGGAGCTAGATGTGATTTTGGAAGAGGGTCTCTTTAGGGTTTTTGTTTGTTTGTTTGTTTTTCACAAGCCACTACCAATTCAAACAAACCCAGCTGAAGTGCCTCTCTGTATACCCGACGGAGTGAGCCGAGTTCCAGCTCCATCTGAGCACTCCACCGACGTCAGCTAATAAACACACAGAGGCGAATTCCTGCGTTAAAATTTTATCTAGGCACTTGCACATTTTCTTTTTTCAAGTAACTAAATAGTCAATTTATATGCACTTCACTCCTTGAAGAGGTTATCCCCAGCTGGCAGACAGGCATATTAAGCAGGGGTGAAGCCGCACATGGTTAACAACCCCGATGCTCCAGCCTAGCTCCTCGGAGCTCTGCGGGCTGCAGCCGAGCTGCTCCAACACACCCTGGGCAAACCCAGGAACATCCCTTCCCCTGCCGCCTCCACGGCCCGGGCTCTCGCTCTTTTTTCTGTGCTGCTCTGCTCTCTGCTGAACCCATCACTGCACCGATCCCATGGTCTAATCCAGCAAAGCACCAGCCTCACCAAACGAATTGTTTGCTGCCAGGTTATCAAGCTGAACCGCTGAAGCAAAGCAGCCGCTAGTGCCAAAATCAACAGAGCAGGCAGGTGTGGGGGCGGAGAGGCACCGAGTCTTCTGGCCAAGCCTAACGCTGGGGAGGAAAGGAGGGGAAGCAGGACCACCCCTCCTGGTTCCCCAGCAATTAGGTCATGGCAGCTCTACCACCTGGCTGCTGTCCTCGTTTGGACCCGCTGCAGGTCAGTATTTGACACCAGCAGTTGCAGCAGGTCTTTATTCGGAGTTAGTCCAAAATAAAAACTGCACAGCTGCACCACAGCAATGACACCTGGCTCCCGTAAGGACAGGCTGCTTGTGACAGCGACAGGGAGAGGTTAGGAATGGAGCAATGAAGACTTTCCCAAGGGGAACGTGCAGCATTCAAACCTCTCCTGAGCTCTCAAAAGCCTCTACAGATACAGCTGGCATTGATGGGGGGTGGCTGCTGTTGATTCTTCCTAACCCAAAAAAGCATGCCTTCACTACATGCCTACATGCCAGTTGCCATGACTTCTTTTGGTTTTCTTCTCACTATAGCACTCGGATTAATTGCCACCAACTTGGCTAAAATTAAGCTTTCGTGTCCTCCAAAAACATAAATTCTAAATCCAAGTTTTTAATATTTTTCTGTTTCAAACAACGTTTATATATCGTCTTGGAATAATTAAAGAATAACCCATGATCTAGTCTTCTAGATAATTAATAAGGACCCACTACAGCTCCCTTCCTCCTAGTACCAGAAAGCATCCCCAGCTTGACGCATGGCCATTTGCCATTACCCTTTGTTTACTCCTTCATCCAATCTCAATCATGCAGAAGCAGCTTTCTTGCCCAAGTCAATTATTTTTTTTTTTTAATTAATATTTTGCACTGGGCTGCTGTACTGTCTGTATTTTAGCTCCGATGACTGCATCTATATGCAGAGCACAACTGACTCAGCAACCAAAGCTTGCTTCGGTTTAAATTATCCCAACAGCCATGGTGATCTTAATTCTTGGCAGGGGATTAATTTTATGGCTGTTAAAATTTCATGAGAGAAAAATTACGAATCAGAATGAAATTGTGAACTTTTGAAAATCCCTTTCTATGCCCCTACACTTGAAGTCAATTACGTAAATCAGCGGTTATTGGCTCTTCCGTAAGTTCACAGTCATAACTGGAAAGTACAGTTATAGTTACACTTGCAACATTCATTTTCGTTACAAGCTTGTTTTCTATAAAAGCACAAAACAAAGCCAGCCAGGGTTTTGCTACGCTACCTTATATTGCTGTCAGTGACTGGGAAGACCACTACAGCACACCTCAGTATTTCTGGGTCGCCTTGCACCTCTGACTCTCTGTGGTGCTTGTCACGGTCCCACAGCTACAACTGCAGCTGGGAAACAAAGGTTTTCAGCCTGACAGTGCATGGTGCAGGCTTGGGGGATCTGCAGAAGTGACTAGGAGAAGCGAGGTCCTCTCTACTGTAGAACTGTCCCCTTTAGGTGGGGACTAAGGAGGTGGCACGCCACTGAAGGGCTCCTAGGGTTCACAGATCAAAACGCTGAAAAACAATGAACCACAGCATTAATGACTAATCAGTCAAATCTGTGAATAATCAGTTCTCTTTAGAGATAATCTCAACAGAAAATGCTGTGACTGACCACAAAACACAAAGGAAGAAGGCTCAGAGGAGATTGGCAAGGGCAATGTGCTCATGAAGTGCAGGGAATAACATAGGGTGTGACTGACCACAGCTGCTGCAAACAAAACTGACTTTACCTCAACCCAAATGGGACTGGGGGGTGGCCCTTGTTTTAGATAAACAGCTATGTCAGTTGAGTGGATCAACTGACTACATCACAGTTGAGTAGATGAAATGTTTCTTCCCAAGTTCATTAGAGGAGTACGAAATGTCAGCCTGAGCTTGCTGGACCAGCACGGGGGAATGCATACACAGCTCAGCCCAACGCAGAGTATAAAAACTGAAGAACTAACAAAAAGAAATTTGATGTGAGCCATGGGCTTGAGCTACTTTCAACCCATGTTTTCCTTTGCAGCAAGTGGGGACACCCAGCGTTGTGGCAATGAGCTTATTATGGAGAGCAGTAAGAGGGATCGATCACATCAGAGGTGTGATTGACCTTACCGCCACTGCTGCATTTTGCTATTTGCTAAGAGTAATTTACGTTTGTATTGTGATTTCAGTGTATTTTGAATCACCCTGCTAAACCAAGAATTCCATATAACATCAAATATCTTCAAATACATGAACCTGGTATTAAACATTATACCCTGCATGTGTGGAATATGTGAAAGAACCTGCCCAGAGCACTGCCCTCTGACAAATGCTCTTATAATTCACTAGTTTGTCCATTTGACAATAGTAAGGGGCTACTTCTTATACTTTGGCACAAACCCACTTCAGTTATTTATAGCTGTAAACATCACTCTGCTTAACCTCCCTCCCACAGATTCCCTCGGATTCTTTCATTTCGTGTCTTCTGTTTCCTATAGCTGTGCTGCAAAACACATCTGTTTAACAGCAACACTATCACTAAGGGCTGCTGGCATTTTCAGTTTGACAAATACATCCACTTTCCCATTAACAAGGAGATATGTGTAACTGAAAACATTCCCGTGGCTCTCTGCTCCCTTGGCGCAGGCATCGACAGGAATATTTTGTAGGCCATTTAGGCTATGCATTAAGCTAGCATTTTAAAGTATTAGCCTGGTTTAAACAAACAGCTGTATGTTTGGAAAGAGTCCTACTGCATTCAAGCAATACTTACAGGGGAAGCAGGAGGAAGGAATTCCTGAATAGCCAGGTCATACGGACACTAAACTTGCACCCAGAAGCTGTATGAACAGGATGGGCTGGAGGGATTTTAAGCAAATGAATGCGGACAAATCAAAGATCAATAATTGATACTGAAAGTGAAAAATACACTCCATTATGTTCTACCTACTACGAATATAAGGTTAGAGGTGAAGGGTTCATTAAGTTTACGCATACATGCACACTTACCTGAATACTAAACAATACAAGGTGCAGCTAATTACAATAAAAATGACAGCGTTTACTTAAAAGCTTCCTTGACTCTACTGCTCCACACCACTGCCCTGAAAACCACTCTAATGTGGGTTTACAGAGACCTTCTTAAGAAAATATGTATTTCACACAGCGATATAATCTGTGTTTGTTGTTGTTGTTGTTTGCAATTAATTCTGTTCTCACGGTGATGAAAGAACTGCTAAGAAAAACAACCGTATACAACAGTTAACCAATATTGTAAGTGAACCATCCCAATAAATTAAAAACCTGTCCCAGCACATTCAGTCATAAAAAAAATTGTACTAAGTACTAGGGGAGTGCTAACCACTTTTTAAATATGTAAAATATAGATGCAGACTCATCACCTTTCTTTCTGAAATGTATCAGCTTGAGGAAATCTATAAATACTAACTTTTTTTTAGCAATAAATTCAGTATAATGTAATGCTACATATTACTTTATCTGACACCTACTTCCCTGAACTGCAATACATTTCATTTTAAAGTTCAGATAATTTCTACATGTTCAGGGATTTGGGAAATTAACATTCCCCAGTACCAAAATTCTTCCTGCTTTGCTGAACATATGTTCTGAATCAAAATTACTCTGCACTTTTTTTCTCCCTCTTCACATTAGGCCCTGGGAAAAAATACACCAAGCCCAGTGTCTGCATGTATATACACACACTCACAACCCCAAGCAAGCAGTTTTACAGGAAAGCTGATGTATTTACTTCAACAACTGGTCTAATAACCCAAATGGCCAGTTGTTCTCTTGAGGTTACCAAATTACTTAAGGGAACAGTAAAATGCCAGGGGATTGCTGTTATTGTCCAAAGGCAGTCAGAATTCCCAGGCAGCCTCATCCTACTGTGCTAGCACTGCAGAGACGTCCAGCCACCAGTTGGAAGAGCACAACATGCATCATTTTAAGAAGACATTAGGAAATCCCTCCTAGCAGCGCTCATTCAGTGGGAAGGGGATGTCTACTCCGAGGATGCTGACGACCAGCTGAGTTGCCTCAGATGTTGACAAAGAGAAAAGGATTTTGGCTCCATCCCTCTTGCAAGGTAACAGCCAATGCAGCACAGCAAAACAGTGACAGCTCCGATGCTACCAAGCTTCAACCAAATTGTACAGGTACATTAACGTTCCCTACCCACATGTGTGGGTGCAGTACAGGGGAGACAAAATAATTCAAAACTGATTTCTCATCACCTTAAATTGCAGTGCAAAACAGCGTATCTGTAGACACAAGTTTCTCCCAGAAAGGGCAGAGCTACGCTGATGCCAAGATGCTCAACGTGAGCAAAGAGGATTTTAACTTCAACTTTGAACCATTCAGTGAGATGCTCCCATGTGAGTGAGTAGTTAAATAACGGGAGGCAAGTAACAATCATCAATAGCTGATAGAAGAAATGAAGAAAAAGTGAAGAAAACCTTGAGTTAATATTTCTGGTGATTAATACAAGATTTAACTGATAATATTTTATGGTTATGTTCATACAGACCGCAAACTCCTTGGGATGTTAAGTAGCATGTAATACACATGATAATCACTCAACTAAGTACAGACACTCTTGCTACACTCATTTAAAACATGCTGATTCTTATGTTACCTGTGGTATCTAAAGCCAAGCAAAATACATTCTGTACTTTTTTAGTGGATACGCTTCATATAAAACACTGCGGTCGACTCTGGAGGCTGCTATTGAACTTCGTGTTTGTTACTGCCATATTAAGACTGCAGTGAGGTGGGTGGAATTTCTTAAAATCTCTTTTGAACCAGGCAATTCAGTGAACATATTTTCTAGAGCCACTGCTCCTATTCCATTGAAAGAAAGGACTTTTAAAAAAATCAAATAAGTAAAGCTCAGTGGGTGAGATTTCGTGATTCACTTCCTAAGGATGAAGTGCTTAACTTGCAACCAGAACAGACAGCTTTGCAGGCCATAAGATAGTTTTATACCATGCCCATTGTTTTCCACAAATTAGATGGTTTTCCCAGCAAAATTCCTTGGGGACTGCCCATAACAAAGCCTAGATTAAAGATGTGTGGCCTTGGCCTTGAGAGCTCCCTCATTTCTGCTACCCAGACTGTGTTGGAGAGAACGGGGAAAGGGGATGCAAGAGGCTGAGCCAGGACCAGCTCCAGTGCATCCTCCCCAGCCCAGGCTCCTGGCACAACCTAAGGTGCACAAGGCTGAGGTCTCACCCAGGGATCCCGGTCTGGGTTATTTTTCACTCCTGTGTTGAGGTCTCACTTGTCTTAAAACTACCACCTCTTACGTGATGAGAGGCTGCTGAAGTAACCTGGATGTGTAGTACCTCAGCTTTAAGCTTTCAGAGCTGTTTGTCAAACACCTTGCTTCATATTTAGGTACCTTTGCCCTGCTGTCCTCCCCCTCCAAAATTCTCATACTGATACACATTTTTCTTGTTTTTAAGGGAAAAGACATAAAAGTACGCTCTGCTAGAGATAAATCCAATCAAGTGGTTAAATGTAAACACCTGAAACAACTGCATTTGCACTACAGTAATACACGTTAAGCCCCTTTTTTTTCCTCAAATAGGGATTAAAACCAATTACAGCAAATATATTTAAACAGCAGTCCTGCTACAGTTAAAAAGCAAGACATACATTTTACATTTGTCTCTTTGCAATACTTTGAGTCAACCCATCCCAACTTTCACATGACGTGGTACCAATTAGCAGAGAAAAAAAGTTCAGAAGTTTCAGAAGCTCACAGCACAAAAAAACATAGAAATTTCAACATAATTATTTTTTTTTAAATATAATAGGGTGCGACCATGAAGAGCCACGGAAAGCCACTTGATACAGCCCAGTATATTGCCAATCCCCCCCCCCCCCAAGTGTCCTGGAGCTCCTGCACCCAGGGCGAAGAAGCAAAGGTTCTAGCATACTCACAACAAAAGCAGCAGCATCTCCTCATTTTGTGTGGACAGCACTAATTACCCTCATATATCACTCATTTGCAACAGTTAACAGATGGGTAACTTGACCTACTCCCTTTCAAGGAAAGCAATCATCCATCGGCCTGTTTTGATTTCATGGCAGTGTTTTTCAGGCCTTGTACCAGGCCCTAGAAACTACAAATCAGTCCAAGAGACTCATGAATGACACCTGAAAAAGAGCAAGTCTTAGTAAATCTTACCAGTGTTATAATGGAAATTTTACCATTAATGGATTTTTTTTTTCGTATTGTTTAATGGGATCTGTAAAAGCAAGAAGGGTGAAGATGATTGCTGGATGGTAACTGAAGCCTCTTACAGTGACAGCAGAGTTGCTTCTTGGTTTGGGTTCTTAAGAAGCAAATACAAACTATTTTGGAAAAAGGAGCTGGCAGGAAGAAAAACACTGCAATAACAAAGTGAAAGCAATGCAGACTGGGCCGCACCTTGCATTTGGATGAGTTAAAAGTTACGTTAAAACATACAAGTTTATTCTAGCAATTGGTTAGCTTGTGGAGGATCTCACAACGTGAGATCCCCATCCCCTGCAGCTGGCCTACCCACCTCAGTGACCTCGGCCAGCATCAGCTTTGGGCCAGAACACCTCGGCCTTTTGACTCCCGTTTCCCTGTTCTCTTTGGGATCACTGGCTGCACTTCATTTCTTACAGCAGCTGGCTGTTTCAGATCCTCCTACGCACGTGGGGTTTGTATATGCAAAATATCATCTCCCCCTGGACAGGGAAGGACGAAAAAACACAGTTGAGTGTTTCAGGCTGCTGTCTTTGATTTGCACAGGACAAATGGCTGCTGTGTCCAAGAGGCCTGAGTCCCAGGGCTGCGTACAGCAGTGCTGCCGCAGGGCCAGGCCACACAGCAGGGCCGGGCTGTGCTCTCCTGTGGTGCCACCCGTTCCTTTGGGTCCCTCACACCCACATGCTGCCACCCTCACCCTGCCATCTCAGGACCATCAGATAGCCAGAACAGAAGGCAGAGGTGAAAATAATAATAAGAAAACCCAACACTTTGCCTTCTCCCTTCTCACCAGTCAAGACAGGCTGTAAGAGACACAAGCACTTCCCTACCCACACATCCTGATCTGATGCTGCTCAGGGATGGGGGAATGCTCCAGGCCTCTCCTCCCTCCCCGAGGGGCTGGGTGATTCATCCACATCGTGCAGGAATCAAAAACAGCAGCAGGGTACAGGAGGTGTATCGAACAACAGGCCCTGAGCTGTGCAAAAAGACTGCTTCCAGTCTTCTGCAACGGGACCCAGGGAGATTCCTCAGCTCTGCGGCCTGGATGCACTGCTCCGATGGATCCCTGCTGTGCTGGGAGGACGCCTAGGAGTGTACCATCCCCTCTGACTCCAGCAGCTGGCTTCCCACAGGATTTGGAGTAGCTGTAACCCATTTGGGCTCCACCCTGGCCAGATCTGCAAGGCACATGAGGGAGTTATCACTGAATCATAGAATACCCCGAGTTGGAAGGGACCCATGAGGATCACCAAGTCCAACTCCTGGCATCACACAGGTCTACCCAAAAGTTTAGACCATGTGACTAAGTGCACAGTCCAAATGCTTCTTAAATTCAGACAGGGTTCTTCTTGTCTGAAGCCCTGGCACAGCTTGTGTAACAGCACCCAGCATCTGGGACATCCTCGCAGTTTGGAGGATAAAACCAGAGTAAGGTTTTATCCTAAAAAAAAAACAAAGAGAAGAGCATCTAACACTAGCACGGCTTCTGCAAACACCGACAAAAAACATACAGTAAGCTGCTAAGTAAGTGGTCAAGACAATCTGCACATTGCTTTATGGGTGGAAATATAAAATATAATCAAGTGGAGCAGTGGTGGAAGACATGTCAGCAATCAGATACAAAGCACAACCTAAAGGGAAAACTAACAAAAGAATACCCTTAAATACAATATGCCGGTCATAGCTGCTTTCTCTATCCCTTCCTAAGTCTAAAAAGCTTCTTGTTTTTATAGTGTTAAATGACCACAGATGATGATTTTTTTTAAAATTACTTTATGTTCTTTATAGCCAGTAAAATATTTGCTAGCTTTTACACAGAAATTTTATGCTAAAGAGCTTTATTTGAAATGCTCACTGGTGCTGCAGAAGACAACTGGTGGGCTCCCTCATTTCCAGGTTAAGCTACTTCCAAATTGCAAACTTTAACAAATCCAGAAAATGAAGTTTCCGAGTACCCTGTACACACATCCACAATTCCAGAGGCTGCAGGGATTCACGCTCCTATGTCACCAGCACACTTTTGGGGAAAAGCCAAGCAACATCTGGAGCACAAGGTTAGGCTCCTATTTTTAAATGCTCTGTTCTTGTACATGTAGCAGTCTAGTTCTTAATTGTTCACATGGTTAGTACATGAAGAAAAAAATTTAACACACTAATCCAATTTTACTTCAAAGCGTCAGAGACCATATGGAATATGCAAAGTGTTTATCAGACGGTTGTTTGGTTCCGCATTTGTGTCCAGCTACCAGGCTGCCATAAATAAGGCCCTAGAAAAGCATGCTTTTAAGGTACAAGCAAGTGGACAACAGCGATTCAAAGTGTGATTCAATTCAAAGCAGGATTGCCTATTATACCAAAGTTCTGCAGACTCGGAGACTTGATTCACAGTATTTCAGCTTCTGCTTTAATGGGATTTTTAAGATTCAAAAGCACTATTACTGAGGATAGAATCTGAGAAACCTGGATTGGTATTTACAATTCAGGTCCAGTGGAAAAAAAAAACAACTCCTTCCACCACAGAACTTATCTTAAAAACAACAACAAAAAAAGCAAGCAAGCAAAAGAAACCAAAACCAAACCACACAATGTGTATGAAACTGAATTCCAGGAGTACCAGTTTCACAGCAGCATTAACCTGGGGAAGAACAGCTGTGGAGTGCACCAGCTCGCTGCACCCCTCCCGTTTCCAGCCTGGGCTCTGCCCAGACATGGAGACAGAGGCAGGCTGGAAGGACAGCAGCAAAGTTTTATAAGGAAGAAAAGCCGACAAATACTCCTGGGGTTTGAGGGAACAGACCACCAGCAGATGTGGAAAAGTTTCTTAGCTCTGGACACTCCCCATGTTGTACTGCACGCCCAGCCAGTGTGCTCTTTCCCACATTGCTCTTCCACTGAGGCATCGCAGAGGCGCTATGGTGTTACACGTGGGACCAAAGGATTCGCAGGTGACTGCGAAGGAATGGCCCTATTAACCTCCTCTGCCCCCTTCCCCCCTTCCTTTTAATAAAGGGCTTGATGTTTTGGGAACTGCGTGGTGACCACATGCAAGTATTTTTCCATTGTGCTGCAGGGGAGGCTGCCTCCCCAGCAAGCACGCTCACAGTGGCTCTTCTATTCACAGCGAGCTCCAGCGGGCTGGCAGCCGGGTGAGTGGGCTGAGGATGACAGCCTCCTTGTGAGAACAAGCAGGAAGCAGGAGAAACGCTAATCACTGCCTTCATTTTTGCTGCACAACCCCTCCTCTGCCTGCCTCAGGAGGCAGCTCTTGCCATGCTGTGCTGCCGCAGCCACACAGGGACCGCCACGTGGGAGTGCTGGAAATGGGCTTCCTTACGGGGCTGCAACGCTGAGACCCAGCAGAGTGGGGACCAAGAGCCACTCCTCCTCTAACACCTTGGGGGATCGCCACACAAGTCCCAAAGACAGACCGAGGCCCTTCTCTTTACTCAAAAAAGTGACAAAAACAACCACAGAACTTGAATTTCCAGCTCCCAAGAGGTCCTTGCTTTCTCAGCAGGGCTTTGGACCGACTAGGAAACCCATAAACTTACTGACAACCTCAGTGGAAATGAAAGGTTCCTGTTTGGGTTTGGGCTATCTTTGTACAGAGAAGATGCTGACTTATTTTTTCTTCACAAACAACAAGAATGGCGAAGGGCAAAGAGAGGCTACGCAGATCACTGTGACATCTAATTATGCTTTGCTTTTAAACTTGCAAGAGCTTTGCAGCTTTTTGACAAGCCTACAAGGATACAGCGTTTTAAATTTTGCATCACAAACTTTTACAGCCGATGCCCTGACAGCTAGCAAAACAGATAATAGCTTGCTGAGATTTTGCAACGTATAAAATTCAGTCTGTGGGTGGTGTTTCTGAAGGAGCAGTCGTCCTCCTGAGAAGGTTACTATTGCATCCCTTGGTTATAGGGAGGAGAACAAAATAGCTCACCACAGCAGGACATGCACTAATAGCCCACTTCTGCACACCAAGTGCTTTTGTCATGCTCCGTGCCAGAGGCAGAGTGAAACACAGACACCACAGGAATTCACTACATTTTATTAATGTACACCCTCGTATCGTTTACAGCTATTAGTGAAACTACCACATTGCAGATCTTAAAATTATATTTTCCTGTGCAGTAGAAGGAAAGAATGTTTAAAAGGAGTCACTTATTAAAAGGGAAAAAGAATTACTTGTGAAGTTTACAGTGTCTTCAACTTAAGAAAGATTCTAGACAAGGTGGAATTGGAACATCCAAAAATTAGAGTATCCCTTAGTTTCAGTGGCTCCTACAAAACTTTGTTTTATGCATTATATCCTTTGTGCATTCCACCCTTAATAGAAGTGTTGGCTCAGATGCCTAAAGGACAGCGAGGACTAACTTCCTTGCAGTTAAATCAAGAAACCACAGTTTCCACTTCATGTGGGCTTTGTTTCAGGGCTAGAACACTTGATCATATGGTATTAATGTAGAGCTAAAAAACCCGACCAGAAAGGCCTTAATCATACCATGATTTTAGACAAACTTTAGTTCAGTACCACTCTGTCTGGTGGTTGCTTAATTATAAATGGCAAGCAAAATCTCATTGTACCTAATTTTTTGGGGGGGGACTGGAAGGTTCTAGCTCAAAAAAAAAGGAAAAAAAAAGAAAAAAAAAAGAAAAAAAAAGTATTTATTCAATATCGTATAAACACGACATGTTTGAGAATTAAAATGTCAGACCTCAAGATGGATCCAGCAACGTGGTGTGGCTGCTTGAACCCCCCATCCATGCACAGCATGGCCAGTGGAAAAGAACAGCCTTGATGCAAAACCTCCCAGCAGCAGAGCTCCGCAAAGACACACCTTTCCCCTTTCAGCCACGTACCACATGCAGTGGACAAAGTACCATGAGCAGGACAATGGTACCACATCTTACTTGGGCTGCCCTCCAGCCCCTCTCAGTTTTTCCCCCTTTGCTACAGCTCCTCAGGGCTCTGGAGGTTTCGTCTCCATAAGAAAGCAACAGGACTGTTTGATGCAGGACTGCTGCTCCTTGGCATCTGACTTACCTTTCACATCTTGTGTCTTAGTCTGACTCCTTTGCAGATCCAAAGTGCTGCAATTACCAGATAAAGCTCTAAAAGCAT
This sequence comes from Nettapus auritus, assembly GCA_011076525.1. NCBI lineage: Eukaryota > Metazoa > Chordata > Aves > Anseriformes > Anatidae > Nettapus > Nettapus auritus. Next base: position 22,009,147 of record CM021766.1, on the reverse strand, counting down.
AAAAATCCTGTAATTTAGACATAATAAGGAGTTTTTACACCACCTCTTTTAGGCTGCCAGAAGCATTTAATTCCAGTATCTTCAGGGAAGATCACTGTTTTCTGCAGTGGCAATGCACTGAATACACTCGTTATTTAGGTACTCTGCTTTGCAAGCCAGTTAAATGCCCATGCTACCTTCAAATTAATATGCAAAATCATTCCATGTACATGAAGATATATGCAGCAATATGCATATGCATCTACAGGAAGATATTTGAAGAAAAATCGTGTGGCAATTAAGAAAAAACTTTACAGTCAGATAGTCTTAGAAGTACTTGGTAGGAAAAGGGAAACTGATTAACAAAGCAGAATTCCCTTTAGGTGACTCGAATTCAGTTGTGTTCATTTATTTAACAGATGTCATAGATGGCAGACCATTATTTGTCAGTTTAGAGCAATTTCACAAAGCAGTCTTTAACCCCCAGTGGTATTATCTCCTTTTGCTTTCTGACCACTACAAAGTGGCTAAAAATGTAGTTACTCAGCCTGTTATCAATACTGATACCACTATAAGGGTGAAAGCAATGCATAAAACTCACATTGCTGTCCAGGAAAATCATCTCCTAATTAAGAGAACACACAGAGGCAATGAAAGTAAGTGATAACTCTTGTTTTCACATGGTTGAATTCCATCTTACCTAGGATCTTTACTAAGTCAATCCACAAGCGTACTGATACAACCAAATCTACCTGTAAAATTAAGGATCCTGCACTGTACATGTTCTCCTCTCCTTTTAATTACACCTAAATAATAACATTAAGATTTTACTCAGGATGTATACAGACCCATACCTTGCAACCACGTGTTTTTTTGCCTGCTGTCCACTGTGTTTGGAAGAGAAAGCAAAGTAGATGCTGTATGATTTTATATAGCAAGAAACACTCACACAAAATGGGCAGCAATAAATTATCTTATTCTAAACCATCTTGAAAGAGTGATCTTGCTGAAAGATGTCCTTTGAGAAAATACACTGAGAGAGCAGCATGGAAAAGACATAACACTAAAGCGGGCTGGAAACTAGTTTAAAAAGCAATCTGTTTTTTCTTCCATGCTTAACAGAGAACATCATCATCATCAAACCACTTTTTAAAATCAATTGGTTTCCATTTCTCCTTGGAGTGCTTTCATCCCAATGCCTCCTCGAAATCTTTCCAATAATGACTGCATTTGCACCTCAATTTCAGTTGACATTTGAGTTACCCTAGATAAATGTTAGCTGAGGGGAGGAGCACGTTACTTAACAGTTCCTATACATGAATATAATGTATGCCTTAATTACAGCTAATCTGCCCGCACTGCTACCCCGCTCCCCCTGAAAAAAGCCCAGCCACAAGCAGAAGCTGGAGCTGTAACAGTGCATTCGTTTATCACGGTGTCGGAAACAAAGGATAGTAGTGGGCAAGCTTTCAAAATACGAATTCCTCTACTGTGAGAGTCCTCCTGTTTTCAATCTGTTACAGTTAAACGCCCGTGCTCATTAAAAGCATGTTTCACACAAACAGGCCTTAAAGAGCGGTGAAATGTTTGCTTTCAAGTAAAGTTAACCTGGTTGCTCACAAGTCAACATGGCATCACCTTTTCTCTTGGCTGTTTGGGGATAAAGAAAGATCACCAGTTACCTGCCAAGAGTAACATAACAACCAAACCCACAGTGCTTAATCATTTATGTTTTTTTCCAAATACCGCATACAATCTTGCACGTGTAGCCAACTTAAATTGGCTTAGATCACTCCCTTGTTTTTTAAGTGCTTTATTTATTTATTTTTAAAGCTGTTAACTGATTTAAGGCCATTATGGTAAATGACCCAAACTTCCACAAATTTGGTAAACATTTAGGAAAGTTAGTGGATGTATGCCTTTAATTAGACTTTCTCTTTCAACTTAGAAAAGGCTCCCTAAAGACATTAGTCTGCACTTATAAGCTATAGGGCTCGTGTGACTTCAGGCAACCTATTTTTGGAAGGGTGGAAGGAAAACCACCTATGAGAGTGAAGAAAGTGCCTTTTTTTTTTTTTTCCAGTGACCTGCATCAATATTTGCCTGAAGAGATAGGGTTTTTGTTTTCTGTTTTTCCCCCAAAGTATACACTACACAAAAGTACTGCAGCTCTCAACCCCTTATCCCTGCCTGCCTTTGAGCATTGGGTAGGGAAAAGGGACACAAGGAAAGGATGTGCAGTTTCTTTCTCCTGCGGACAGATTCTTTCTCTTGGCATGTGTAACTGAAAAACAGCCTTGATGCAATTCATCCCATGCAAGTAAAGCACACAGGATTTTGAAGTAGAATTCCATTACTTTTCCATTTTTTTAACTGCTCACATTTTTGGTATTTTAAGCCACAATTTGCTATGGACATAATCCCATATTTAGATGTATCAGAATTCCTTCATGTTCCTTCTGCAACAGTTACACAAATGCCATCCAATTCAGGACCCCAGACCATTGCAACACACAACATAAAAGGGATTAGCATCAAAGAAACATTAAGGCAACCCTTTTCTCCAAAGAAGTTTGGTTAGATCTAAAAAGTCTGCAGGTCTATCAGTTCAGCGTCTGTCTTGCTTTGCAACTTTATCCATGTTATCTGAATGAACGTGGTCTGGATCGGAGGAATGTTAATGAACATTAGCAGTCATGGCTACTTCACAGAAATCTCTCCTTTTAGCACCCTCACGATCCTATTAAGCAATTCTCCAACCACGCAGGAAGTACCATTATAAGGCGAGCTTTATGTCCTGGATTCAGGACCAGGATTGCTGCTGATTATTACATTTTCGAAGCCCTGGCTTGTTACTAAAGAGCGTGTGTGTAAGGAGAAAAGATGTAAATGGAAGGAGGAGAGAAACCTGATACAAACAATGATGCACGATGACCTTCAAGGGGCTCCAGATCAGATTCTGGATCAGTCTAAACATTCTTCATTTTTATCCAGATAGGAAGATCTATTTCCTCTCTCTCATCTTAGGCCCACCTATAAGCGAATGAACCTTTTCCACCATTAGCAATGTCATTTACACAGAAAGCAGCAAACAGTTGAGCTGCTCCTTAATTTTACTCAAATTGCCATCAATCTGGCTTGTATCTAAAAATTCTTGTACTTCAGGTGCATGTTTTATTACCAACGGACAAGATGGTGCTTAGCATCACTGCAATACCTACAGCATCACTGCAGTATCTACAGTACCTCCACCAGACCTACAAGAGCTCTGTACAGTTGGGTAGATGAGCAATCATTACAATCATCTAAGAGAACAATAACTTTCAATTCACATCCTTGGTTATCAGACAGAAGTGTCTGTAAATGTATCTGCTGGAATGAAACTTTGCTTAGTTATAAAAACATATCAATGGTCCTCCGCAGTTTCATAACCCTTTTATGAACCATAATAGTTGCTTTAGTGACTTTAACTATAAACTTTCCCATATTCCACATCCTAATCCTCTCACCAGAGAACTTAAATTCATCAGGTTAGAACAAGACCAAAGTGAACACAATCACTGGTGTAGAGAAGAACTGGGGATCCCAGATGCAGTCACTGAACCAGGGGGAGGTTGTTATCTTCTTGAGTCATAAAGCAAGTGAAAGGGTCTTTTTCTCAAGATTAAAAAGAAAACAACAACCAAACATACCTATCAGATAACAAAAACTATCTTCCATGCAGTTCCAGAAGCGTATGAAGTCGAGCTCAATATAAGTCACTGTCAAGCGTGGTACCTTTTATCTTGACAGCAAAGGCAACATCTATAATGGAGCATGAATTATCGTCATCCTTCTCAACTAATCACTTACAAACAGATATCCTCTTAACTGGCTACTCATCTTATACTTGTAAATATATAACAAGAATGATATAAAATATTAAAAACAAATTAATTCCATTATTGAATGAACGTTTTTTGAAAGATAGGACTGCACTGTCAAAACAAACATGACAATTATTCCCCTAATACAATGCATACTTTCACTGACAGCAAGCAAGGCAGAGAATTGACTATTCCACCTTGATTTCTCTTTGACTGCTTGAGATGGGTTTTAGCCAGACAAATTCCAGGTTATCCAGAGCCAGAGGGTAGGCACAGCCCACCTGGCAGATCCCTAGTGACAGCATTCAGCCTCTGCTTTGACTAAAAACAAGCATCAGTCAGGAAAAGACGCTGAATGACGACAATGCGGCTTCTAGCAGGTGGGGGGGTTGTTGTTGTTGTTGGGTTAGTTGTTTGTTTTTTAAATAGTAGTAGTAAATACATACTACATATGGGCTGAATTTGAACGAGTTGTTCTATAAATTGTATTCTCTTTTGTTGGGTTCTCAGTTATTGCAATTTACTAGTTTGACTACTAAAATAATTAAACCTGTTCACCTGATTAGCCCATTATATCGGCACTCCTGAAGGCCGTATTTATGCATTTATGCATTTAGACACAGCTTAGTCTATATTCAGCCCCCAAATACACAATTATTACAAAGTAATTAGCAATCTTTCACTGTAGTTTGGATTTAGATGAATCAGACTTTATGCCAACAGATACATTTTTATAAAACATTTGGAAAAAAAAATGGAAATAGGATTTTCCACACCAGATTAGACCATTAGTATATCTAACATGGGATTTGCCTTTGGCTCTGACTCAATGCAGCAGATTTACAAGAAAGTGACAAAGAATGCCTAATTAAAAAATAAAAATAAAAATGTCCATTATGCAACTCTGCATTATGCAAGTTGAAAGAGCAAAGGATAAGGGAAAGAGTATTGTCTTACATAAACTCAGATGCTAAGTTAGGCCATTTCTCAAGAGTTACTGCACTATTTGAGGTTGTAATTCTGCAAGCAGTTTAAGGAACAATTAAGAATAATGCCAAAATATTCTCACAAGCACTACAAGTGACAACACATTTGGAAATAAAACAGATAATGGTATCTTGACAGTGCCGTCAAGCACTTAGATAAAAGAATTTTAAAAGAACTGGTGGGGAGAAGTTTCCAGTGGGCACAGGAAAAGATGTTCTGCAGAAGTGATTGCAGAAGGGACTTACCAGGGAATCTTCTACAGGCCACCAATTCCCTCCATGTCCCCACCTGTATGGACTGCTCAACTGAGCCCAGTTAAAAAGATGCCTAAGAAGGAGAAGATTTGGTTTTCACCTAGGTCAAGTCTCTCACTTGGAGTAGTGGGTGGCAGTGGTGGCAGTGCAGTTGAAAGGGAAGACAGATGAGTGACTGCAGTCTTCAACACTGGAGTTGCACCCTGATTTTCTTCACATATGTAGGAATATCATTATATCCATTTTTCTTACTTGATTTTCCATTTTTGGAGACGAGAAGAGATGCTCACAATATACATTGCCTAGCATGTTTCAGACTTAACAAGAAATCACCCCTGAGGGAGCTATTTTGAAAATCAGAAAATAATCCCCAATGCTTTTAATTAGGATTAAACAAGTCCTTCCCAGGCAAAGGAGTGCTCAGTCCAGAGCGATCTAGGTTGAAACCCCACCCTTGGATTGGCAGACACAGTAGCTGTGGGATAGCATTATATGCTATGTTGAGGTCCACCCAATACCTGAAGCAAAGAAGGAGAAAAAATGGTAGAAAAGGAGTAAAAATAGGAAACATCAAGACAGCTACGTAGGAAAAGATCAACTTACAGGCAAACCATAGTGGACTGGAGTAGCAAGCAAGACACAAGACCAGGCCACACAGCAGAAAAAGAGCTTGCTTCTGGGATCCCCTTCTACTGCAATTTCACTCGGGATCAGTTTTCAACTAACAACCAATTTTGCCAAGCCAAATGTTGAAACAGAACATTCTTTGGCTGAATAATAATTAAAATATTGAAAATAGTTAAATAGTTATTTGCAGTAAACTCGGACAATCTTGCTATGTGGGGGTGCTTCCTGAAGAAGGATATTCCATAACCCAACGCATTCTTGCAAAATACCACAAGTACAATTCCCATCAAGAACCATGCAGAAAAAGCTGAGCTAAAAAAAAATATGATTAATTTTAAAACGTGGATGTGAAGTAAAGGCAAAAGAGCATGCAGAGTAGATTGCATTTCCCAGAACAAAGTACACCATTTCAGGGAGAGGACTGACATTAGCTATTTCTGAGATCATGGCTATCTATAGATAGAAACCAGAAGCTTCTGCTGCGAGACACAGCAATACAATCTTCCCAGGTGCAGGACCTGCCCAGTGGTCCCATCTTTGCCATCACAGACAGCAATAAGCAAATGATTACAGAAAGCTTCATGGAAGTCAGACCAATTCCTCTCAAAAGCAACTTGACTTGTATACTAAATGAGCTGATCTTTATTAAAACGTTGTACATTTTGCATCAAAAAGTCTATTTTTTCTAGACTTACTACCACAGACACTTGATATACCATCAGACTATAGCTAAACACAACATTGATTAGCTCTCTAACTCTCTGCTTTCATCCAAGTGTTGAAAATGCTTGGATGGCCTATTAAAAGTTTCAGCCTTTGTCACTTTATCACCTAAATCTTTAACACCGCAAACGCACACAAACTGACAGTCTGGCACTTGGCAAGCAGGTTTGCTGAGGAACAACCATCATTACATGACATTTATTCCATCAGCTCAGTAAGGCAACATCTGCAGCAGTCACACCTTTGCAGGGCTACTGATCATAACAGAGGTATCTCCCAGCCATTTAACTTTTCCCAAAATTAGGATCTGCATTTCCAAGTTTGGTATGGTTTACGTAGTCCTTTTGCTGTCCAAATTGCTGATTTGCATTAGCAATTAACAACCACCAAAAGCACCACAAACAAAAAAGCAAATTCTGTCATATTTAAATTTCATTCAAATCAGCACTGAAACTCAGTTATTTTTCCTTTCAGTCTCTTGTCCACACATTAATAACTTTGCAATTTTACTCTCAGCACACACGTAATTATTTTCAACAGAATTAGAGTTCTCATTCAGTAAAAAGAGACAAAAGAGACTGCTTAAGAGAGCAATCTGCACAGAAATTATCGATGTATACTAACATACAGTCCTTAATAAACTGGAGCATAAATACAAGAGGAAGCATAAACCTCAAGATATCAAAGTTACTTTTTCCAACTTCTTGTGATGGTTTTGATTTTTACTTTCCATTTAAAGACTGGGTAACCTCAGGCCATTTTTAGAAAAGGATTTTATTTTTCCAGTGTTCCACTTCAAAAAAAGCAACAAAAATGCAAAGGAAAAAACATTTTAGCAGGACCTTCATTACAGTACTGCATCTTTTCTATGTTTCTATTTTTTCCCCATTTGCTCTTAGAAGGAATGTTTTAAATTAGAATAAGGGACATAAAGGAATCCTGTGGGAAGTCAAATCTATGCCTTCGCCACCACAAGAAACACACGTAATAAAAAGGCTCAAGCTTTTCAAGTTCCATCTTAAAAGGTAATTACACATCGCCTGCCCCCACACAGTACGATGCTGTGCCAGAACACCATTCTTCAGTGGCTGTTTCTTTTACCTGCATGCTTTTCTTATGGCCAAATTCCTCGGTGTTATTCTTTCCTTAAACAGCTCTCTTATTTATTTATCTATTTATTTATGTGGTTCTCCACTAATCAAGACACATTCTCCTTCGATTTATCAACTTAGCAAGTATTTCCAAATGTTTGAACTCATCTTTTCCAAATAGGAAAAAAGATCTGAAGCCAGAATTTCAGGGAAGGTGCTGCCAATGTCTTTACAACAGCATTACTATCCCCCTTTCTGCTGAGAACAACTCACCCAATACATTCTGCAATCACATCTGCTTTTTCCATAGCAGAATCACTGCGGAGGCTCATAAAACACTGCAATTGACCAATATTCCTCTATCTTTTACTTCCTCTGTAACGAACAACTGATGAGCCTCCAACTTCGACATCCTTATTATTGGTCCCAAAATACACAAATTCATACTGTAATATAGTTGCCTCACGTTGTAAAGAATACTATAAAATTAAGTCTTTATAAATGTTATTATTAGAAATGTGAATAAAAATCCACTAGTAAAAATATTCAATATCTACTCAAAAGGCTGGTGTGTTAGGTCACACAGGAATGCTTTTACAATGCCAAATGTAAAGCAAAATCTTTATGAAACGTTACTAACAGCTTTGTTACTACAGGTACCGTAAGGTTTGGTCTTTACAAGCTTAATATTGAATGGGATAATAGTGCTGTTCGTATTAAGTTTATGTGCAATGGTAACATGTTACAGAGAAAGATCTAAAATAGCTTTTACAACAGTCTGTCTGTCAGGATTTCAGCTTTATAGAAAATAGATGGAAACAGTCATAAATGTTCATTTTCGCAGCCGTTTTCCTGACTCTAACAAATGAAATGGCAAAAGAAGTATAAAAGAAGTATAAAAAACTTTTTCCCTACCAAAAAAAAACACCAACACACTAGTTCTGGAAGACAAGTGCAATCTGCAGACATGTTAAAGCCTTTATCAAGTTGAGAGACTCAGAAGATCACAAGTAAAAATTTAAGCTTCAGACTCTGCTAGCAATCCTGACAGATACGATGCTTAGGCACACTAGTGGGTTGCTGCACCACTTATTTCAAGGCCTTTAATGTATATTAAATGAATGATAGGAATACGACTGGATATATTTATGCTGTTTAATATTAATAGTGTTGGGTTCATTTTATGGCTGTCATTAACAAAGCAACAACATAACGTAAGCACATACTCTTCTGGCAATGAATTGTGATAAGGTGATTCCAACATCACCAAAAAAGCAGTGCTGTTTCTACAAACAGTTAAACCCACAGGATGGCAAGGACAGTAAGGTAAGCAAAAGAATACCTTGTTATCTCTGGATAAAAAAGCTTAAAAAAGTCCCTGTGAGAATGAGCTTCCTATCTGTGAAAACTAAATTACAGTATTAGAGCCACAAATGCTCCAAATAGATGGAATTGTGCCCTGGCCACTAAGAAGGTCAACAGTATTCTTGGCTGCTTTAGGCAAAGTACTGCCAGCAGGTCCAGAAGGGTGATCCAACTGCTCTGCTCAGCGACGGTGAGGCTGCATCTGGAGAACTGCGTCTGGTGCGGGGTCCACAGGTGCAAGAGAGACGTGGACATGCTGGACAGAGCCCAGCAGAGGGCTGCAGAAGTGCCCAATTGATGTGTACCCTAGACAGGGAATTTCCACCTCTATCTCCTTCTCTTGCCTGGAGGCAGTGACAATAACTCCTACCATGCTCAGGTGCTCGAGCAACTGCTGTTATCCAGAACATTTCCAAAACTCTTGAAGAGGGGCAAATGGGAGTAACCTGTGGTTAGGCAGGATACAGAAAACCAGCCCATACAGGAAAAAATAAGTTGTTTTTTTTTCTTCTATCCCCAATGTCCCCTGCCCTCCCACCCCCCATTTTTTTTGGTTAAAGGATAAATAACTATTTTTTTTGTAAGTACTGGGGTGCCACATTAGGTCACAGAAAGCTGAGAGTCAAAAATCACGCAATGATGTCTCTGAGACGCTGATACAATCTACCATATAAAATGATTGATGTGTGATCGAGTAAGGTCATCTGCAGTTCAAAAACTAGGTATCAACAAACATAACAGAAACAAGGATAGAGTTTAATAATTCATTTATTATCTCCAGTCATCACACATTGATGTTTAGATGATTATTCAGGGCCTGAAGCGCCTGTTTCCTCCTTTCTGGGAAAAGAGAAAAAAAAAAATGAATGTGATGGAGCTGTGCCAGGTGGCACAAACAGACCTGAAGAGAATAAACACAGCCACACATGGCTTCGGGAAGCTCTGAGCTCAGGCAAGCAACAGCAACCTTTTCTGTACCGGCAAATAACATCCACTTCATACTATCCAGAAGAGTAAGGCAGCCTTTTGAACAGGACAAAACACTGTTGATACAGCTACTTACCATGGATACAGAAGCGCAGGTGTATGAAACTGTATAATCACAAACATCAGTAGCAGCTTAAGATACTCATAGCCATGCTACCTTGCTCCATCCCTCACCGGAGTATTAATTGCTCTTCCAGCTGAAGAACTGCAGCGCGTCATTTGAGCATAGGTGAATGCTGTCAGTGTAGACTGAGTCTCCATCTGGCTAATTTTGCCAATAATGCTTACAGGTTGCCGGTAAGGGAAAAAAAAATAAGTTATCTGAACTGTATAACAGCAACCAGTAAATGCTGTAAGATCCCAAGCTGATTTTTCTAGATCTGGAAGGAGAGTATGATCATGTCATAAATGTGAGGAAGAAACAGTATAAGGGGTATGTTACAAAGCTGCTTATCAAGTAAGGTATAGATGTTAATGCACATGACACTACAAACTTAGATGTACAGTTCTACCACAGTTTACTGTATTTTAAATTCTACATAGCCAGAGTAGACAGAGGCAATATTAAAACATTGTTCATCAAACATTTTAAATCGTAAGTAACTATTAAACACTCAAAATTTCTAGCAGCCCACCTTGTATCTTTACCATCCACATTTTAACAGGTGCTATCAAAGCAGTAAAACTCCACTCAAAATAACCTGGCAGACTTCTGGCAACACCTTAGCCCTAGTATGGAATTAATAACCTTGAGGAAACAAGCAAGGCATGATTTCCAAGAAAAATATCTTTCATTGGGTGAATAATTAGTAAAAGCTTGATAACTTTTCAAATACAAAACTCTTTCTACCCTTTCTGGTCTTATCAGTGGCAGCACCTTCCAGCTAAGTTAAAGCAGGAAAAAGCTGCTTTGAATGTGGCATAATTACGCTATTATATGTCAGTTTTTCCTCACATTCTTCTTCCTCATAAAGAAGACAGGGCCAGGCTATTCTCAGTGGTGCCCAGGGCCAGGGCAAGAGGCAATGGGCACAAACTGAAGCAGTGGAGGTTCCCGCTGAACTACGAAATACATAGCAATGGTGATGGAGCACTGGCACAAGTTGCACAGAGAGGCTGTGGAGTCTCCATCACTGGAGATTTTCAAAAGCAGCCTGGACATGGTCCTGGTGTCCCTGCTTGAGGAGGAGCACTGGACAAGTTGACCTTCACAGGATCCCTCCAACCTCTGTCACTGTCTCATTGTCTTCCTTGCCCCTCACACCTTGAATGTCTTCCTTTCCTCAAGTTGATGGACGTAGACTAACTTTTTCCCCCCCCTTCAACTTGTCTTGATGCTAACGAAATTCAAGCCAGAGCAATTGCACTGAGGTATGTACAAGTTGGAAAGCCAACTTTGTCTGACACATGGAGAAAAAAAAAGATTTGTGCAAGCCCTATTCATTTGGATAAGACTAGAGAAGGAAAGCACGAGGTATTATCAGGCTTATGCTTGCTTAACACTACAGTTCAGTTACTTAAGTTCTCCAAAATTACCAACTGGAATTAAACACTTTTGCAAACACTTGTGGCTCTGTACTGTTAAGTGTTTTCTGCATCTTTTTTGGCAGTGACCCTGTGTGTCCAATCTTTGGTTTATAAAGCACTTCCATTTTATTATTACTGTGATTTTTTCCCCCTGTGAGGGCATTTGCACAAGTGCTAGTTTCGCTGACCCAAACAATTCAAGCCACTTATGAGCTCTGACCTAACTATTTTAGTTACTGTTACAGACAAAAAATATTGCTGCATTTGTACAGGATAGTACAGTATTACTAATGGTGACATGCTCTGAAACATCTTCCGATACACAAATCGTGGAATCGAGCAGAATTCAGTTTTAAGACGAGGTCTCGGATTCACAAAGAGCTCACACGGCACCTGCTGCAGGGTGACGATCCAGCCTGTTCCAGTCCCACACTCCTACACTTCCACTGGGCTTAAGTTCCACATTCAAAACTGCACTCCAAACATACTTGCATCAAGCGTACAGCTTAACACATTGCTGCGTGTCGTTACTTCTCCCTGTCTTCAAAAGGAGCCGTGGTCACATCCTGCATGTCACCTGTAACTTCTGCAGTGCCACGTTCCCAGATCTGATGGCAGAAGGGACATGTGGTACGATCCACAACGTAACGCCGAGGAGTGTCACCTAGTTCCAAATTCTGTTCTGCATGCAGGCACCAACACCAAAAAGGGGAAATCAGCTTGCAAATATCTGCTTTCCATATTCTGCAGTTAACAATCACCCTGCTTCGGCTGAAAGCAAAGAAGACAAGGTAGTCTGCTATTAAAGTGGGAGGAGAAAAAAAGAGAAGGAAAAACACAACAGTAATCCAAAAATCAAGTACAGCCTATTGCTAGTGCCTGTAGCAGCTTTCGGAAAGTCAAATAAACACAGATTACTAGCAAGGAAATCTGAAGTTTATGTCATACACAAAATCTTGAGACTATTACTGAAAGTTACGAAGTGCTCCAAAGACTACAAATGGTCCCTGAGGAAATGATTCTAAAATAATAATAATAAAAAAATTAACCAGAAATCACAAATTGCATTTGTTCTGGCATATGACCTGGAATATTTCTGGCATATTTCTTGGAATTAAATATCTGTCTTTTTATTAAAAACATCCACGTCTGTTCATGCTGGTTTTAAAACATGAACAGAAGGCATTTGCTAGATTAACACCCTTGCTATCATGTTAACTTTTTAAACAATCACACAATAAAAACTCAGCATCTGATTCTCATCAGTTCATGATGTAGTCCAAAGTTTTTCTTCTTCTTATATTAACTTTATTTGTCACTCGATATATGAAAAAAAGACAGAAGGTAAAGAGTTAAAGCCGTTTGGCAGCTGTTACTTTAAACTCCTTTGGGTTTTATAATTTGCAGAGCATGTCGGTTCCTCCATCCTGCAACTTTTTTTTTTTTTTAAAGCACCCAAGCAGAGGTATGTCACAGCACGATTATCTGCCATGAGTACAGCAGAGAGATGATATAGCAGGGGACCTCTGCCTCTGAATCTGTCAATTGTAATAACTTATGGCATAGCCAGGAGCTGACTGAGGCCGAACAGACAGAGAAATCAAAACTAAGAGAGTGTGTGGAAGCGGACATGACCTATATTGAAGTGATGTAAATGGGTGGGCAGAGCAGTATGATTTCCTAGAGGGAGAAAATATGCAGTGAGGAGGGACAAGGACAGAGCCTCACTGCACACTAAAATGAAAGGGACAGATGAGTATAAAACCTCCAGTGCTCTTATAAAAAAGAAGCTTCTTGAGAGTTGGTATTTGGGTACAAGACATACCGGCTTCAAGTTAAAGTTGCTCTGAAAGACCAATGTGTGGCACTAAAATCCAGCCACAGTAAAATCAGAGCATGAAGAAAACCCATCAGACAACGTCAGCATTACAACTGCAGGGCATGCAGCACACAGCACAGTCTGTTCTTGAAGAAAACACCTATGACAGAATCTTTTGCAAACTAGCTTAAGAAAGAGAAACGCTTGCTTATAATTCTTAAAAAAAAAATCAAAAAAAAATCTGCTTTTCCCATTAGAGCCTCTTTTCCAAAACTAGGTAGAAAGGCTATCTCACCACACACACGTTGCATATTCCTACTTCAGGCCCCTGGATGTAGACAACTCAACACACCTTGGAGTGGAGAATCCCCGTGCCAAAGAGAAGCTGACACTTAAAGATAGGAAAATTGCTATCCCATCATTTCATAACTTTGCACACTACCTTTGCTACCTCTAAAAGCACGCACTTCCATCAAACCCAAGCTATCAGCAAGAACGAATGCACAGTGAACTACTCTCGGGCTCCTACCCGGTACTGCAGGGTAGCACCTCTGCAACACTCCTGAGCACGTGTCTTCGGCATGTAAGGATGGGCAAATTCACCTCTTCCTGGTTTAGAACAAGCACCCCAAACCAGCAAGACCCACATGGGTACCTTTCAAGTATCCTCTGCTATTTTCTTTACCTCTTTCAGCTACTTGCATTTTCATATGAATGTTTTCTGCATTTCCACATTACCTGCTCTTCCCTACCGCACGGCTTGCGGCATGCAGGATCACAAAGCACAACTTGTGCTGTTCAGCTCCCTGTGCAATGGAAAGAGGAGAAACAAATGCATCAACCTGACAGGTTACAGCCCAGGAGTCCAGGATGCACTGCAGCTATTTACAGACAACGTAGGACCCAAGAAGTTGGAGTGGCGGTAGGTAGCGCAGGGCCAGCATCTGCCTCCCGCCAGCAGAGATCAGAACAATGAGACATTTGTTCTGAACTCACACAGCACGGCAAAAACAACTGCACAGCAGCCACCATTCTTCTGAACAGAAGCCAAAGAGATGATTTTATTTGATTTTATTTTTAATTTCCCCAAATGAGTTCAAAGAATCCTCGGAAGAATCGCTCTGCTCTTGTAATTATCGCATAGCTCCACGCAGTCCGGATGCAGAGTTACTCAGGACAAAAAACACAACGGGGTTGTGGTGAGTGCGAAGCAGCAGCGGCACAGCCCGCTTGCAGCCGCGTGCCCTGCCACACCAGCCCGTGGCGAGAAGCTGCAGTTTAGGATCCTGAGCTGGCAGAAAGCCCACACCACTGAGCTGCCGGGCCTGGCTGCAGCGTGTCGAAGAAGAAGACAAAGCGCTGGCCAAAGCCACAACACTTAGTAGCCATCAGATACTGCCAGGCTGTCAAGGTAACCAAGCCTCCCCTGAACAGGACTGCTGTAGCTGCAGTCCCATCTGCGCGCATCCCTGCGTGCCAGGAAAGGCCATCTATGGCCTTATTCCACCCCCACGTCCACATCTCTGCAGGAGCCACTGAGCAACGACATCCAGCCTTCTCGGTCACTTCAGGTGGGGACTGAGAACCCGGGAGCAGAACAACACACGTGGACAAGAGTGTTTCAGTCAGAGACAGTTCAGGTGAATCTGACAGAGCATAAAATGTCTCCAGAATCGCCATGAGGGTGGACAATTTCCAGCTGGACTTTTTTGCCCAAAGTTCAATTTCTACACAGTTGCCGGCACCAGAAGTCAAAAAGACAGGGGCAGAAGGCTCAGCCATCGCAGGCATGTTCAGAAGAGATGGATCAGGGCATTTACAAACTGCACAAAGAAATCAACGCAAGAATCCTGTCTCTCTCACCATAGATATTAAAGATATCCACAAAATTCCCATTCTCTCGTTAGAAGGTATGGCGACTTTAATTGAGCGTCTTGCCTTACAGCAGGGCCATATCATCTTGGAAACAGGATTTCTTTTCCTTTGGTGACAATGCATCAATACTAAACCACATGGTATCTAGCACAAAGCACTGCTGAGTTTGGAACAGGAAACAAATACACAGAATTCATCAGTTCTGGGCAAATACCCTAAAAACTGACATCTTGAATCAGATGTATTTTAACTACCTGACTCCTGCTTATCTTAATGCAGATAGAAAGATACAAAGTAGGTCAGGTCTCTTTTTAGTGCTAAGCATATTTGGGTTTTTAGAAGGGATTATTTATGAAGGCACTATTGCAGAGTAAAGGATGAATTCTCTTGAGTTATTAGATGGAGAGAAAAAAATCTAAGTAATATAGACTTATATAAAGATGAAAGCCTTAAAAACAAACCAAACTACTAAAGACATTAGAAGTCTAACATTAAAATCCACTGTTCCTGTGAAAGTTGGAAATTTTGAGACCTGATACCACTATGCAAATACCATGAAAACTGCAGGAAGAGAAGAAAAGAAGCCAGTAATGCTTAATTAGAGGCCTTGACTGATTGTTTAAAACGCTCAACAAGGAAGCGCACACACTCATACACACAATTATTCATATGCCTTGTATATGCTAGCAAGGATTTATTTCAAATCTATTGCTATGAACAAGAGAGCACAAACAGATCTGTATACATTTGCAAGCCAAAGCTGCTTTGAATAAAGCAAGGGAGCAGAAAAGAAAAGATAACAACTCCTGGCATTATTAAAATAGCCACAGCGATCCAAGGACAAAATTTAAGCCAAGCATCCTGGATAACACATCAATTCCACAGAACAATGACCATTTACAAAAGACAATCACATAAGTCGTTCAAAGCACAGAATACCCTACCACGAACACATAGCTGAAAATGGTGGAAAATGCATTACATTTTTACTACCGTGAGGTAAGGCTTGATTCATACCATATGGCCTTACACGACAAGCATGTGCGCGCGTCTGCACATGTGTGCACAAACGCCGAGGCCTCCAATCCGCAACTGTATCCGTCCCCCTCTTCTGGAAGAAGTGAGAAGACGTGAGGACTTGGGCAAACACAAAATCCATACTTTTTCAGGGCTGTGCAGGAAAACTGTCCATCGTAATTCACTGTTTTCACGTGATTTCACATCGTGATTCGTGTTTTTGTCTCAGAAATGTGATAACTAACACAAGTCAAGATAACTTAAAGCAAGAAGATAACACCTAATTATGTTTATATACTACATCTCTTCTCTACAATGCTTAAAAACCAGTAAAACCTAACAACAATCAATCACACCAGTGCCTGAATAATTCATGATAAAGAAAAGGATCGATGGACTTATCATTAAGTTCTTTTCTTCTCCCCTGTTCTGTTTAACGTGGTATAAAGCACACAGCAGTTTATTTGCCCCTTGGGCAAAAAGGCCCTGTTACCACAATATATGGCTACCTCATAAAATCGTACAGAAGCCATCAGTCTGGGTTTAAACTAAAGAAAGCTAAACCAGTATTACACTAGGACCACAGAGAGCATTACTTGCAAGCTGAATTAGTTATCAGCATACTTCCCTGAAATCAACGTTTATTTGCACTGCCTCACTCTGAGATAAAATAATTGCTTCTTACAATATTTTCTTTACTGTAACTACAAACAATCACTGACTTTTAAACAGCACCTTGGATTCAAGGTGCTTTGCTCCCCTGGTGCTTACCAATATGAAATGAGACTGATGTTACTAACAACATCAGGCTTGCAAGTTACGTTTGAAATACAGATTTGTTTACATGACTGCTTCTGAAAATGCAGGTTGTCTTCTGGTACACTGACATCAGGTTTAAAATTTAGCTCAACTCAATAGGGAGGGGTAAGGGAAAGTAAGAGGAAAAGGAAGAAGGTTTTTAGTACTTGTAGCTGGAATCCATTCAAATTTCGCTTCCTTCACTGAAAGTTTTACATGCCCACCTTATCGTCTTCATGCTATTTTTTTCTTACTTTAATTAGACAGATTCAGAAACCAAAATCATCATCCATTTTGGGGACAAGTGATTGTGTGTCTGCTTAAAAAAACAACCTCAAGTTTGAACATCAGGATAGCAGCAATGGTCCCTGAGGTGGCTGCTGTCTGCTTTCCACGCGTGCTGAACGCCAGCCCAGGCTGGGAAGTGCAGCTTCTTTGCCCACGGCCAGGCAGCTCCCTGGCTGTGCCCCACCTTTGGCATCTCTCCTTACGCTCATGCAAGCGTGACAAATAAAAGCATGGAATGGTAAGAAAAAGGTGACGAAACCTGAAAATAATTTCATGAGGGTTCTGCAGCAACTGCCATGGCTGAACGTAAATTCTTTAAACAGTCCCTGAACACTAAAGTAAAAGCAGCAGGAATTAAGACCCTCGACTCTCCTATGGCCTGGGTTTACTTCCCAGCCCTCACCTTGACAGTGTGCCACCTTCGCCACTGTGCTTTCTCCTCAAGTGATTTTCTGCACAAGAGGACTATCTTCCCCATCCTGTGGATAGAGAGTAAGCTCTTGAAGCAACAAGTGTTACTTCTATTTCAAAGTTATGCCCGTTTATTAATACAAACTTTTATGTTACACTCAACATGCTGTAAGAACAATTTTGAGGTGCAGCTGAGGAGGAGAAAGTGCCGCTGCTTTTGGTGAGGAAGCCTTCGAGCTGTCCCAAGTGCTTCTGACTTAACATTCTGACTAACAAAGGTCAAAAAGACACTGGACAGTAAGCAGTGACCAGCCAGCAACCTGATGTTGTCATATACTATTTACGGTCAGCCCACAGATCCACAAAGCTCTTTCACAATGGATTATTTAGAACACATCCTTATTAACTGCTAATCTCAGTAACAGTAGACAGAAAGGCATAAAGTAACAGTGAATGTAAAAGCAATGACATTTTTACCCCACGTTAGCATCATGGGCAGGGAACACTGCTGTGCATTCACCCTTCCTCCAATTAAATACATATCTTCTTGTAAAAGCTAAAATCGCCACAATTTTGTAAAGCACAGGCATGCACAAACTGAAGAAACATCATCTGAGAAGGAGTTTGGCCTGATTTCAGCTTCGGTATTTCCCACCATGCAGCCAGGCTAGGGGTAAGGGGAGATGATACCTGACCATTCTGAGTGGCTAACTGATGCAAGGCTTTTAATACTTGAATGCACCAGATATTAACAAGCATCTTTGTTTATGTGCAATCACCCGTGGTAAACAGATTCTCCACTGCTTGGACTGAATATACAGGGCTATCATTTATTTATAAGTTTGATCTTGAGAGCTTACAATTACTCTTATTTTATTTTTCTTCACCACAAAATAATTTCTGAAAGTTTGGGCTGCTCGCTTAAATTATGCATTAAGGGAACATATACAGTATTTTCTTGCACACAGGAAAAAGCATTACCTTCCTACAACAGCACCAAAAATAAAGAAGGCTTGGCTTTGTTACCTAGCCCCTCACCTCCGAAAGCCCAAAGATTTTTCTGTGCTGAAGGTTAACGTGTGACATGACACAGCTTTGATCCTTTCTCTAAAGATGTCTGCAGGTTGACTTATGCAGCTATCTTTCTGCAACGACAGTAAATCATGCTTAAAAGAAAAAAAAAAGAATGTTAATGAAAGATTAACTACACGCTCCCAGGTAAAATTGCTAATTAAAACAAGATCTCCAGTAAGATTTTTAACACAGCTAAGGAGTGCCAAGCAGTTTTCACTGCGGTAAAGCTTCACAGAGCAGATAGCTATTCATATCTGATCTAAAGAAGGAAGTCCTTATCTAATCAAACGTCTGGAAAAGCTAATGGTTTTCAGCATGAATTTTAGTACATGAAGGTTCTCTTCCTTCACCAACCGATACTTAGAAGTACTTTTACCAGCTTAATATTCTGAAGCCTGCCGCAGTTACAGCCCAATAGCTTGCAGCAATAAGAAAATTTGAAATTCATCCCATTAGAAGCTCTCGCTCCTACTGCTTCAAACTGCTTGGAGCAAGTGTGTTTTGTAATTTTCACATAGGCTGCTAACAACAACATTTACATCAACTAAGTCCAGCGCCATAATTCCCTCAAAAAAAGTTTTAACAAGCAGTATGCTAAAGAATGAAAATAACTATCCCGGAAAGAACAAAGAAAATCTTAACTTTTGAAGAAAATGAGCTTCTTCTTATTTAAGTTTTAATAGCAGGGGGAGAAAAAAAAAGTAACACTTCCCCCACACAGACACCCTGCAAAACAACAAAAATACAGCTCTCGTTTCAACCATCTGTGTTCCTGGCTCCTGTAAAACATACATCGTGAACCCAGAGACTGCTTCAAACTTAAGTTATTTGCCAGGACCTTGACTGCAGCACCACAGGCTGAAATAAGCTGAGTTGCATGAATGCTCTGGGTACTAACAGTAAAGCTAAAAGAGCGAGTATATTGCTGTGCTTCACAGTGCCTGTCAACATTATTACCACAAGTAGCTTTTTAAACTACTGTAGTATTTGTCCAGGTCAGCGTGCTACTCAGCAGGTTTCAGAACTTGCCAGGAGCACGATTTAGAGCAGAACAGCGCGAACAGCTCTCGCTGCCACCTCGAGCCGATGCCACCCATTCTGCAAACACAGCGCGGCGCCTGGGCAAGTTGTCGCCAGGCTGCCCAGCAGCACGTTCCCATCCTCGTCTGCCTCACCCCTGCAGCCCAGCAGTGCTGTCTGCAGAGCTCTCGAACCCGTTTACTTCCCTAGCACTGCCTGCACGACTCCAGCAGAAACAAAAAGCTGCCACGCACAGTCCCTGGCAGAGCTTCCTGCTGGTGCGAGGCAAAAGCCCTCCAAGCCTTTCAAGATGGGAGAGGGCCAACACGGGAACGGAAGGAAGAAGGGCAGGATAAGAAGTTTTCGCTTCTTATCTCTCAGCAGACACCCTACACGAGGAGACATCAATGCAGAAATGCAATAACTAAGGAAAGCAAGGCAATTATCTGGAGGAAAGTGGGAATTGCTCTGGCAATTGTGACAGTTGTGAGAGGAGTGACCAGACGCTATCAGGCGCCAGGCAGTAATTATGCCAAATCACATACTTGGAGTTAGCTGATAAAAATTGCTCTATCAGGATGCTATGTTAAGCACCCAGCACTGCCCTCTGCCTTTCTTCCGCATTTCAATTGGCCAAAGTGCATCATTTCCTCCCAGGCCTTGAGGGAGGGCTGAGAGCAGAGCCCAGATGACTCAGGTGCTAACCCATGTTCCTCTACAACTGGTAGAAAACTGATGAGCACTACATACTGCGGGTCACATCGGCTTAAACCGTGGACAAAACTCGGCTGAAACGATCATGCCAGGCACGAAGCGGAGCAGCTGACGCAGAGACAACAACCTGTCCTGCTGCAGATGGAGACGGCTGTAGCTGAAAGCATCTCGAACCATCTGCGAGTACGTAGGGCTGGCCATAGTCACTGCTCCGAGCTCTCGTGCAGTTTTCTGTCTCCCGTGGGCAAATTAGTTATCCAGAAAGTCTTCATACTTTTTTTTTGAGCAAAGAGGGGGTAAACAATTTTCAACAGTTGCCTCCTTTGAGCAGTAACTTCTAAAACAACTCACTTGCTAGAAGTTGTCCCCTACAATTTACGTTGTAGGTCTATAATCAGTTTAATCCCGCATCAACTGGCACTGTTGCCATGAAGCCCCCGTTTTCATTTACCAGCTCCTCTCAGCCCCTTCCTCCACACCAGCAGCAGCGTCTGTGGAACTCCCAGCGAATCCGACTTGGGAAGCGATCCAGGTGAAAACTGAACCGGTGTGTACAAGCGTTTTTAGTGGGGTAACTTCCTCCATCTGATTTATCACACAGCTACACAAATGCCAGTAAGAGAGAAAACAGACAAAGGTGAGAGCAACAATACAGCTTAAGCCAGAATAAATCAACTCTTGGGAACACAAAACTAATTAAAACTGTGGGAAAAAACTAACAGGGAGACAAGCCCAAACAACTCCGCAAGCCTCCTTACTTGCTTCTAAACCTTTATTTTTGTTTATTTACCCTTGGGAGGAAAACACTTAGGCTCATAAACATAATACTACAAAGACAAATGGTTTAGAAATGTAAAATAGTGCCGTAGACAACAAGTGGTTTGAGCCTTGAGAAATGCATCATAGCCCAGCCAGGTAGTCCATGGGTGTGCATTCCTTCAGAAGAAGCTGTGCGGTATGTATTCAGTAGCTCTTAAGCTCAGGGCAACAGTGTCCTGATGAGACTTCCAGTTATGATATCTAAGGGAGGATTCATCTGACCAAATGGGAGTGCAAAAAGCATTTTTGGGGAGTGCCTGGGCCGTGCTAGTCAGTGGAGATCCCTACAGCCAGCGGATGCTGCAGCATGATTCATCTGACTCAGGGTGCTCGCTCTTGGGAACAGCGATGACGCTCAGCTCCATTAGCTGGACAGATCAGATGTGTGTGTCTGCGGGAGGACTGAGATGACTGACTAAGATGCAGACACCTGAATGAAGCGAGATGCATCCCACCCAGGATGACAATTGCACGTCCTTTGCATGGGAAGTCAGACGTTCATATACCAAGTACTGAGTGAGAGATGAGATGTCTGGATCTCAACCTTTCACTCTGCACAACTGCCCAAGGCATGACATGGAGAGCAAGAGGGCTGCATAAAACTGCCAATGCATTTATTTCCTCCCAGCAAAAGTCTAAACACATCATTGACAGTTTTTTGTTTGTTTGTTTAAAATCAGGGAAGTCTCACAACATCACTTGAGAAATGTTTGTTGCCACGTCAGTATACAGCCTCGCTTCTAAAGGATGGAAAAAGTTTTTTCAGCAATGGAAAAAACAAATGTAGGATGAAAGAAAGTGCTCCCAACATTCTATCACCTCCAGAAACATCTCCAAGAAATGCCTCCTTTTCTTTCTGGTTTCCTTTTTGTTTTCAGCAAAGCAGGATTACCTTGTATCTCTAACTCTTATTTACCTAGTCATTTACTGACTACCAAAGTAAGCTCCCTTTTACTGTTAAACTTTGCTCT
This sequence comes from Nettapus auritus, assembly GCA_011076525.1. Lineage (NCBI taxonomy): Eukaryota > Metazoa > Chordata > Aves > Anseriformes > Anatidae > Nettapus > Nettapus auritus. The sequence continues at coordinate 21,986,935 of CM021766.1, read as the reverse complement.
TATATTACCCGCATCTACCACTCAGTACAACAGTTCTCCATCACTTTTGCAGCTGGGATTTCTTGAAAAAAAAAAAAGGAAGCATTTTGCACTTTATTGGATTCAACTCTGTTGTTGCCCCCATGCCCAAAGGATGCTGCTACTTCCTCGGCTTCCCCCACATCCCCATTTCCTCCCTGCTAACCTCTGCTGCTGCTGTGGCTCCTCAAAGCCTGCTTCCCACAGAGCGGTGAGGCTGAGAGTGGCCCCTGTGGAGTCACCCCAAGTCCAGCAAGGTTTATGCAGGGTCCCCCTCATCTCTTACTTGCCTCGCTGTCTGCCACATAACCAGCAAGCAACACAGGAGGGTTTTCCACTGCTGCAGGTACAGGTTTCTGCTCACAGTGACAGGTTTCTGCTTCACCGCCTGGTGTACGAGGTGTACAGATAATGGATAAAAACAGGATCTCACTCACGGTGACAGCTCGTAGAACTGCAAAAACCAGGAGCAGGAACAATTTAAAGATAACTTCAATGTTGGACTTCCAGAGGTTTCCAGAGGTTTTTTTGTGCCCTGCCTGCGCTTAGACCACTTCTATTCTACATTATATACTTTACACTAAGAGCAGCTCTGTTTAAATATACCCAATCCCCCATGCAGTCAGCATGGGAACCAAATTTGCAGATAAATTGCACATGAATTAATTTTCCCTTCAGATCATCTCTAAATTCATTGCTCTTCAAACAAGCAAAAAAGCAAAATGGGTATACCCGAAACAGAACATTTCACATTATTTGACCCACTGGCATTTCACACGGAATGAAACATGTAGCCTTGTGCTGAATATTCTTAAATACTGCTTTCAAGGTCTCAGACTTGCCATATGTCGGATAGGATTCTGTGTTAATATTTTACAGTGAAAGATTCAATGCATTTATTAAAAGCAAGAACAAATTACAGTATGTTCACATTCTTATGGCTCCGTAGTAACAAATATATCTTTCCAGTTTCCAATAAAACTAAAGGTGGTGCTCAGAAAAAGCATGTGCATAATGCTTATTACCCATGCACAACAAGCCAGATACTACATTAGCTGAAAACTTAATGTAAACCAGCTCACAGGAAAATGGTTCTGGAATTTCTGGGAAAAGAAAAAAAAAAAAAAAGAAAAAAAGAAGAAAAGAAAAAAAGGCACTCGGTTCTCTTCGGTATTTCCTAAAACAAAATGTTTTTGTATATATGGCAGGTTCTAAAAAGTGTTGCTACAGGTAGGTTGGTTGGATTCCTTCCCCTCACAAAAACTTGTCAGAATAGACTAAGAAATTAAGATGTCCTTCCCCCCAAGGTAAACTGATGTAAAAATTTTTGTATTACTCGTTTGTTCTAGTAAATACAAGTCTCTTTACACAGGCTTCTCGTCTTTCTTACTTGCACTGCCCAACAGGTATACAGTAAAAGCCCCGAGACCTGTGGGCGAGGCAGGACACCAGCTCCACAGAAGCTGCCTTTCTTCATGTCCAAAGGCGGAACTGATGTGTACCGGTGCAAAGGGAAATTAATCCTACAAAAAATGCCATACAAGGTAATCATCAGTGTCACCAAAAAGTACTGAAAATACACTTTGACTTCAAGTTGCAGATGTTTTGGAGGCTATTTGATTTGCTTTTGACTGACTGGAAAAAATAATTATCTCCCTACATCACGGGTTCGAGGTACATGACAATTGGATTGATCAAATGTACTGGAAAAACTGCAAATACCTGAAAGCAGCATCATTTCCAGCTGTACTGCTACCCAGAAGCCAAACTTCAAACAGTGCTCTAAGAAATGCCTGTCAAACTGCACCAAGCTGCAGGTACGGCACGCACCCGTAGAAGCTGCCGTGTGCATGGCCACCCGGGGAGGCTGCTTTTATGGTGGACAGGCAGTGGATTTCCTGCAGGTGAGCTGCTAAAGGCTGCTGTGTACAAGGAAGCGTGCCCATTCCTTTGCCAAGGAGTTCAGTTTTGGCTTTAAGAAACCTCTGATGGCTTTTTGCATTATAATGTATTCCACCCTCTCTTTTGCTCCTGCCTTAGTAAATATAACTTCGTAGGGAACACTACCCTGCCCATGGCAGGGGGGTGGAACTGGATGGGCTTGAAGGCCCCTTCCGACCCAAACCATTCTGTGAAACAAATTCGCTAGGAGAAGCTTGTGGGAACGGTCCTTAACCCCCGAACTACGCATTAAGTCTCCCTGCCATGCATTTTGCTCTCAGTTTTCTTCATGCACCAAGACTGCTGGTAGTCACTGCTCATTTACAGGAGGACAGAACTAATCTGAAGTTTGTTCTAGCAGCAGGCAGTGACGTTCCTACCCCTCAGTGCACCAAAATCACTGAAGATTTCTCAAGTTTTCCGATGAACCTAAAGGCACAGTCCTCCCTCCATCCCCACGCACACACACCGAGGCTTCTGTTAAGGTACCAGGCATACGGTAAAACTGCATTTCATTGCTCCCAGAGCCCTCTCCTGTAGAGAGAGGGCTGCTATCTGAAACCCTTCACTCGGCCAGCAGTCGGCACAGAAAGCAGCCGTCCCTAAAACTTTCATGAACCAGGTCTCATCCAGTCAGAGGTGTCGGTATGAGGTTAAAAACAAAAACAACCAAAAAAACAAGAGAGGAAGGGTGAAGGGTGTTCTTTCTTGTATGTTAGGTAGCACATGTGATTAACACCATCTCAAGGCACAAGCAGACAAGTGACCACAGGGAGGCCAGCGTGGGAACTTGCCAGCCCTGACAAGCACGTACACGCGTGCTCTTAATGGTGCACAAGGTAAGCTGAACCACTCACTGCAAGGTGTTACAAGCCAAGAAGGTGAGCACAAACGTTCAGAAGGAAGGCTGCAATTTTACACCCTGAACTCACCAAGGTAATTGTTCATTTGGCCCAGCTCTCAGCATGCCATCTGCAAGCATCAGGAGTTTAAGGTAAACATGAAAAAGTCTAGCATTTTTCTTAATCTGATAACCAACAAATACATCCTCCTCATTAAGATTTTACAATACTATTTAGTACTAAGCAAACAATTTGTTCCTCCTAAAATAAAACATCTTTTGTACTGTTATAGAGTAGTTTATTTTCTACTCTGGTGAGTCCATTTGTGGTCTCAATGAAGTAACGTTTGCATTTGAAGGCCATCAGTAATTTACAGCGGACTGAGAAGAGACGGTGCAGTGGTGCAAGATGAAAGAGACGCCTAGTTTTACTTCATCTTAACTTTATCTACCATCACAGCTAGAACTGCAAGCTTGGCATAAGTGGCTTAAAAAGAAGCCAAGAACTTGAGGGTCTCTCCAGTGCAGTTACTGAACCACCCAGAAAAGAAACCTTCGCAGAATGCCCAGCTGAAATGGTTGTGAAATTGGCTTTCACAACACCAAGTAATGTACTGGCGGGCTGCACACAGGCAAGCAGCAGCACTCAAACATCAATTTCCCTATCACCCATGCATCCAGCGGGAAAAGATAGTGTGGATTCTGCCTTAGTTGTGACAGCTGAGCTTTTATTCACCATCATACCGGGGAAAAACAATCTGCCTTATCTTATGCTGTGGCTACAAAGTTGGGACAGCTTGAGCGTATGTGTCTGCCAGTAGAACAGTTCTTGAACTGGATGTTATTTATTATTCTAATGTGTTGTTTTGTTATTCAAAACTTCTTAGTTTTGAACAACTAATGAAACAAAAAGACCAGTGAAGACAAATTAAAACCTATATCCACTGCATCAGCTGAAAGCCATACTGGGCTTCTGCACCACCACGTAACACCCGAGCAGTTCTTTTACAAGATCCTCCCGAGCATCTGCGAATGAATCATCACCACTTTCTACTGCAAAGCAAAGTTAAAAGCCAACAAAGAAATTGAACCCCTCTCAAATTACACTGATTTCACTTGCATTCTGCCTGGGTTCCTGTTGCCTCCTCACATAACTCTTCAACTCCCACCTTGCCAAGGCTCCCAAAGTTTAAAAGGGTCTGCTCGTATGAAGAGAGATCAATGAGTATTTCGTCTGTACTCAGTCAAATCACCAACTGACAGTCAAAATCCAGATTAAGGGGTCGTGTTTTTTTTCTTTGTTTGTTTGCTTATTTGCTTTTTAATTAAAATTCCTATACATTAATTCCAGCATACATTCAAACCAATTTAAGTTTTTGAATATATAATAAAACGAGTAAAAAAAGAAAATCAAACATAATTCAGTCCCGTTGGAAACACTGGCCAGGTTGCAAGCATCTGAGAGAAAATCATATCAATCCTTAATGTATTTTCCTGGAATTCTAACAACTGCATTGCCGGGGTGCTAAGTCCCAGTAATGACAAAATTGAACAACTCATCTGCATGGACTCTACTGTAAAAAAAATAAAATAAAATTCTTCCACTTACTGAAACTTACAGGTTACCTCTGTGACCTTCGGAGGCCACACTGTATCTGCATAATGAGCCAAATAGGGTAACAGCCTGCCAAAGTCATCCAATTTTCTAAATAGGGTGCTAAATGCGGAGCTTAATTACCAGTACTTTCCATATTCACCGATTATGTAACCAGCCTGCCCGAGCAGAATTTCAGGCTGGAATCGTCTGAACAGAAGGCTGAGAGCAGTGAGAAAGAGAAATGCTAGATGCAAAGACTCGCTCGTCTTCCCTTCCTGAACCAGGACACCAGCTACACATCCCATGTTCAAACAGCTCCAAGTCCGAGACATATTCACATTAACAGAGGAATGGAAAATCTTAACTACGTCTCATCTAACCTATCCCACCACACGGAGGATTCTACCATAGTCTCTTGTAATGTGCCCAACAATAAATACTGCAGTTGAAGCAATTACTTCACAATAGCATCCTCCGGTTTTCTCACCTCCACCTTGATTCAGGTCCCTTGGCACTCTAGTCCCTTCCCAGCCACAGGGGGTACATCCATTCAGAGGAGAGAATGTCATCTGCATGCATCCCTAAACTTAGGCAGTGGTGCTCTCTCTTCACCTGTAGCTAGAACTATCACCACAGTGCTAAAGGGCAGGAGGGAAAAGCAGTTGTTTTAAGCTGTATAACCACTTAGCGCTTACTGCGCTCAGCACACAAACAGGGAATGTGTGGGGTGCTAAAACGCTTCCCCATCCCCACCCCCCGATCTTCACACCTGATGGGTACACAAACAACAATTTTGCATCACGAGCTTTTTAAAGAGATTCACAGTAAATAGCTGGTAACTAATAATTACAGCTCAGCAGAACACGCTTCAGTACTAGATCAGCTCTACATACCCATTTACCAATGCAGACATCCAAAGCTCACAATAAGAATTCGGGAAATAACGCTACCTATGAAAGCTCAGCTGTTCTTACACTGAAGATAAAATTAGACCACTCCATCTAGATACAAATGTTCTCAACTCACTGACATAGCTGCTATTACTTAAATCATCAGCTATCAGTTCTGTTGTGAATGCAGCAGCTATGGCGACAAGTCTCTGCAGATACTCTGAGCTGAGCCTACAGTAGAAGGTAAGACCAACAGGACAGTTGAAAAGCATTAATTTTGCTGATACCTCACCATTCTGATTGTGTATACGACAGATTTCTCACATGATAGAGAAATCACAATAGAACTTCAGATATCGAGTACTAGCATCAAGGGATGAACACAGTTCTCTTTTTTCCCCATTTCACCTATCAGTAAACTTGATACAGTCCTGAGTTTAATGGCCCTTGAGTCATGGTTTAGTACTTCTTATTTTGTAACAGCTGATATTTTGTCCTTATAAAAAAGGACTGAATGTGACATAACTTTGACATCAGATTGCCTAGCGTGGTAGGTTTTGCTACCAGATACCAGCACCTTTTGAATACTCTATATGAGAACAACAGTCTACCTAGAGCTTACCTAGTATACCATAAATACAGCTACAAAAAAAAAAGTCAAAAATATTACTTTGAACATATTCCTTCTTTTCTTGTGGCAAGCATCGCTTACTGGATCTTAATGATGGGCAGGACAGGAAAGCTTACAGGAAATGGGACACAGACACACACTTTACAAGATGTGCTTCCATCCCACCGCAGAGGGAAGAACGCCTCTGACCACAGCCACAAGGGCTGAGCTGGAGTAAGACCTCTTCCAGCCCTGATGGCGCATGTAGACACTTGACAGCGCAAGCTACGAGGCAACTGACGATGCTGGAGATGCATTTTCTCCTGGCATGTTCAGGACCATCGGGTAGCCAGGTTTTCTGCTTTCTGACACAGCCGTGGTCCCGGTGGGCACACTGCTGCTGCAGGGCCCTTTTCCAGGCTCAGAGAAGCAGCTCACCTGTCACACCAAGCCGGGAGCCACCAGGGCACGGAGCAGCATCTCCTACACACCCGGTTTCCACACCGGGTGCGGGTTATGGGGCAGGTGCACCTCCACACCGTGCCCAAAGGTACCCGCGAGGAGCGGGGCTGAGCGACCCGTGGCTGGGCCCGGGAGGACGGTGACTGCCACAGGGGCTGGGGGCACCCCCACAGCACCCCGGGGTGCCTCCCGCTCCCAGCCCGGAGGTGCTGGAGAGTGACAGGCCATCAAGTCGCCTTCCCCGGCTGCCCCAGCCCACCGAGCCGAACAAAAGGCCGGGCCGAGGCCCGGAAACGTCCCGGGGCTGCGGGAACCGAGCCGCCCGGCCAGCCCCGGGGGAAGGGGGAGAGCCCGCAGCCCGGCGGCCCCACGGAAGGGAGGCGAGGGGCTCGGGCGGCCACCCCCCAACCCTCCGCCCCTCACCGCCGCCTCGGGCCCTGCGGCGGGAGGGCTGCCGGGGGAGATGGACGCAATGCAACAGCTCCGGCGGCACCGGAGGGAGGGAGGGAGGGAAGGAGCGAAGGGGCCGCACAATGAGGCCGGCGGCAGCCCCTGCCGCTAACAAAAGCTCCCCAGCCCCGGGGGTCGCACCCGCCGCCGCTAGCGGGGTGCCCGGGAGGGGTCTCCCATCGCCTCCCCGGCCCCGATTCCTCCCCGGCCCCCCCAAGCCGGCACGATGCAGCCCCCCCCCCACCGGGGGGCCGCGGCACAAAGCGGGCCGGTCCCGCCGCCCTTCTCCCCGCACCGACCTTGAGCCGCCTCAGGCGCCCCTAAGGTTTTGGTCACCGCCTTCCACACGTTGCAGCCCAGCAGGCAGAGGAGAAGCGCCGCCGACCTGCTCATCTCCAGCCGCCAGCCGCCGCCAGGGAGAGGGAACCGCCGCCGGAGCCGCTGCCCGGAGGAGGAGGAGGAGGAGGAGAAAGAGCCGCATCAGGGGCCGGCCCGCTCCGCGCCTCCCTCCATGTTGCCGGGCGCTGCCCCTCCTGCTTTCCCCGCCCGCCGCGGCGCCCCGGCCTCCGCTGCCCCCGTCCCCCCCGGGCCGGGCGGGGAGGAGACGGGGGAGGGCTCCGCGGCTCCCCGGCTGCCTGCGGGGCGGCACAGCGCTCCCTGCCGGCCCTGCCCCGCCGAGGGGGCGGCCGGGGGTCGCCGTGCAGCGGAGATGCGTCGCTGCCGAGCCCCCCCGCCCCTCCGCCGAGCATCGCAGCCCCACGGCCGTGCCCGGGGCCCCGCCGGGTGCCGCCGCGCTTACCTGCCCCCGGGCTTCGTCCCTCTTGCCCCCGGGCTTCGTCCCTCCTGCCCCGCCGCCCCCTTCCTCCCCTCGGCAGCCGCAAAATGGCCTCCCCCCGGCACCGCGCTCGCCCGGCAGGGGGGACGAGGCGGGAGAGGGGCGCGATGGCTCGCAGGGGCCTGCTCGCCTGTTGCAGACCTAACGCGGCTTTGAAAATAAACACCGCAGCGATGGAAGGACCGGCCGAGAATCAGTCTGCTGCTTTTGCGTACAGAATCGTTTCGTGAAAGGGCCTTCGGAAACGGGGCAAGAAAGGAAGAGCGAGCGGTTGGAGAGCAGATGCTGAAGGCCGAGGTCGCGGTTCCGCGCCCGCTTTGGCCTTGCAAAACCCGTGGGGATGCGGTGGTGGCTGGCACTGCCGTGCCACACGGAATATCACAGGAGGGTTTCTCACAGGATAGCAATTTGTGCTATCCATAAGAGCATCTCTCGGTGTACTTTTTCTCCAGGAGACAGAACACAATGCCGCAGCGCTCACTGCTCCCCTTCCTGGCTCTGCTGAGCATTATGCTTCCTAGGGGAGCGAGAACAGGCGCTGCTCATGTTTCCTCAGACTGCTGCTAGGGTCAGCTATTATGGCAAGTCTTTACACAGCTGTGCAAAGCAAAGCCTCTGCCCCACCAGCTCACGGATTTCCCATGATCTGGTCCCAAGCACTGTCAATGCTTCTGTTTGCTTGTAAGACTGAAGTTTGCGTACCTAAAAGTTTAATCCCTCATAGAGGCATCTTATCTTATGGCTTCAAGTTTTACTTGTAACATAATTCTATTTTTAAATAAAAACTGCCATAAAAATGTTGTGTATTTTTTTATAGAAAGCAGTACAGTTGTTTACCACTTCAGTATGTAACCAGACTAGCTACACCACAAGCTACAGGTTGTTTCTTCACTGATTTTTATGGAACTCATATCCCAGAAGTATAAAACGGATTTTGCAACCCTTTAATATTTTCCATTTTCTTTTTAGAGACTCTCCAATTGATTATAATGTATTTTACCCGGATTTTATTGTTAAGTTGTTCAAATACATTTTTGTAGACTTGACAAATATGGTATAAACGTTGCATTTTTATTATTTTTTTATAACTATTGAGAGTTTGGAGGATTTATTTGTAAAGCTTTGTCCTATGAGAACAGTAGGTACAGAAAGGCTATTCATTTCAAAGAAAAGACCAAATGAGCACATACAGATCATCTGATCTTATCCCTACTTATCTTAAAACAAAGATTTGAATACTGTCTTATGTCCTTTCTGAACATTTACAATGAACCAAACATGGTCGGAAGAGCCCAGAGGATTTATAACAGAAATTGGATGAAGGTTTGGAGGCTGTTAGTTCCTATCATAGAATCACAGAATCATTAAGGTTGGAAAAGACCTCCAAGATCATCTGGTCCAACCATCATCCATCATTATTATGACACATTCTTCCATAAAAAAAGAATGTTGGCCATATGGTAAAAAATTGCACATGGTCTACCATCTTTTTTAAGATCCTACTTCTCTTTCTTTGGATGTCCATGGATTTAAATTAACATAAATAAGATTAACGTTGTAGCTTGAAAGTTAAATGTAAGAGATCTATATCCATAAAAAAAAAATTAGACTGGTTTCTTACAAAGAAGAATATGCATTTTCCTAAATATAATATTATTATTTTCATAGAAAACAGATACCATGGTCCTTGCAGCATCAGCAGATAACTACCTCAAACAAAATTTTGACTATTGCTGTTTGAAAAACGTGCGGTTTTAAATTATCAGTAAACCCTACATCACTTCAAAGAAGGCGTTAGTCTGCGTATAGCATCAAAAAGCTGCCATACTTCGTCTCTTTGTTAGCCATTTTAAGAAATCATTACAGCTATAGATTGAGGCAAAATAAACAGCATAGAAGTGCTTTTCCATTTCTGATTAGTATGTCTGGGTAGCTGTAGTAGTGAAAACAGATTTCAAGTTTCTGTATTACATCAAAAATACTTCATTTTCTGTAGACCAGAACTTGGCACGAGTCAAGTTTTTACAAGAGCAAGCTGAAACGGGGTGGAAAGTACTTCATTATTAGTCCGTGTAATGAGGAAAAATTTACTCAAGCAACAAGATACCTGGATGTTTATTATTTGCATTAATATTTTGATAATTTTGCCATCAAATGTTGTCATTGAATATATCTCCTCGGGATGGCTGAGTTTGGAAAAGAAATGAGATATAGCACGGAGAAATAGGATATTGCACCGAATTTTGTCCAGAATTTACATTTATGAAAACAAAAAGCCCTTTACAGAGGGTTTGATCATCTTTTATGAAAATAGAAGCTTTTGCTTTATCGCTAGTAAATAAATAGTCTGTTTCAAGATTCAGTTTTGGCAGCATTTGTTCACTTGACCCATTATTCAATTAATTTGCAGTTCCAGAAAAGGAAGTTTTGTAGTTCATAATAAAAGCTGCGGGCATATGGAAGGTTAACTTTGCTTTTTCCTCATTGCCTTCTTCCTTCAGATAAGAAGGAAAACTTGTAGGCACTCAGCATAGCACTGGCCCCTCCTGTGGCTGTACATTGAGAACTATCAAAACTCATTGGAATTACAGACTGCTCTGGCCTTACCCTGTTGTTTTCTACCTAACTTGATTAAGCGACCCCAAAGGTATGAAATTCAACTTTGTAAGGCTAGCGGTCTCATAGCCTTCGGGTTTTATTTAGCCTGGGAAATACAGCTCATCTATCTGGATCCATGACTAAGAGATGCCATTATCTGCTGCCACTTCACAGAAGACAATTAGATGTGAAGATAGGACAAAGGCTTTGTGGGAAGTGGTTATTCAGAGATCTCTTATTTTCAAATGACCTATCAGTTAGTATTTATATATTGATATTACAATATTCCATCTAAATATAACTTCTCAGATGATGAAAAGAAAAGCGGTATTTTCCACTCTATTTCCATAACTAATTTGACCTACTGCAATGAGATGCAGATACCTGATCCTAAATAGGCTGTGCATATTTTAAAATCACAAGCTATATATACAATACCACAGGCTTCCTGTGTTAGCTCTCTTTATTGGAGCCCAGATATACTTAAAGACTATACTGGGCACACAGGGCTTGTCTCTTTCCCAAGTAAGCTAAATTTATATATATAATTATATGGTAGCACTCTCATAAATGCACCCGTTCATGTCATGAAACTGAGCTATTCTTCCAAATAGCTCCTCTTGAGATGATCCTTTCTCCCTTGCATCAATGAGCACTTAAGTATCTAATACTGACATATTGGTAACGCCATTGATTTCTGAATGAACACTCACTGTGACACATGGGATACTTCATGTCTTAGAGCTCAGTTCAAATCCTCCTCAGGCTTAAACAAATATCAGTTATACCCCAGTCATTTTTTCATTTTTTTTTTTTTTTTTTTTTTTTTTTTTTTACTGATAACTATTGGCTATACACCTTTATAGGAAAAAAGGAGCCAATTCGCTGGATCTTGAGTAAACAACACATGAGACATGTCAGTAAATAACCCTGAAATACAATAAAATGCCCCGAGACAGACTCCCATGAGAGTTTAGCTAACTCTGCTCATTTCTATTAAGGAGGGATATTTGAGCCCTGGCATTGGAGGTGCAGCGGGGTCAGGATGTGTTCTTATCCCAAGCTGGGAAATAAAATGTCTCCTTTCTACTGCACTATTCCTACAGCCCGAGCTGAGGCTACGCATTATACTTTTTCACATTGTATGAACAAACAAATTTCCAAATAGTTGACCATTCTAGTCATGTATACTAATATACTTACTACATGATTAGCTATTACTAAGGCTGTTAATACCAGGCATTAGTGAACAGATAGAGTGCCTTGAAGACTATATACTTTACTTTGAGGTCAGGCTTGTAGATAAAATGTTTAGTTTCCTATGATGAGTAGTTTCACAGATGCTTTTGAATTGTGTGTTGAATATTCTTAAGCAAAAATTCAGGCTAATTAGTTCTTTTCCGTTCTCTCTCACATCTTCTAGCACATTTTTTCAGGTGGTATAATTTCCATGTGTACAAATGTAACTTCTGAAAGCAATGCTCGGAACAGCCAACGACAAATCTATAATGCATTAACAGTTAAATATTTTCTATATAGCAAGTGAATTCAGTGATCCAAGAGGCGCAAATATTTGTCATAAATACATATCTCCAGCAAGCTGTTATCCAGCCTTTCTGGGTAGTAGTACCAGTCTGTGCATTTAAGAATGGCTTTGAAGTACTTTTATCATTTCTAGCAGAGTCCTTGTTTACCAGTGTGCAAGTTACATTACATATGCGAGATCACAAAACTAAATCTTAAAAAAATGTGAATGTGTGAGTACAAAGCCCTGAAGACTATTTTGTAATGCTCCTGGTAAGCAGAGACAGCTAATGATTTTGTGGTATTCGACATTTTCACATTAAAACTATAAAAGATATCTGGTCCTGGATCTTTGAGAGAGAACAACAAAGTTTTATAGCCAGGACAATAACAGCTTCCTATCCTTATGAGAAATTTAGGAGTGCTTGAACATGATTGTTGTTTTAGCTGTAGCCAATGCTGAGTGTGGATATAAAAATATAGTGCTATCGTTGCTATAAATATCTTTTACCTTACAGATCTCAGACCATTTCAGTGTTGATATCCCCATGCTGTGCTATTAATAAGAAAGTCAACGAGTACCTGTATGTGCTAGCACAGTGAAGAAATGTTTGGCTAAGCAAGACCTAAGTATTAGTTTGCATAGGGAAGTCAGTGTGGTACAGTTACCTGTGAAATACATCCCCACACCTGAATGCACAGTAACACCCTTGATAGTCAACAGGATGTGGACCAGCTCAAGCCTTCAGTAAACATTAAAGCCAAAATCAGGTTTTACTGCCCAGTTTATATATTAAATAAACGTACTTGTGGGAGCTACCAGAATAGGACTAGGCTAGGATTAAAAAAAGATCTGTAAGCATTGCCTGGAGGTTGCAGAGGGGAGGCTGTATGGGAATCTTGAACTTGAAATGAGGGTTTTAGGAGGATGGGCTACAGCAGCTGAGATATGACTGTGAGGCAGTGGTGGACCTGAAGCAGGGACAAAAGGATGATCAAGAAGTCAGTAGGCTGTGGGAAAGATGAAGGGGAAGTCAGTGGGGAAGGAAAGATGAAGGAAAGGCCATGTGGGGTCTGTGGAGCTTCTTTTACCAACAGGAGACACCACCATCTGTAAACTTGTACCTCTTCTGCGGCATGGTCTGCTCAGAAGATGAGCAGATCACAGCTGTCCTCCTTCCTAGGAAGGAGGACAGAGGTCCTTTTCCTCTTCTAGCAGAAGAGCAGCTGGCAATGGATGAGAAATGAGTGTGAAGAGCAGGCTCCAGGTAATGAGCAGTGGAAAGGGAGAACACAACTGGGGTCAGAGGTGAGAGGTCAGTGACTGCCACTGTGCAGACTGCCCTTTGAAGTGACAATTTTTCCTTCCACCATGGCCCTTCTCTTAGCAGGAACAGCAGCAAGTCTGGTTCCGTGAGATCTGCATAACCACCTTGGCAGCTGTGCTGTGAGGAAACATCTGTCCCTTAGTCGAGATGAATGGCAGCTCCTGTAGATTGTCTTGTAGATAAAGGGACTGAAACAAAAAAATTAATGATACTTAATTACCTTGGAAGAAAAAAAGAGTCTGGACTGACCCCAAGCACTGTAAGCAGTCTAGGGCACAGGCTTTCGAAAAATGCTGCTCAGGGTTTCACAGAGGGGAAAATGCAAGTTCAGAAATCCTGCGCAATAAACTACCACTTTTCTGAAGTGACTCATACTTCTGCTAGAAAAACATTTGGTGGAAGCATATGATGAAAAAGGCATCCAGACATTAGTCTGCCAGTCCAATGGAGAAATGCCAGTCCTGGTACTTAGATATTTACCAGTGAAACGTGTGCCTAGGCAAGCCATGCACCGATACATCAGTGTGCTGCTCTTGAGTTAGGGCAGAATGTATTCAAGTGTGCAGCAGCTGGAAGTCTCTCTCTAAAATGTGGGGATACGCTAAAATCAGCTTATGGGGATCTGTCCAAATTATTATTTATTTAACTAAGAAGTTTATGCACGGAATAGCCTAGAGAGGATGTATTGCCTTGTGGATAGCTTACTAACAACAAACAAGCCAGAACCCTAGTGCTAGGCTGAAGGGATTTCATTTAACCAAAAGATAATTCAAGATAACCAGGATAATTCAAAATCAGAACATTGACAAGCAAACCAAGGTCTCAGTATCTGCCTGCGGATACTCTACAACAGAACTGTAGTTATGATTCATTTCAGCATCTGCCAGCTCCCACCCCAGTTCTCATACAAAATACAAGACTTGGGTCTTGCTTACGGCTGAGTAGCTAATCATGTCCTGATCTCAAGTCTCAGTTCTTGCAAACCTGAAGACATTATGCACCATGCATAATGCACCAAATGGACAGACATACACTTGCTTTCATTACTCTCAAACAACAACTATTTGAGAACCCCATTTGAGCCCCTGACTTTGAGAACTAAGAATTTAGTAAAACCACCAACATAATAAAATTCCTGATAAGAAAAAGTGACAACATTGATACTAAGGACTGTTATAAGGTTACCATGGACTGTAATTAAGACAAAGTTATTCTTCAGCTCAAAAATCCTTCTTTTCCTCTTTTTAGTTATTTATGGCTCTGTTTAGCTGAAAGGATGACTCCATCCTTCTGATATGGGCTAGAAGAATTTAAAACTTTCTCTGGAGAAAGCTTGATTTAAACTCTGCTGGACACCACTTATGGGATTGAGCTGCCAAAAGCAGTTAAAAACACAACAAAATCCATGTCAGATGTAAACAAACTAAACTATCTTTGTGCTGCAGTAAAGGATGACAAAGGCATACTGATAAAATATAAGCTTTCTAAAGTACTGCTTTGGTGCAATGCCTTACTAAGAATCACTTTAGTTAAAAAAAATAAATAAATAACTAAAAAAAAAAAAAAAATCACTACAAACCCCAGCAGTACAGCTTTTCTGGAAGCTGATGGAGGAACGTGCATCTGAGCACCCAGCCAGGTGCAGCTCTGTTCTGGGAGTGACCGCGCTTCCCTGTCCCTCCTAGCGGCAGTTCCTTCTGTTCTTTCCCTCCAATTCAGCAAAAATAAAATGCAAGGATCTTGCTTAATGGCCCTGAGCTGTCATTAAGAGGCTTTGTACAGATCTCAGACTTTGGAAAAATAATGAAACCACTTTGTAAATCAATAAAAAAAGCCTGGCAAGCATTGTTCTCAACAGCCATAATTTTAGCAATATTTTAAAAACTGATTTTCACTAAAGTTCTCCAGACAATTCTGTCAGTCATCTTCTTTCTTTGGCTCCCCTTCCTCCCATCTGCCTGTCATCTCTGCTTTCAGACCTCCTCTCGCTCAGGACACTTCACTTTTTCTCATGGATTCAGCTATTGCTTACGTTGCCAAAATCTCATTTATTTTTCTTGTCCATTTTTTTTCTTACCTTAACCGTGTGCTCTCAAGCACATCAATTTTGCAGTTGGAAATTATAAACCCCTCAAAAACCTCGTCCTTATTTTAATCATATTTGAAACCTGCTTACCTTACCCCTACTTCTAAACACAGCACTTCCATTTTTGTTCCTTTTCGTTCTTTGTGTTTGTTTTATCTCATGCATTTATTCCAGGTTATCTTCCTAAACTTCACCCTTTACTGAACATGCTTACTACTATACTCCTGTTCAGTCTTACCCAATCTTGATTACTACAACTCCCTCCTATTGACTCCCACCTTCCTACTCCAGCCTCTTTCCTTTAGTCAAAACTGAGAAGACTGATGAATTTGACTGATGAGAATTCATCCCTTATGTTCATGTGGTGACAACATATCTGCTGATTCAAACAGACAATCCTCCATCAGTTTGATTATTTTTTTTACATACAAACTAGAGGTATTTAAAATTACAGCTTTTTTTTTTTTTTTTTTTTTTTTTTTTAATGCCATTTTTCAGTGGCTAGAAATAATTCACAGTTATCGACAAAGATGAAAGATTATATATTATATAAATATTTTATCTGAGCTTTAAAAAATATTTTAGCTATTCATTTCACCATATTATGCCACCATTACCATCAGTCCTTACTAGAATTATTTTTTTGCAAAATTTCATTTTTATCTACCTAGTTAAAATATCGAGGCAATTATTGGTATTCTTTTTTTTTTCACAAATGATTGCTCTGCTACATCTGATTGCCACACACATCCCATCAAGGCTTAGTAATCTCTTAGACAGCTACAGCTGCGCTAGCAAATGCAACTAGTTTCTTAGCTCCCAAGGGCCCAGCTTTAAATTAGCTGGTGCTAAGTAGTGTCCCTCCTACCACAGTTAATGTGATGCACATTGCAATGTTATTTTTTTTTTTCTTCTGTCACTATACTCATGCTTCTTGTTACAGATGTCTTCAAGCTCACATACAATTTGCCACCAAGTGGTCTTTTGTGATGTACATGTATTAAATTCTACAATATTAATATGTGGAAACTTCTTGTTTTTCATGTATATTTATGCTTATAAATGATTCTGATTGTTTACTTGCTTCCAGTTAGTACAATTGCAGATGCTGTAGAGCTTATTGTCCTAGGAAGCACGTTGGCGTGCTTGTGCATTTTCCTCATGCTGTTCTTTCCCACTATTTTACAAGTAACTAGAAGCCAGACCCATCACCCTTTTGCCAATCCCTGCAAACTTTAAGTGTGGAAGTGGAGGTAGAAACAGTCCTGCTGAGTTCAGGTGGTCCCTGAGCACCCGTCCTCGGTGCATAACGCAGAGAATTGATGGAAATGAGGGAAAACACATGAAGCAAAGCGTCAAAGATGCACCTAACAGGTAAAGAAGGCAATGACAGAAACCTGTCAGAGGAAGATGACTGAAGGATTGATGAGCTTTGTAGGTGTTCTTGCCAGTGTGGAGAAGAAGAGATGGCAGTGTTCTCTATGCTAGACTTCAGCAGAGAATTTAGTCCCTACCTTAGTGAAAAGAAGAAAACAGCTATTTCCCTATGTATTTAAAATGTAAATGACAAAAGAAAATGAAGGGGTTTTACCTGGAGACTAAAAAAGTTATAAGGTAATTGGTTATTATATTTAAATACACTTTTTTATTTTATTTTATTCTATTTTTTTTTGTGGTTCACTGCTTTTCTTCTCTGAGTGCACTGAGACTGAGCATTTTAAGTAAGCTAGCTTCAGCCAAGAAGTTAATTACCATACTGGCAAGTATTTATACGCTTTTGCCACGACTTTTCCAGGTTAGGTTTTGCATATCTTACCTTGTATTTCCATGTATGCCTATTAGAAATGCACAGCACTCTGCACTATTCTCTCTTTTCCATTCTCTCCTTGTATTTGCCCAGGGAATGTAGATATGGATGAACAGTTTGTTCATTTGAACTGCAATACTTTTCACAGTAAGTTTGCATTATACTTGATATACCATAGATCATATTGACTGAAGCATAAATACAGAACCCATCACTGACTGCTAATTAAACCTAATTAAACATTTGCTAAAAATTTTATTAAATGACATTAATAAATAGGAGAATGGTAGTTGTCTTAGTTGCTATCTGAGAATCAGTCCTTCCCATCCTTCTTTTTGAAGGCTCTCTGTCTGAAACAGATATCACTGCAGATTTCCAAGGGGAGAGTGTGAATGAGAGAAGGAACATCTGCAGGTGGTTTTGCCTGAATTACTCATCTGGAAAAGACAGCTTAAGCAGCATGCAAAATAAACATAGTGAAATGAGAAATACTGAAATGATGGACAGAGCTCTATTATTCATCTCATGAGTTAATAAGGCCAGGCATCATAATTCATCCTAAATACCACTGGCTGGAGGGACTTGTTTCGCAATTATTCAGAAGACATTGAGGTTTCTCAAGAGGTGCAAGTGTCAGGAGGTGGGGGCTGACCCACTATTAAATTGCTTTTGTGTCTGGGATTCTGAACACTTTGAACACTGCCGTGGGCAGGACTGGCTGTGAGAAAGGAAAAGTGCATAGCTGCCTATTGAAGTAGAGTCCTGGGAGCAAAAAACTGCTGCTGCCACTGACATAGAGATCAGCTGCTGCTACAAAAGACAGCAAACTTCCCAGACCCTTCACCTCAGCTCTGCTTACTGCCTCTGCGTGATCTGACCAAGAGCTGGTGTTTCCCACCATGCTGACACACCATGTACCTGATGACTTATGGACTGCTTCCCAAGGAATATTTGTAGCCTCTCTCTGGACTTTCCAACACCTCTGCTCCATGAATGCCCTCCAGCTTGAAGGATACTTTGTAAAAAGAAGAAAAAAAAAAAAAAAAGGAAAGGAAATCTACTCAATGCAAGACAGTCTGTAGCCCTATATTGGGAAGACTAATGAGAATCTTAAAACCTCTTTTTTTTTTTTTTTTTTTTTTTTCCTTGGAGGGAAGAAACTTATGAGACACCAACTTATGACAACACGGGAGCATGCAGTAATCTCCATAAATAAGAGCTAGTTCATACCCATAGTGGCTCAAGGACATAAGGAGTACTTTGTTTCTTTTACAATGACTGTACACTGCAGAGGAACAACATGGGAGACAGGAACCATGAAGATATATTAAACTCACTCCTTGAAAGAGGTAGTATAGCCATCAAACAGATTATAGAGCCAGTGTGCCATGAAAACTGAGCTGCAGGTTGTCTGCTTTCAGCAGAAAGCGTTATGCCAACTAAAAGATACCTATTTCAATGTTATCTTCCAGAGCACAATGAATATAACACTTCTGGGGAAACCTTGTACAAGATGTGAACTCATTACGTGTATGGTACAATGCTGTCATTTTATCTAGCTTGAGAAATTTAAGATAAAAATGAGAGGTTTTGGTCCAAGGAAAATAGGCCCAAAACTTGATTGCATCCTTTCAGAGAGTAAAGGATTTCAGTACCTCTGACTGTCAGGCATGGTCTTCTCAGGAATATTTAGACACACCATTCCCATTAAAATGAAGGGCTCGGGTTGCTTGTAACCTGAGTAAATACTGCTGAAATGGTAGCCCTAGGAAATTGGAACTCTTTAAAGGTGAGGCTTAGCCATGTATGTATGCACACACATGTGGATACACACAAATTATTGAAAATAGAAATCCTGTAATGCCAACATGGAAGTCATAGAATCAAAGTATGCTTTTCTTGTATTTCCCCTCCATGAAAAACAGAATACTAGACTTTTTCAATCTTTATGTACATAATGTTAATATGCATGTTTATCAAGACAAATATATATATACACATACATATATATGTACATACAAATGTACCTGTGCATGCCACTGGTAGGCCTACATATGTATATACAAAAAGTGTTAAATGAGTGAAAGTCTTTCATTCTTTGCTCACTTTAACATCTGTGGAGCTGGTATTGTTCTTTAAAAATGACTGTTATCATATAGAAGCACACAAACATTATATATTCAGCAAAAATACTAGACAAAAGCACTTTGGTAAAATCTTATAGCTCATGTTCTTACTTTTCAGTCGCTAAGGTGTGCTTCAGAATAGCATCATGACCTTAGAGGCAAAGCATGGGAGTCATTGGAGTCCAGCTGACAAACCCTGCTGGGGTTATTAGCATGACCTCCCCGCTCTTGCTCTTAAGAGACATTAAATCAAGGGAGAGCACAAGGGGGGAAACAGAAAAGGCTGGGTGGAAAGGGTGAGACAAACAAAGATGACGTCTCAGGACTGGGAAAGCTGAGAAGGTGGCTACAGAAAGTTCTGGCTACAGAAAAATGGGAACAAACAATTCATATTCTGTAAGATGATCTTATGGTCCCAGCTGGCCTTGACTCTGATGGAAGGGCTTTGTTTAGGAACTATGACAAACTTCAGTTCTCATAAGCTATGAGTGTCATCTAGGAAGAGAGAGAATTTGGCTGATGTGAATCGTGGTCTTTGTTTATTGTATTCCTTACAGAATTAAGGGAACAATATGAGAGCCCTCCTGTGGCCAGCTGAACACCTGTAAATTCTCTTGGTTGCAGTCAAAGACAAGACAGTCTGCTGGGTAATGTGTCTGCTTTCTTGTTCAATGGGAGTAAGTTGTTGTTATCATATTATTTATTATGTCTATAGTATCAGAGGTGTGCTTAGCACTCTGAAGAGTAAAATGCAAGATAACTGGCCAAAAAGACACCTATCACCCAAATGCACGGACAAAATAAAGCAAAACATGTCTAAAAAAAAAAAAAAAAAAAAAAAAAAAAAGCTTGCAGAGAACACAGCACCATATCACCTATATGTATAAATTGGCACAACTCCATCAACACTGACAGAAGAGTGGATTGAAGAGGCAATCACATGGAGTGGACAAAAGGCAGCATACCTGAAGAAAGGATGGCATTCATAGAATCGTAGAATGGTTTGGATTGGAAGGGATCTTAAAGTTCATCCAGTTCCACTCCCCTGCCATGGGCAGGGACACCTCCCACCAGACCGGGTTGCTCAAAGCCCCATCCAGCCTGGCCTTGAACATCTCCAGGGATGGGGCATCCACAGCTTCTCTGGGCAGCTTGTGCCAGTGCCTCACCACCCTCTGAGTAAAGAATTTCTTCCTAATATGTAATCTAAACCTACTTGTCTTTATTTTAAAGCCATTACCCCTTTTCCTACCCCTACACCCCCTGACAAAGAGTCCCTCCCCAGCTTTCCTGTAGGCACCCTTTAGGTACTGGAAGGCCTAAGGTCTCCCCAGAGCCTTCATTTCTCCAGGCTGAACAACCCCAGCTCCCTCAGCCTGTCTTCACAGGAGAGGTGCTCCAGCCCTCTGATCATCCTCGTGACTTCCTCTGGACTCACTCCAACAGCTCCATGTCCTTGTGCAGGGTGACCGAGAGCTGAACGCAGCACTCCAAGTGGGGTCTCACAAGAGCAGAGCAGAGGGGCAGAATCCCCTCCCTCATCCTGCTGGCCATGCTGCTTCTGATGCAGCCCAGGATGCGGCTGGCTTTCTGGGTTGCAAGTGCATGTTGCCAGCTCATGTGGAGCTTCTCATCCACCAACACCCTCAGGGCCTTCTCTTCAGGGCTGCTCTCAATCTATTCTCCACCCAGCCTGTATTTGTGCTTGGGATTGCTCAGGCCCAGGTGTAGGACCTTGCACTTGGCCTTGTTGAACCTCAGGAAGTTCGCACAGGCCCACCTCTCAGGCCTGTCAAGTTCCTCTGGATGCCATCCCTTCCCTCCTGTATATCAGCTGCTCCACACAGCTTGATGTCATTGGCAAACTTGCTGAGAGTGCACTCAATTTCACTGTCCATGTTACTGACAAAGATGCTAAGAAGTGCCAGTCCCAATACCAAACCCTGAGGAACACCACTCATTACTGACCTCCACTTAGACATTGAGCCATTGACCACAACTCTCTGAGTGTGACCATCCAGCCAATTCCTTGCCCACTGTGTGGCCCATCCATCAAGTCCATGTCTCTCCGATTTATAGACAAAGATATCACAGGGGAGAGTAGTCATGTTGGCTGTCACCAGTCACCTCCTTATTTTCCATGTACCTTACCAGAGTTTCCAGGGGGATCTGCTCCACGATCTTGCCAGGCACAGAGGTGTGGCTGACTGGCCTGGAGTTCCCTGGGTCTTCCCAGGAATGTTAACACTGTCTACTACTTCCACATACCTTCAGTTTCATCAGGCTAATCCTCATTTGTATCTGCTTGGTTTAAAGCACTATCACACTAAAAGAATTCAGTAACATAAGAAGAGTCGGCATATCACAGTACACACTCTCAGTGTCAGTAACCTTTTCGTATAAAAATTCCTTTTACTACAGATGCAGGCAAATTAATTCTTTGCAGCCTCTTTTGAAAGGGTATCACTGATCTGAGTAGACAGAGGCTAGAAAAGGTTAGAAAAATAACAGATCATACAAGGAATATGAACCAAAATAATCCCTTTTAAATTAAGAAATTTGACATCAGTTCTGCCTTTTCATAACTATAAAAATGTCTTGTAATGAAATATTTTTTTCATGTATGTAGACAAATTCAAACAAGTTTAGCTCTTAATAAGAAATGTGCTCGGAGCTTAGCATGAAGAATCAGTGCATGTCTCTTATGCAAAGAAAGGCATTACATTACTCAGCTCTTTAAATGGGTGTAGGTAGCTAAATACCTTGGAATAGTTATCTAAGATGATTTACACAATATTTCTGCTGGTTTTCATTAGAATGAGTAACAGCGCAGGAAGAGAAAGCAGTTTTTAATTCTTTCAGTACAACATTAGTCAATGTTGCCTGCACTAGTGTCACCAGGTTTTCATGACTTGCAAGTCAAAGCAAAATGACATTTGAATTACCTGTATGCATAGTTTTTCCAGTAGTTCAACATTATCCAATAAATAAATAAATGAATAAATAAATTAGTAGTTTCTCACTGAAAATTTTCAGTTTCATGATTCTTCTAGAATTTAAATACTTGCGTTCATCTATCTTCCTCTCCTTTTCAGTCATATACAACGTGTGACAAACTAGCTCAGTACAAGAAGTTTAATGTGAGAATTAAAACCTCTGCAAATCCAAATCAGTCTGATCGGATGCTCTGCTGGTAGTACAGCCAGTTGATCAGTAGATGGTGGTGGTGCACTGTCACCTGGTGCGGTTGGCAAGGGACTGCACCTAGCTGTTGAATCATTTTTACTTTAAAGACCAGTAACAGTTTTGGAAACGACTGGGTTTTCAAAATATCTGATCATTAAGAAGTGAGAAATCCTATGTACCTGCCTCTTTTGAATTGTGGAAAAGTTGTGGAAAGGGGATATCCTTCACCTCTTTTATAGTAGCTGGTTCATGTATAGGATGGTGTCGTGCCTCTATCTCAGAGGCTTGATCTGTTTTCATTCTGCAGAAATTTTGGCACTACCTCCTAGGGTTGTATACGGCATTTTGCATCTGAAGCCTGCACTTTCTTTGTGATGATGGACTGTATTGTTTGGAGGGCCTCTAATGAGGATGGAAGAAGTGGGGTCTTGGACCAGGACCATGAGTGAGTAGATTAGAGCTGCCTTTCTGAGCAGTACAGGCACTGAAGCCTTATAGCAGGACCTCTGATGGGAGCGATATGCTGAAAGCAATACTTAAAATACTGTAGAGTGGGGGCCAAATAGCAAGGGAGATCAAATTTCCAGTTAATAAACATGCTTGCCACCCACTGGCTAGACTGCAGATTTGCCTGTTGTTGCAATGGGAATCTGCACCTTGTAATTTAGTTACAGGTATTTACATATGAATGATAATTAGGATGTAGAAAGCATAGTTTAACAGTATATTTGAATAATTCTAGGCTTTTGACTGTTTAAAATTTTACATGTAATGATTCCAGAACTGGGCAGTGACAGGGCCATACTAATACATACCTTCAACTGTGAGGTTCACATACGCCAAAAAAGCAATACTTTTTCAGTTACCTAGGTCAACTGACAAGAAGAGGAACAGAAAGAGAGGCTGACGAAATGACAGGCTGTGCATGTGAACAATCAAAGCTAAAATAGTAATTTAATTTTGACTAGGTATAAAGCCTATTATGGAGGTAAAAATAGGTATGAGTTGAAGTTGAACTAGCAGCTGAGAACAGGATGAGGGAACTGATCCAAACTGTTCCTATTTGTCAAGCATCTGATGTCAGAAGATGAATCTGGTGTTAGAAAAGATAACTGAAGGGGGAAGACTTGACTGAAAGCATCTTCTCATGGTCTTTGCTCCTATTCAGAAGGTTTTGGTTTAGGTGCTGTCTTCACTCAAAATTGCATTGTGAAGGTGGATAAGTCTTTTCCTTATCTGAAAAGCACTAGTAAAAGTTGGGCACTGAAACAGAAAAAAAAAATTGTGCCCCCAGTCTACCAGACCAGAAACAAGAAATGATCTTTTAGAATTTTCCCACTATGAGTCAGACTGTTGGTTTTTTCCCCTTTATTCCCTCCCCAATTTACTATATTTTTCCTATCACCTAGAAAATGCAGGAAATGGTTGTTTAAAGATGTAATATAAAGAGTAATTCCCATGCTGCCCCTTTTGGATTTGAAAGCTGTTAAGAATTTATTGCTCAGTAAGTTAAATTTGATAATGTGACATTTCTGAGGACAATGGCTATCTAAATGCATCTTTATGCTGCCTCTGGGGTGCCACTGCAAACAAAAACCAGTCCCCCTGGGCAATGATGTCACCTTTATATGACTGAATACAAAGAATGGAGAACCACAAAAATAACCTTTTATGAACAGCTTCTCCTTTATTATGTCCTGTAAAAATATGTATAGCTTCAAAAGGAAACAAAGCCATGGAGGAGTGAGAAATTTAGACAATTTTTTATGGTACCTTCAAATATTAAAAAGGGAATACAATAAAATACAAAAGCATTTCAGAAACTCATCTCTGCCCAGAGATAAATCACTTTGCATTATGAAGACATCGGTGCAGAAACATTACCCGTGTCAGAAAAAAATCCAGTCTTAAGACAAATTAATGTATTAGAGAAAAATCATAGTGCAGCTTGTACAGTAAGACTTAGTCATTGGAGAAGTTATTTAATACAGCTGTTTCATCATGCAGTATAATTAAAATGATAAGTTAACCACTGTCATGACAGTTCTTCCTTGATTAATATATATTTTTCTTATAGGCTGCTGGTTTTTGATCATCGTGTCATGAACCCTTAGTAAATCGGGCCTAGGACTTCCATATAGAGGCACAGGGTTTTTCATGGAAATGGAATTTCTAACCCTACAGAGACTTTAAAAAATTTACCATTCTAAATTTAAACATCTCTGGTGACTGGATGGAGCAAATACTCCTGTAAGGACTGTGAAGGTCATGTATGCTGTAGAAGGCATATATTTGATATGCTCTGAGCATTACTTATCACACCTATCCATTTAACATTTTCTGTGGCAGGTACACCACAAATGATTCGGGAACCAGACACTACCTAAAACAAACAAACCAAACCAAAACATTGTCAACATTGCAATAATAAATAAATAAATAAATAAAATCAAGCTCTGTCTGTTCCTTATCATGTTACTAGGCACAGTATTGTGCTCTGTTCCTGAAGATGATGCCTATCCGCAAAGAAAGGCAGGCAATAAAAGATGAAATCTGGTCTTTGACTTGAATTTAGTCTTATTAATCTTATTAATCTTATTTAATCTTATTTCATGTGGACTATTCCTAACTAAGAACACTTCAAAGAAAGCAACACTGAGCATTAAAGGTAAGTCCCATACTTTCCAAGACACACTATGGGAACTACGCTGTTGCCTGAAGATCTAATGAATTTTTCATGATGATTCTTCAAAACGGCCACTCAGCTGATTCTCTCTTTCTGCTGCTGTTTATGGATTTACAGAGGCATTGAACATGGTACAGGGAAGGACTCTGTGAGGTCACTCCCGCTGCTCTTCTGCCCGCAGCGTGCTCAGTTCTGCCGGCTCCGATCCTGCCATCCATCCTCCACCATCCCCAGCGACTGGGACTTTTTGTGCCAAATCACTCCCCAGGCAATCTGATTTCAGTGCTTCACTGCCCTGCCTGTTCAGAAACACTTTCTAACATCTACTCTAAATCTCCCTCAGTGACATGTAAGACTTATTTTTTGTTGTATCCAATGTGAACATGGCAAGCAGATTACTCCCTTCCTCTTTGCGGCAGCAAATTTTTATGTTTGAAGGTTATTGCCATCCCCCTCCACAATCTTCTCTTCTTTCAGCAGAAAAACCCAATTTTTGTCAATCTTTCAGGACAGCTAATCATTCTTACTGCTCGCCTTTGGACCCTTTCCAGATCATCCACATTTTTCTCAAAGCAACTGGGGTTGCCAGACATCCCTTATAATGTGGGACTTCCCATGTTTAAGCCTCAAATCTCACATGCCTCATTAAAAACATGTGATATTGCCTGCTCTAGTGTTTCCTCTATATTTTAATAGGGGACACAGGTTGTGAGGCTGAAACATAGAAAACCCTGCAGCTGCCTTCCTGCCCCGTTCTCCAGAGCCTCCTCTGGGAGCATGGAGGTACAAGGTGGTTGGTGGCTGCAACAGAAGTGATAACCAGAGCATCCCTAAAGGAACTGGGGAGGTCCAAAGGGCAGTGCTTACACTTGATGCACCAGAAAGGTATGTCAGTGTTCTGTAATTCAGAACACAGCGACTCTCATATGCTGCCTCCCATCAGATGTAATTAATCCTCCTGCCAAGAACTCAGCTATGTGAGAAGAGAAGAAATATTCCTGTGTTTCGTATGCAATACTTTGGTCATACAGCTCAGGAGATGGCACACTAGGTCAGTGACTTGCTTTTGGCTTGGGATTCTCTATGATCCCTCCTTCGCAAAATGCATTGAGTCATGCTCCATCCTGCTTTCATGCAGTCACTTATACCGGACTAGCTAAGTACCTGGTCTTTCCTGAAGTTGATCTTTTTCTTATCAGAACACTTCCTCAATCTGTCAAGGCCATTCGGACTTCTAGTCCTGTCCTCCATTACTCTCACCATTTTTCCCAGCCTGGTGTCATCTGTGAATTTAATAAGCCTACTCACTTCTTAAGCATGCAAATTATTAAAAAACTACTAGAACCAGACCTCGGACAGACCTTTGAACTATACGTGATGTATCTTTAATTTCCACAGAGAACCATCTGCTCTGTTATTTGGAGCAAGTCGGGAGGAGAACAGACTCCCTTCCACAATTTCCATGGATACTACAGACCCAGAGGTCTGTGTTTGCTTCTTCCACTGCCAGATGTATGGATTTGCTGTGCTGCTCATAGCATCAGTTCTTGTCTCTGGAAAGAAAGACTGGAAGGCAGCCTGCATATCCTCAGCCCTCTCCTCTGCAGCAGAAGCACTGTTTCATGGACACAAGTGCAGATCCATCTGGAGCAGAAGATCAAATCAACCCAAAGGAGGAACCGTCTCAGAGTTGAGAATGCCCTAGCATTAAGGGCAAAATCCATTTTGGGGCTACTCTCCACAAAGTACTTGCTGCAACAAATAGCAATCGTTTGCGGGTTCCCAAGCACTTTGGAAATACCAGAAATTATAATTGCCTTTTGCAGCCTGTAAGATTTGTGGTAGTCAACAGCAGCAATGTCCATTATGTCTGAAAATGTAAACATTTCTTTTTTTCCTATTGGCAGATGACAATTGCATGACAAGTATTGCCTTCAACATCACCAAAAGGCCTTGGATATCTCATTTTATGGCCACTTTATGAGCCATAAGTGGCTTCTTTTCATAATTTTCTATGAATATATGTGAATCTTTCCAACCTGTGTCATATCAGAGAAGTGGGACTTGGCGTTTAGGAGAGATTTGAGACCAACTCGATTCTTTTTCCAGTACTCAGACTGATGACATCTCAGTGTAAAAGGAGGCTCTGCAGCTTGTGTGGGTGTCCTTTCTATTCTTGTCAAGGAGAACTTGCAGGCAGTGGCATACTCGGCCACTCCATAAGGTGAAAAATGTGCTTGTCACCCTCATTAAGTCTGGATGTTTTTGGAGGACCACTAATGGACTTCTTGGTAATCCAGTTGCAATACAAAGCTTTGGATGACCAAAGTGGATAGAAGGGAAGGAAGAAAAGCAACCCAGACTAAGTTTTAAAGTTACATTTGTTCACTTAATGCTATTCCTAACTTATTTTCTAACTTTTAAACAAATTGCCTTTATTTCCTAGAACATTAAAAAACAGCCTATTGAAAATAGAGAAGGCAGTTTATACCAGCCATCAGCCAAGAGTCAGAGCAGAGGTGGCTGGAATGATCTGACATGTTCAGCCTATGCTGATAGACCATGGGCTTGCAGGATTTATATGCGGCCAGGGACTACTTACAGGACTGTTCTGTGCTTGTGTGGCCAGACACGTGAACGTCACAGGGTAGTTTTTCCTTGCAGTGATGCAAGGAGGTAATATTTCCCACATTTTTCTCTTGGTGTCAGAAGGAAGTTATCTTGAAGAGCAGGAAGGCTGAGGATTGGGACCTCTAGTTGCTCGAAAGCAACATTAAAATATTCTTTAACTCCAGACGCTTTGTATTACTAAGCTCCTTGAAGATTTATGACTTTTACAACAATCATTTTCCCTTGCAAAATTTTCCTTCTGCTTAAGTATTTACAGGAAGAAGTTTTCCTTTTTTTCCTCCTCAAGTCAGCAGAGCTCATCCTGTGAGGATTTCTGAAAGAAAGGGGGAGATTACCGTTTCAGGATCATACCTTAACTCAGTTTAAAAGCATTTACTGGACTTCCTGCCATGCCTCCTGTCCAGCTGGCCGGGCAGCCCCTGCCCTGCCTGTCTCCATGCAGGGCCGTTCAGCTTTATTTTGTGGGAAGGATTTGGGGAAAAAAACCACAAACAAGCTTTGAGATGCTTTACTTAAGAAAAATCCCACTGGGGAGATCATTGTTTTTGTGGAAAAGAGAGAGCTTCAGTTAAGGGGATTAAGGAAATTTCCATCTGCTTAGAGCCTCCTTTTCTCTGCCTCTCATTGTCAGGGAGAAACGTTTAATCACTGCAATTGTACTGCAGGACAATGTACCCAGTGGATGTGGACTCAACGCACAAGGCCAGCAACTGTGGCTGAACTTCAGTGAAGGCAGTCAGCTGTGCTCAGGGGCTTCTACTGAGACCCATTTCTCACCAAGACAGAGAATATTTATCTAGGTCCTTAGCTGCACTTTGACATTTGCCTGAAATGAATAGCTCCTTTTTTATGAAATACTGACCTGCTGGGGACATTTGAAAAAAAAAAAAAATGCAAGTCATCTTCTTTAGTTGAACATTAGTTTTTCCCAGAAAGTCACTTTGAGGTAATTTCCTTTCCTGCTCTTTTTGATTTTGGAGTACCTTTCACTGTGATAGTGATGGATCCACATAATGGGAACATTCCCATTTTGTTAGGACAAAGTAAGCTGTGGAAAGAGATGGAGGTACGGCAATCCAATCTAAAACCCAGCCAAACTTCTTATATTCTATTTTTGAGATTAGTATGGTATGTTCCAGAGGGTTAGATGTCTTCACCTTTACCCCCACTCTCCAAGATTATCTACCATCACAGTTTTTTTTTTTCCTGAAATATTTAGGGGGGAGGGGGTTATTAAAAGAGCACTATTAGACTGTTTTGGGATTGAGAACTACACGATCAGCATGCTGTTACAGGGCTCTTCCAACATAAGGAATCTGTAGATGTACTGTTAACATGTTTTTTTTTAATTATTATTATTTTTAGTTTTTGTATAATTGTACCTTGCACTAAGCTCATTGTTAGAAAAGTCCTATCTATAACGGTTTCTAAAACAGAATAGGTCAGAGAGAAATGATGTACTATTTTTAAAAGCAGATCAGTGTTTAATTATCTGCTGATGTATATGTAATTATGCAAGGTTATTTGCTGTTTAACACTACCATTGAAGTTTTATGAGAGGGGAAATTAAAGACATTCTGTGCCCTAAGGAGCTTATGAAAGGTTACATCAAAAGAAAAAGATGCAAGTGTTCATTAGTACATCTCATTCTAGTTTGAGGCAAAGAAAACACATACGACACTCTTTGAATGTAGAGCTTTTCTACTTTCTGCTTTACTGTCCAAAATCTGTTTCACCTTTTCATTTCTCCATCAGAGCCGGTTGCACAGGCCTATGTAAATGACAGCCTGTCCTAAGAGAGAAGGAGCAGAAGTGGTAACACCAACCATGCAGCAGGTCCTAAACACATCACACATGTGGAGGGGAACTGGGGTTCTCGCTGGAGTGACTTGTTCTGCGTTGGAAACCATGGAGTCCTCTGAGCCCTCTCACCTCTCCTTCATTTACATACATGAGTATTAATACTCACGATATCTGTGTATGTGCTTTTCATCTTTGACTTTTAATTCAATTTATCAAAAGATTAAAGAAAAAGAGTGGTTTTATTGAGTATGGCAGATTTTTTTTTTTTTTTCCTAACTTAACTTGCTGAAAACTGGATAAATTGCTCTTTCAGTTTGCACATTTTTTAATGGAAACTTTTATACTTTCAAAGGAAGCATAAAACTTTCACAGAGACTATTTTCAACAGAGTGAGGTATTTTCTTCTAAATAACAGTTTTCGATTTTTCCTAAAGAGTCAAAAAATGTTTCCCTCAGAAAGATCAAGGAATTTGAAATTAATATTCTTTGATACTGCTGCACGGCTTGTAAGAAGCCTCAGGGATTTTTATTAGAAGCTCTGGCACCTTAATTGCATCATTTTTACGTAAATGAAGCTCTTGTTAAATGTTAAGTAAGGGTAAATCATGTTCTGCAGAGATTGCTAAGCAGCTTGGCTAAAATTGCTCCCTCCTCTTGATCACTTGATTTTCTTTCTAATTCATCATTTCACTACTTCTCTAGTTGCCATGGAGCTTGAACAGCTTATTGAAGTCAGACAGAATTCCCACATAAAACAAAAACCACAGCAAAATAGAACAGTAACATGAGGAGAAAAGGTACTGACAGGGCAGATAGAAACAAAAATTTCATAGCACAATCTATACAGTGTGTCCCCCTTGCATATCTTTCTCTCAGTTAATCAATGCCATCCTCATGCTGGACTGGTTCCTCAGTGCCTACATCACACATTAAGCACATTTTAAATCCAAGTATCTCCCACAAGTTTTGATAATAGACTTGGAAAGAAAAAACAAAAAAACAAAACAAAACAAAAAACATTTTTAATCTCTCTGAAGCTCCAAGGATTATATGCTTCTCAAAGGAGACGTTATGTCACTTAATTCTTGCTAATGACTCTTGGCCAACAGGAATATGTATAACAAAACAACTTAAGTTATATCCATATGGAGAAGTTGAAAATTTCATTAAATGTTGGACAGCACCATATCCAAAACACTGCTACCACATTGCAGCAGGCTTACACAGAGTCTCCCCAGAACACAAGGTGAGAAAAGGCGTAAGAGTAGCCTGTCTTGTACCAATATATTTGGCAAATACATAAGCTGGCTGTAGCTTCCCTTGTGAGGTTACACAAATTTAAACTTACATCCCATGCAGATCTCCTTTAAGGTGTTATTTTCTCCCCTAAATACCAATTTTAAATTCTACTTTTAGCAAGTTTAGAAATGCAAGCTACATTAAGTTTTCAAAACTGAAACACAGATCTCTGTAAAAATATCAATCTTGAGAAGTGTACGTACAGGGAAACAGATGCAGACATTACCCTATTGACAAATTAAAAAATAAAATAGAGTGCTTGAGCTTAATAAACTCAGCATCACCTGCAAGCCAGATTAGTACAAGGGTATGCTCTCCTGCTGAACTGGTGAAAAAACGCATTTTCAAGAGTTCATAACTCAGTTGTAAAATGTTAACAAGTGCTTTCCAGACTTCTCTTTGGTATAAAAAATTCATCCCACAAGTCCTTCCATTTCACCAAGTATGGTTCAGATTAAGGAAAAAAAAAGAAAAAAAAGAAACCTTTAAATGTATTTGCAGTATTTTTTTTTTTTTAATATGTAACACCTAAGTTCTATCAAGGTTGGAGCCTTCATAAGCCATAGAATACAAATAGTTCTTTTAATTTGTGCAAATTGAATGAACAATGTTAATTGGATGAACACCTAAATCTGTGTACAACATTTTACCAGAAGGTTTCAAGAAGCTGGGTTTGATAACCCTGTTTTACAGCTGAAGAAATGAGCTAGGTGATGTGTAAGTCTATCCGCTGGACTAGCAACCAAGCCATGAGAAAGACTGCAGGATCTTTGGTCCTAAGCAGATCTGCTCACCAGAAGGCAAGCTACATGTTCAATAAAAGGTACGACATGTGGTGTACACACACAGACAGTGTATTACAGAGCATGTTGAATCACAGAGTGAGGTCTGTAACTCAGCCTGCTCCCTCACACAGGCTCACATGTCTGCACAGCCTTGGCTTGCTCTGTCAGGGTGGGATCAAGAGGCCGGGGAGGGTTTTGTTTGCCTGTCGGGGGTACTGAACGTCTGTTGTCCATGTGCTTTGGAGCATGCCATGCTGGTATTTTCTTTAGCAGGAAGAGGAGATATACACAGCTATGGTATCCTAAAAAAATGGTTTAAATACAGGTTTTGCAATCGGCCTAACTACCTAGATGTTAAGCCTACAGTTTCACGAAGTACAGAAATTCAGTTCCCTCTGATCTCCCTAATAATCAAAACAGGGAACAAAAATCAAACACTGTTATCCTTCCCCTGAACACCTCTAATGGTAATAGTTTGGTTAGAATTACCTATTGAGCATAAGCGTTGTGCACTTCATACAGTGATGTGTCATGCTTGAAACTTTTTGTGGCAATTTATGTTTCTTACCCTATGAAAAAAAATTGCAAAAAAAATAAGCTGAAAGAAAAAATAAGTAGATAATATGTATTAGTGGTCTGATTTCTTGCTGCAATTTAAAGCTGGAAGTTCAGCCTTCAGTAACCTCCGGGAGCTTATTCATATTCCAATGAAGGTAGTTCCACAGGAACATCTGTCTGTACATTTGCTACCCTTTATGAAGACAACATTGAAACAGAGATAATTAATTACAGTAAGATCATCTTCATGTATTAAAGGACCTGACTCCTGCTAGCAAACAAGCTGGGGGGAAACACAGAAGGTAGATAACATCCATTATAGACAGGGATCATATAGATGCCTACTTCACATTATTTGATGTTTCAAAAGCACTACTTGGGGGGGAAAAAAAAAAAAAAAAAAAAAAAAAAGTTTTCCTCAAAAGCAGATGAGCTATTTAAAGGCACTCAGGGCAACTTTCAGGCCCTGTTGTAGAGTCTGTGCTCAAGAGAGCCCAGAGCAGTTGGGTCAGCCTGCTGTCCAAGGGCTTCAGTGGTTGGACACACAGTGGTGCTGCCAAAGGTGCCTGCCCCATCCTTTTGGCCATGCGTGGTGCTGATGCTCTGCACTGTGATGGGCATGTGGTAAGACTAAGCAGAAAACAAGACATTGGGAGAAAAGTGGTGGCTTTGAGATCTTTTTCTGAAAAATGAGAAGAAAAAAGAAAAGATCCCCAACCCTCCCATAACTAAAAACCCAACCACACAAAATATTTCTTCTGTGAAAAGATTTCTAATTCAAACATGGACCGAATGTCAAACTGCTCTAGCTCAGCTGGAGGCTGTATGTTGAAGCTTAAACACTGAGAATACAGTTAGAGAATACTCCAAATGCAGCCTTTACCCTGAACTCCCTCTGC
This sequence comes from Nettapus auritus, assembly GCA_011076525.1. NCBI lineage: Eukaryota > Metazoa > Chordata > Aves > Anseriformes > Anatidae > Nettapus > Nettapus auritus. Next base: position 21,953,975 of record CM021766.1, on the reverse strand, counting down.
ACCACAGACTGCATCAGAGACAGCAGAGCAGGAGGTACTCTGTCAGAAGGAGAGATCTGTTACCTTCCTTAAAACATTGGCATCTAGTGCTGGAGCCTTTTCGTCTAATAAAGTACAGCTGAGAGGCAGGTGCTCTGCACTCTCTCTGAAACCATGCTGTTAGGGAAGGGTTGAGAAAGGTGCCACTGTGGAGTCTTCAGTGCAAGACTGAGTAATTGGTACTGATAAAGTCCGCAGTAGGCAGCAGTGCTCTGCTTCCATTTAACCTCTTCTTTCATAGCCTGCAGCTGGGAAAACTTTGATTTTGTTACCAGTAAGATTTAAATTAATCTCCTTTACCATCACAGATAGCTGTATTTCTATTTTGCTTGTTGAAGTATATAATTTAGATGCAAAACGTTTTAGTTAGTCCCTCTCTGATACTATTAACTTCTTTCTAGTTAGATCTGTAATGCAAATTGATAGCAAGCACCTCCAGCTGCAGGATGCTGCAGTGTAGTATTTAGTCACTAGAAATACACCAACAGTTCTCCAAGTTACTGTAAATCCTATATACATCCAGGTTAGCTGCTAACCCTGTGTCAAACTGAGACTTGGGCACCAGGGGCTTTGTCACAGACTTCAGTGGGGTCTAAGCGTTTGTTGAGAAGGACAGAGGGAAGCAAGGCATGGAAAAAAGATGTAAATTCAGAAAAATAAACTCTACATCCAACACTTCATATTAGTCCCCTGAGACCTTAAAACCACTGTTTGATTTGGGATTTTTCCCAGGATATCAGTTAGAAGTCAGTAAGAGCGTGCACGAGCCCAGCACACATCCCGAAATACCGTGCTGTCAGTCTCAGCTTTGGCTCCGGCTGTGACAGGGCGAGCATGTTAAATGGCTGTGGCATGTGGGGTGACACCGACCTCCTGCTCCTTCAGCCACTGCCCCTGTGCACAACCTGCAGGTCTACCAGCTGTACCAGCTCCTAGCCACAACATCCAACAGCCAGGCTGGCACTGGGGGGTTGTGGAGATGAGAAGAGCATTTCTTTATAAAGCATTTTTAAAGTCATGTCCTGCTCCCTCTAGCTGCTTTCAAATATTTCCAGGTCAAGTAAAACACACGTAGCAAAACAAAACTGGGTATGAACAATCACCTGTAGTTTATTCAGGCAAGGCCACCTCAGAGAAGCAAGAATAATAGTCAAGGAAAATTTTAAGAGACCTTTTTTCCTGCCAATGTACACAAATCTACAGTTACTTTATTCTCAGGGGCCAATTTTCACATACCACATCATGAACATTGCTGCTTAATTTGGACTGAGTTTTGGCACATGCTTAACACAGCTTCCCTAATAGCACTGAAGCAAGCATAAAACATCACTGCTTTCTCCTAGCTTGTTTCATCCCCTGATTACATTCACAGGTTCTTCACAGCACTGCTGTGAGCACTTCAGCAGCCTCCCTCCTGCTGTACCAGACTGACAACCCAGTACAACCCACAACACCCTGACAGCCAGAACTTCTTCCTGTGGGGTTTCACCATCAGCTGTAGCCTTCACAACTTTTACCTAACAGTGTCTTATCTAGACAGTGTTCCAAAACCTGATTCATGCACATATATATATAAATTGCTTGGTTTTAATGCAGATTTTGTCCAGTAGCACAGCGCATTCATACAGAAGTTCATGTGTTTGAAAACCTTGCCTTTGTAGATAGATAAAAATTAACTCTGTATTTTAAATACAGCGTTTGCAATGCCCCTTGTGGCAATGGAAACAGTGTCAGGTCATGATACATGCCAGAAAGGCATTAAATTTTTATACCCATAAACCAACCTCTACTTTTTAAAACTTCTGATAGCACCTCTGGCTTATTACTGTGTATTAACGTGGTCATTGAAGACTATGATGGGCAGGCTGGATTTACCCTTACCCCTGCTAGTGAATCCCAGCAATTCTGTGAAGAACCAGTCCCCGATTTTCCATAGCTAGTCATTTTTCCACTCTTGCATGTAAATCTGCTTGATTTAAGAGAACAACCTCAAATCACAAATTAATTGCCAATTTATTACCTTCAGCAACTCTATATGAGGACCTAAGTGGCTCAATTAATCAGGCAGCTAATAGCAAGTAAGTCTCAAGGTAAGGCTAACTAAAAAGGATCCTTGGGGGACAGCTGTGCATGAAAGACAAAGTCAAAACTTAAGACTGCAGCAGAGACCCTAGTGGGATAGAGGAAGAGCTCCTAGCTGTGGGCTGTCTGCAGCTCCAGGAGCCCTGGCTTTCCACGCTTGTTGAAGAATTGCAGCTGCTGATACTGTCAATAGCCCAGAAAAAGTAGCAGCAGCAAGAGAGGGAGGGAGGACTGTGTAGGACCTCCTGACTTGACCTCACACTTCTGCAGTGTAAATTGTTTCGCCCCCTCCCCTGCCATACTTCACCCATTAAAAAAAAAAAAAAAGATTACCATGATTTCATGCAGGTGAAGGGAATTTCACTTTCATGGCTTGAGAGTTGTTTCATTTTCAAATCTTAAGGACTTACAGAGCTTGGAGAGATCATAGGTGTGATTTTTCAAGTGTGAGGTTTTTGAGCATTCAGTGTCAGGAGCCGGGTTTTTACCACTGCTAGAAAAAATAAAATCCACCACCCTAGAACTTGAGGATTGAAACTATCCTGTGAATGTCATAAAATGACATACAATTCTTACAGAAGGTGCTTTGTCTGTTAAATTTCACATTTGCCAGTTTTAACAGCATTCCTGTAAGTCTAAAAAATTCGTTGTTTATATTATTTTGTTTAAATACAACACACTCTTAAAAAAAAAAAAGTCTGTCATTTATTGATTCTATTCTTACAGAATAAGCTATGAATCTTCAACATATAAAGTGACTATAAAAGAGAAATTCCAGTTTCCTACGTAGTTAAACTTTTTCCTGAGACCTTATTGCTCCTCTAATATAGTTCAGCCATCTAATTAATTCAGAAGGAACGTGTTGTTTCAATAACAGAAATCTTTATTAGATAGTTCTCTTGCAAAGCAATTCAGAGCTTTCTATGCTACATTATTCTATACAACTGCAGAGATTGGGCATATAGGTGGACTTAAGTTTTATCAGATTTTTTGCTTCAAGAAATACTTAATTCTTTTTATTATTAAAAATATATCAATTATATTTTGTAGACAACTTCACAGTTGATTTGGAAAGGCCCACCGAAAGACCTGTAGCCCTTCATGTCAGCGTTATGCTTTGGGGACCCTGTGGGGGGCTGGGGAACAGGAAGACCCAGCTGGGCTCATGACAATGTTCATGTTCTGGGACCCTGGGGTAAGGCCCTCACTTTTGAGCCACCCCTTTTGCACTGTGTGGATAGATGCTGCTCCCAGCTGGGCCCAAAGCTAGTGACACAGCTCAGTCTGTGAATGGCTTTTCAACACAGGAAGCCTCCGGGCAGAAGAGCTTGGTGATGGTAGCTATTGAATGATAGCACACCATTACAAACATATTCTAGATGCAAGAGCTCTTTCAAATCTGATTTCTCAGATGTTGTCTAAGGATTATAGAGCCCTGCTATTTCCTCCAAATTCCTCATTTTCCCCTGCATCAACAAGCTTCGATCAGTCCTTGGCCATAAAGCCAGGAGCCTTTCACCCCAGGCCCTCCTGGCTGCTGCTCACATGGGACAACCACTGCTCCTTGGCTTACCAAGTCCTCCTCTAGAGGGGAGCTGTCCTGAAAGCTCTCTGCTTAATAAAAACATACCATCTATCACACCTCATAAAAATGAAACAGAGGGATATCAGACAGCAAACATAAACACTCCCACAGACCTCCTGCCACTGTAAAATTGTTTATGGGGTTGGAACTACACTGGCATACCATCCCTGATAATGTTCCCACTGGCTTACCAGCACCTCTACTTTCTTTGGCTGTTTGCAGAACAATCCCAGCTCTCATTCCACTTCAACAAGTAACTTTATTTGGGCCTGGCTCTTAAAAGTCTCAGATGTAGCCAGCTGTCCCTCACTGAGTGGAAAACTGTGTTCAGCTGTATCACAATGGCTATAATTAAGCTCACTTAAAGCACTGTGGCTTTTTATTGAATAATTCCAAAGATAAAGTGTAACTGCTACCATCTCATTTTTGCCCTCCTCAAATGTTTCACACAAATTAATGCAAAAGGTCTAGGCAACAAAAATCTTTTTAGACCACTAATAAAAATAAAATAAAATAATAATAAAATAAACAGAGCCAATAAAAATAGTCTGTTAACAAAATTTAACACGAGAAACAATACTCTTCTACCCCAAAACATGTATGTAATTTTGTGAGACCATTTGTGAAACTACTATAATGTCCATCTTTTCTCCTACAGGCAGCATGTGATGGTACATTTTTCAGTGGTGGCAATGTTTTTCTGGTTGTTTGCGGTCTTAGTAACATTCTCTTGGATCTGCCATGCACGAGAAATTTTGTGTTAAGAATGCGGATAATAGGTCCCTAAGAAAGCCAAGTCTATAGGAGAAAACTTGAATAGAAAAAGCAAAGACAACAGTGGTTCGTTGTTGTAAAAGCCTCTCCTGGAGAGCAGCTCTAACACCAAATGGAAAGCCTCAGGCAGCAAGTAAAAGGAGTGAGTTTGCAGACTGGGCCACCACCAGAAGCACCATGAAGCACTGCAATTGGTTATTCAAAGTCACATTGCAGTAAAACCACAACATATATCAAATGCTTATGCTGAATTTCCTCTCTGCTTTTTTTTTTTTTTTTTTTTTTTTTGAGAGAGAGAGAGGGCATCATTGCAGGAGCCTTTGTACTCCTGTAGGGACTCAAAAACCATCTAAGTATGTAAGAACAAAATGTCAACAGAAAGCACTTTTCTATTTGAGTGGTAAGTGCTCTATGGTAAGACAAATCTGAAAGGTTCTCATATCTAAAGAGCGTTGAGCTTTTATGAACATAAATGTGATGGATACAGAATACAATGTTCATTACAAAATCTGCATCACATTAAGTGGTTGGGTTTTTTTTTGAATGGTTTTTCCTAGCTGTACATCTCTCTCTGTTTCACTGTTAAAACAGAGTGTGTGTGGCTGCTCTGAGCAGCTGTACTGCTGAAATGATCTGTAATGTGTATAATGCCTGCTACTGCATCATTGCACATTTTTCCAGTACTAGCTAGAGAAGGCTAGAACAAGAGTCCTAAAGGAATTTTGTACCATAATAAACTTATGAACTTAGAGGCTTAATTAGTTCTACACTCATCGAACTCAGTTGCAAAAATATGGCTGGATCCAGTGTGCTTTGGATGGGGGGAAATACATTGAAACACATCAATGCAGAGATTGTTTGCTGCACCAGCATAGCCTTAGGTGGGAGGCGAGAGACACGGCAGATACAGGACCCAGGGAGCGAGAAATACTTTACAGAAGTCATGGAAGTTATGATCAGCAATCTGGACCCAAATAATGCAGGAGCTATCTTCCCAGCAAAGACTCTGGTAATTAAAATCACCTAAGTTCAAAAGGGAAAAATAATGGCTTATTACATTCTTAATGACAGCCAGGATATTTGAGTGTCGTTACCTGAAAAAGCAGGCTAAATTGTAAAAGCCTCTCGTGTTAAATACAAAAGTCAGCTTGCAAGGAGCCAAGACCAGACTTCCTTGCTGATAATGCAGTTAAACAAGGTAATACTTATTTGATTAAGTGTGGCCTGGATTTTTTTCCGCTTGCATCTCTCGAGTCACATAAAAATACACTGACAGTTAAAAATTGGAATAATTATAGTAATGGCTTTATTTATAAAAGCTGCCACTTCTTTTGCCAGGTGATTTGGAGTGTTCTGCAGCAATAGAAGGGAAAAAAAGAAAAAAAGAATAAAAAAGTCATAGCCTCTTAGCATTTAAAAAAGAACCATTTGAGACAAATGTAAAAAAATAATAATAATAGAAAAAGGAAGAAAACAAAGGATAGAGTCAAAGTCATAAATGATGGTTCAAATGTGATGTAACTAAAACATCTCTGAAGCAGAACATGAGGAAAGCCAGGAATGTCCTCTAAGATGCTGACTTAGGACAATGTGTAGGAGGGGAAAGGAGTTGGAGCCAATGCAGATGCCATTCAGTACTAAAACTCATGAGAAAGAAACACCACAAACATCTCCATGGGGTATTCTACCTCTATCATTCAAAATAATAATAATAATAATAAATTTTTAAAAATGCAAAAAAGTGAAAGATTTCATCTATGGTCCACCTCCAAAGGAAAGAGATCCCTCAAGGAAGGTGGGAGACCTGAGGGGGGCTGTTGCATCCCTTAGACCCACCTGCTCTCTGTTCCTTTCCCCGCCTTAATTCTTAAATTGCAAAGGGCCATAGGAAGTGGGAAGAGTCTGATCCAGAAAATGTCCAGTATGAATTCAAGACTACAAGGAGGGATTAGGGCCAGGTGACAACAGATCATAGTACCGTTGTCAAGTGTGAAGTCTCTACAGCTCCTAAGGCTGCTGAGGTTCCTGGGGTGAGGGTGGCCTACCGACCTGCTGAGGACAGCAACCCTTGCATGTCTCTTTGTTTGTTCTGTGAGGCCTGAGGGCCCCATCTCACAAAATATTTAAGCACTTACTTAACTTCTGCATCTAAATTCAGATGAAGCCTAGAGCAGCAAAAAAATCAACCCTTTGTGCAATAGATAAAACAATGTATTATTTTGGTAGAAATTCTGCCAGAGAACAAATTTTTAAATGGAAAGAAAGGAAAGATCAATATTTTGTCATTAAATTAAATCCAAACCTAAGCTTGATTCTGTGTTCAGATACCCACATAAAACTCTAATGAAGTGAATAAATGTCATTAGTGTGAGTGTAACACTGAAGACTGTGTGGAGATTATTTAACTTCCTCAGAACAGAACTGAGCAAGTGCTTACCGCCCTTTCTTCTCGATGTGAGCACTGACTAAATAAAGTTGTCCTGGTCAGTGGTAATACCAAAGCAGAAAAGGGTGTTGAAAGACATGTCTGAGCTCTGGGTAGAAAAGCCTAATCCTTTATATTTGTATAGAAGCCCTCTGAGCTCTCATTAGGGGCGATGCGGGGTATTAAGTGTGCTGAGGCCTGCACCGAGTGCAGTGCTCCTGGCCTCAGAAGCGTGCCTCTCAATAAAAGTTAACGGCACTGCTCGTTGGCAAATACCCGAATGGAACCTAGGTAGCCTGAGGATACTTAGAATAGTGTGCCGTGATAGAAACATTGTTGGGCTTTTTAAAAAGCCTCACTAGTCTGGAAACATAAATTAGGTTTTCTTCCATTTGTACAATGCCTGGATCACAGGTTATTTAAATTTAACACAGTAAAGGATTGTACTCCTCTCAGTAAGGAGAATTCAGGGAACATTTGGTGCTCCATATTCTTGACTGTCCTCACGATACTTCTATTTCAGAATCCTTTTCTACATCTTAATCCCTCTCCCCCTCTTAGGAACACCTCTTTCTCTCTACGCCTTCTACATTACTATGGCTGCCACAAAGGAAGCTGAGAAATAGTCTACTTGTTACACAATCTGGGTGGATCTGTCCCTGGCTTATGCTGTACTGGGACAAGTGCTCTTGTCTGTGGAGCTCCTGGTCACCGGAGAGGTGCCTGAACTTGAGCTGTTTCGTTTTAAATAAAATCTTTGCTTAAGAATAGTTCGGTGACTCCAAGAGACTGTCCTTTTCAGGGTGTGACACACAGTGACATGAACCATAGAAGAGTCCCCACACACAGAGATCCTAAAATCACGGGGACAAATTTATTCTTCGTATAGCTGTATTGGCACTAATGAAGTTACATCTGGGATGAATTTGGCCCCCAGCCTATGAAAATAGAAACCTCATGAAAATCTATTGCTGAGTTAATGACAATGCTGAGCAGTAAGTAATTTTCCAGTAGGTTCCAATCCACAGTGGTAATAAATGTCAATGAGGAAATTGTTTTCCTTCTTTATTGGCAGCCAGCCCCATTTAATTAGGCTGCTAGAAGGTGGGAAGTGTCCAGAAATCCTACTTGCTCTTTGCTCTTCAAATGCAGCACTCTTTAGGGCTAGAAAATCTGTATGTATACCTATGATGTGCCAGAACAGCCCTGTGGCAGGTTGGTTTTGCTTAGCAGCATCCAGCCGCTTCTTCCACTTTTTCCAAAGGTCTGGCATTGGCGGGGAAAGCAAAACTGATGTTGTCCTGACAGAAGGGTGGAAGGGCTATATAATGCAGTATTACTTGAATGAGATATGACTGAAGGTCATCTTTCAAGAGAGCAGAGAAGGGAAGTCTAGAAGAAGAGAATCCCACTGAAACATCCTCTCCCTCCCACAGAGAGTGTGTAGGTGCTGCAGGATCCAGGGAAGGCAAAGGAAAGGAGGATGCAAGTTGGGGAGGCCCACTTTGGGGTTAGACCCTGACTTCAGAGCTCTAACTTGAAGCTGGTAACCTGCTGTTTCTTAAATTCTTATTGAAATAGTGAGGGGTCAGTTCTGCTTGCTGCCAAGGGGACACAGGTGGTCTGGGACACTGTGAGAGAGACAAGCACCACATCGTCCTGTCTGCACAGCAGTGAGGTCAGTAGGATAAGCTCTGGGCTAAAGATCTGTCTTTGTTCCTCTTTGCAAACACCTGCTCCTGGTACAGCTCCTTTTTACCAAGCTCTTGAGAGCAACAGAAACAACCCATATATGTCTCTTCTGCAATTCTATGGGGCCCTTGAGAGCAACAGCAAATGCAGAACTGGCATCACAGAAAGTCTGCATGGAGCATAGGTGTGCTCCCACATATTCACCTCCCTCTCCCAAATTCTCAGTTCAGTTTGAAAGGGGATGTGTTGCCTTGCCAGCGGATTTCAACACTGAAACTAATTTTGCTCTGTCTGCAAGACACTAGGATTGGTTTTGTTGCTTGGAAAAATACCAAGGGAAGAATAACTTGTTTTAGAAATAATTTCATAAAACATTCCAAAATGTTAATGAAATAATAATTTAAAAAGGGGGGGGGGGGGGGGATAGAGGGAGGAATAATGAAAAATATTCAAAGGAAAAATGTATTCTAATAGTTTTTACTTTTTAGCCTCTTTCTTACCACTGAGAACAGAGGTCTCTGTCTAGCATTTAACCTTCCCTGCACCTCCACAGAAACTTCAGCTGGAGCACAGAAAAGCTGAGTAATGTGTGGTTGCTTCATGCTAGCCATATTCACATCACCATGATACAAACTAATGCATCTGATTCACAGCAGTCATCATACCAATAAAGAACTCCAGTGGTAGTAATCTCTCTAAAGACCTCAAGCAATATAATGGATTATAAGCCATTCTAGCTTTCCTCAATCACAGTGAACATTTCCAGGTGTTCTTTAGCCGAATCACTTAAGCAATGTCCAGGTTCCTCTACAAACAATGTTCCATTTGCTTGTTTATAGTTCCGTGTCCTTTGCCCCCTTTAAAATGTGGCATTCAAATCTTCTAATTCTTAATCTTCAGGAATCTCTTCCTGACCCTTGTGAACTGCTAGAAAACGTAACTGAAAGGGCTGCAGATGTACCTCTCCTACAAACTTATAGATGTACATTATCTGGACTTTTGGCTTGCTTTTAGTGCATCTAGTATTTTTGCAGATGATACCGCTGTTATCTCTAACACGTGAGCAGACTCTCACGCTCCCTTTCCTTTCTGCAGACAGCTACAAATGAGCTGTTTAACAAACGTGCTATTTCCTATCACTCAGTATCTATCCCTCACTATCATTTTTCACTGACCCCATGATTATCCTTTGTCTGTTGTGTATATATATATATGATCACTTAATATTTATCACACTAACCACATATAAATTCCAGAACTGGACAGTTGTAGGAGATTTTTAATGTGGAATCAAAGTCACCTACTTGAACGACTTGCAGATGTGATTTCAGAGCTGCCTCCTAGTGCAGCAGCAGGAATGGTATTTTGACCAACAGGCTGCTGGAGAACAATCGCTGCTTGTTAGTCATTTTCAGCCTCAGCTCCAAAGTAGTACAATAATATTATACAAAGTGAACAAAAATGATGAAGTAAACAGAAAAACCTACTTTCAAGAAAAAGCCAAAGGTAATAATATATATTTTTGGATGACTATGCAAAGAAACAGGTAGTGGGTTTTAGGAGCTGCCATTGATGACTGCTCTGTCACTTCACATTGTGGTTCCCCATATAGTTTCTGGAGCGCTCTGGAAGGGCTAACAGTGCCCCACTTGCTCATTAGATGCCTCCAGTGATGTTTTTGGCAATAGGGTTATTTCTTTGTTTTTGGAAAGGCCTGACGTATTTTACTTTTGTCAAGAGCTTTCTGGAATTCTACAGTCTGTGTTTCTACACAAAATACAGTATATTTTGTATTTACCATCACCTTTTCTTGCATTTTATCAGCATCTTGGCTTCTTCATAAGTCTAATAACCTGCAATGTACACACAATGTCCAGGTGAAAATCAGTAATGAGCAGTGGTATAGGTCCTGGTGCTGTTTAACATCTTTGTCAGTGACACGGACAGTGAAATTGAGTGCACTCTCAGCAAGTTTGCTGATAACACCAAGCTGTGTGGAGCAGTTGACATGCAAGAGGGAAGGGATGCCATCCAGAAGGACCTGGGCAGGCCTGAGAGGTGCGAACCTCCTGAGGTTCAACAAGGCCAAGTGCAGGGTCCTGCACCTGGGCCAGGGCAATCCCAAGCACAAATACATTAGCTGCTATAGGAACTAATTTAAAAATTAAGACCATCAAGCAAGATCATTACAGCTTATTGTGACATCTGTCCTTGTAATAACCAGCACACACACAAAAAATCCCCTCTGTTAGAACTACAGCTCATTATTTACAGGTAGAAATAAGTACCAGAAGACAGCATCTTTGATTTAAATAAATGCAATAAATATGCATTTATTGTTATACTTTCAGCAATGGTTTTGTTCAGTAATAAAGTATCGCTAGTGTGAAGTGAACCAATTGATGGAGTCCATAGCTAAATAGCAGACACTAAGTAAATCACATCACTAATGGTATTCTCCTTAAATTATTGACATTCACAAGAATTTAGCCTTTACATTTTCAGTAGGTGTTAGGTGAGACATAACCTTTATTATTATTATTTCTGTATGGTTCTCCTTAGAGATGCACTTACGCTGTATTTGTGTAATAATAGCAGAATTGCTGCCATCTGCTACATGACCTGCTTTGCAGATTAAGAGAAACTTCATTTTAAAGAAATCAAAATGTAATAAAGACAGCAGATTTTAAAGGAAGTTGCCCCCCCAAGTTTCTTGTTATTTGATTTTCTGCATCTTGCCCCATTTTCTATCCATGACACGAGCCATGCCTGTGTCTGTGGTAAAACAAAAACACTGGGGTAGGCACAGCAGACCTGATGAGTGTGTTTGCAGGACACGCACACCAGTGACACCGCTGCAAACTGGACATTTCTCCCCAAAACATCGTGTTTTCTGCCTCCCAGAAACGAGTTTACTTATTATGACGAATCCAAACACTGTTTCACAGCAAATATCTAAGTGAGAATGTCCGACACCCCTTCTCTGGACCAACCGAACACCCACCAGTTGCCTCGGGGGTCTTTACTACTGTTATTTACTTTATTTAAATGACTAGGAAATTCGGACAGCGCCAGAGGAGGGGAGGCGACGAGCCCGCGGCTCTGGCTGGGGACTCCCCCTCATTCAGGGTCTCAGGACCAGGGCTTTCATCGCCAGGGCCGCGGGAGCCGCCGGCCTTCCCCCGGGGACGCCTGGGCCGGGCCCGGCCACCGCCACCGGGCGAGGCCGCGGGGCGTCGCTGCGCCACCGCCTACGGCGCCGCTGGGCCCGGCCGAGCCCGTCCCGCCCCGAGGGGCCGGCGGCTCGGGGCTGCTGGGCCGGGGCACCCGCGGGTGGGCACAGCCGGGCTCTGACGGCGCCGTGTGGGCGAGGGCAGCGCCCAGGGTGCCAGGGACAGCTCCGGGCCTGGTGGCGGCCATCCGTCGTTTGTCCCCGTTCGAAGAGGAAAGCAAATCCATTGCTTTCACCTAATGCGTTTAAAAGTAATTTCAGCATTAGCGGTTTCTTTTCTCTGTGTTTTGGTATCTTATTCCAAGCATTCTGCATTTTTTTTTTACTTATTCTCAACAGAAAAGTGTTTTGTTTTGTTTTAAAAAATATATAAGTAAGCATAAGCACCCTGTAGATACTTCTCTAAACATGTTTTTTCCTTTAACTTCAGCATATTTCATGCCTGTCCTATTCACAGTGGAAACAAGTACTTGAACAGTATGACAACCCTTCTCAGCTTTGCTGCTTGAATGTGATTATACAGCACGACCCAAAACATCCTTGAGATAGTGAAGTGGCTCAGAAGTGCTGTTTACAGCACATAGCTGAGGCGCTGTTCCTGTTCCAGCTGAAGGCTCCACAGATGATTAAAGCAACCTCAATGTAAAATGGAAGTTGGGATTGCTTGTGGTGCCACACTGCATTCCTGGCCAACCTATTCTTGGTCCAGAATTAGGAAATTCTGACATTATGGGTACTATAATAGTGCAGAGGATCATCTGAGATCGTTTCATCCCACAAAAACTCTGCAGAAGATCAGCTCTGTATGAGTTGTACCATTGAAAAGTGTCTCACAATTCTCTCTACTGCTGCATGCATAAATAAATTTAAAATAAACAAATAAATAAATAAATCAGTATTTCCTAACTGCTGTTGTATTTTTGGTTATGAATAAATTACAGCGCCGTACTTGAAAGTGTGAAACACTCACCTCTGAGAGTGAGTTGTGGAACCAGTCATGGCCAGCTGGCTACAGCTGTCAGCCTGACCTTTGGACAAAGCTGTTGTGTAGCTTTCTTTTTTAAACATAAAATAAAATAAAAATATAAAATATATAAACATTTCATGATGATTTTTTTTTCTCTGAGACTTGAAATATCTTGAAATATTCTTGGAAAATCACAAGCAGGTAGAAATGAGACTACATATTGTTTGGTATTTCTATTTTAGACAGTTCTGTTGGCTCTTCACTTTCAGCTGTGTCAGCACAGACTGTCACATCCTACCTGAGGCTGTTCTAACCTTAGCTGAAGACAATGGCACATAACGTGAAGATATGCACACTTTCTGTAATTGAGAATAGCAGTGTGTTGAATAGATTCATATTATCTCTCCACCTTGAATTAAACTGTCAAGTGAGGTCATGCTAAATCAGAGAACACTTTTAAAAATACCAACTCCTGTGGTTCAGTTCTGATTTTTTTAATTCTTCCACTGCAGTCATGGTATAAAACTGAGGATACTGAATGCTGATGCTTCATAGAAATCTGAAATGCCCTACATCCACACAAAGCTTTCTTTTCTACTTGTGTTTTGCATCAGAATACAAAGTTATATTTGCTGTCTTTTTACTGAAGACAGGTACAGGTGACTGGAGAACAAGTAGGAGGGAAATCAAGAGAAGGTGACTCAAAAGAATAGCACAGAACATAACTTTTTATTGAAAAATATGAAGACCATTTTTTTTTTCTTTTCCTAACCTAATATTGACCTTAGACATCAAAAGAAAGTAAAAAATATTTTGTTAAGAGATACTATTGACAGGCCGTTTCTTTCTGAAGCTGAACATTGCAAGAGCTCTCAGGCTTTATCTATGAAGACCTCTATAAAAAGAAAGCAGAAGTTGATACTTCTGAGAATGTTGATGTAAGAAGGCTAGAAGAGGTTTTTCCAGTCTTCTGTATTTGGACCATTGTTTATGCCTCCTTCTCTTTCTTCCAGTGGCTGAGGAGTTCCAACTGTGCACTTTGGTGGCAGTGGAGGCTGGGTATCTTCATCTCTATTTGCTTTTCAAGGACCTTACTTGGTCTGAAAAGGGCACCTGAACCATGTCTGCACCTCACACAGTCTTTGTTCTAACTCAATTCTTTAGGTATAGATCTTCTCTATATAAAGGCTTGGGCTTTCTTTTATTCCTTTCTTCATATGTGCTTTATGATGGGTACGTTTATATCCACTGAAACCCTCCACCTGCACCCCTTGTTTGACTTTCATTTGAGATTTTGATATTCTTTGTCAGTTTTCTCTGAATTTTAGGAAAAGGACAGAAAAGGAGAAAGAAAAAGAGAAAAAAAAAAAGAAGGAAAAAGAGAAGACAGCTGTTGACAGTCATACTGAAGTGTGTCATGGCTCCCCAGTATGTAGTGATGGTCTTACAGCCAGGGCGAGTCTCTAGGTCAACTGGAGGTAAAGAAGAGGATGTGAAGAAAGCACAAAGCTAACCCCTGAGTGTGAGATGCTCATTTTTATGATGGCCTCTCAAAGAAGTTGTATTTCCCACATTTGTCTGGAGCCATGAAGCCCTATAATGAAAAGTATGCTGAATATTACAGCATATACTTGGGCCTATAACAAGGACCAAGTGCTGAGAGGTGCTGTTTGTTAGGTTCAGCTCAGTGCCATGCTAATGCGAAGGTATGGCTTCCAGATGGGAGTTGGCTCCTGTCCTGCCAGCTCAGGGAGAAGACAGAATGAACACATACGTGTCTGCCTGCACCCGTCTCTATAACTGCCCTCAGTCCCTACTAGTGCCCAGAAGGTAGGAAAATATGTAATCACACAGAACATACTGATTTCCCTATGTGACCTAGTTCACTTTTGTGCAAATGGTATTGATTTCCCTATGTATCTGATTGATCTTTAAAACAATTTTTTTTTTTTCAGAGTTTACTAGACAAAGCAAATCTTCTAAAATAAACTGTCTTGCTGCTGACATGCTAATGTTCACATGCAATTTCTGTTCTCCTGTGGAGTCTGGGAAACTGATCCTTAAGTTGATCTGAAGAGGTTACTTAGGAACTGAGCTACAGCGCTATGATGATATGACAGCGTTTGTTTCTTTCCTGCTGGGTGCTTGGGCAATGAGGCATATGGGTTATGCTGTCTTGTGTAATGCACAACCACATATTCATTCACACAGAAACAATGTGAGATGCAATTCCAGTTCCCTACACTCCCATCTGAGAAAGACAAATTAAACTCCGCAGAATTTGCCCAGTTTTGCCCTCCTGACAATACCAATTTCCATCCCATATCCTCTAGAGTATTCTTTCATAGTGCAGTTATGGAATAAAGTTTTCCAACAAAAAATTACGGCAGGAACATTCTCTGTTCATCAAAGCATGAAACCAAGTGTCTGCCTGTTGAAAAACATAAAGGCGTTTTTGTGAACATTGCTCTAATATTTACAGGGGAATGGAAAAAATAGCAGCTTTTTAAAGAGATTAAACTCAAATCCTCATGTGCCTCCGGCCTAAAGCCAATAGAGTTTTTGATCCTAAGCCTTGCAATCTGAAGCTATCCTGTGGTTCTACAGTTGTGTTTGTTTTGGAAGATGCACAACAAATAACAAGAGGAAGGATAAGTGAGATATCACAGAGAGCTATGGGGAAAGGGGTTACAACTCCAAAAGGGGGGAGCTGTGTGCATGTGGCCTCTTAAAACAGAAACATGTATGTAGATAACATTAGCTTTTTCTACACTCCCTTGAGGAAACAAAAATAAAGAGCAGGAGGAAATTTCATTTTTTTCCTTTTTTTTTTTTTTTTTTTTTTTAAATTATTGCCTCTGGTTGCTAAGAATCAGATACTGTTTTAATCAGTTGGTCTACTGAAGATAGAAGCAGAAAGTTTTAGCCTCAAAATCCGAGGGAAGGTTGTAGAGCAGACAGGAAATCAGCACTGTAAATGGGAATCTTCTCTGAGCTGGCTGAAATGCTGAAGTTCTGTTCTGGGGGGAAAAAATGTAGACATGCAGACGTGAAATTTTCTTTCATCTCTGGTTGGAATGAAAAGTCAAAATTCAGAGCAGTATTCCCCAAAGCTGAACTTTCAGAATACCAAACTGGACTCATCAGACCATTTCATTTGAGTGAAGTCAGCATTTTGTCATGATAAAGTCAAAGGACTTTGTTTTAACTTTTGATTTGAAAGCTCTTTGACACAGTAAATGGCTGAAGCCTGTTCCCTGGAGAATGTTGTATTCCCTGAAAATCTCATGGATTGTGTTTTTAAACTCAGGCAAGAGAAGTTTGTTGGAATCTAACTCTGCAACGTTGGCCAGCCTCATTGTCATTTGAAAGCCACTAAAGCATTCTAGTAAGGGGCAATATAAAGACTGGCAGCAGCCTGAAAATCGTCAGCACCTGCAAAGATGCAGAAATGCATCTGCATTGTGAAGTTTGGTGAGAAAATAGTCTTAGGTACTTGTGACAGAGGTAGAGGGCAGCCCCTACATCTTACTTGTGTTGGTCACTATGCACAGCCTGCCCAGTCTTCACTGGGTTAAAACAGCTCTATATTAATGCATTTTGACCACGCCTAAATAAGTATATTCAAACTGTCTTATGTCCTTGGGAAACTGAAAATGTGGTAAAGGCATGGTGAAACACTGAAGGCTCCTTGAGTTCTGCACACAGTGATAGTTCCAATTCATGTTTATACATGGCTGTTTGAACAGCCAGCTTATAAAGATGCAAAAATTACTCATATTTACTATGGTTTTTCCTGCTTCACGAATTGGAGTACTCATAAGGTTACCTTATTGATCAATTATAATTTGATAATTAGACATTAGAGTACTAACAAAGCTGGTAATGGTATTCCTCTCCTCTCCTCTCCTCTCCTCTCCTCTCCTCTCCTCTCCTCTCC
>CM021766.1:21908058-21937229 GCA_011076525.1 Nettapus auritus | reverse complement strand
CCTCTCCTCTCCTCTCCTCTCCTCTCCTCTCCTCTCCTCTCCTCTCCATTTTCTATACTACAATATCATGGAGTCTATTGAAAAACTGCTATATTTTTCAGTAGCATTCTAAGTGAGCATATTTATGAAGACAAGGCCAAAGAAAAGAGTCGTTAGTAACTGAGCAGTTAATTGCGACAGGTAGTTTTTGTTTGTAACTAGCAATTGTTATCCCGAGGTCAGCTTCATTTAGAAAATGTCAGGTTAGCCTTACAAAGCAGACCAGGCTTCTGGTTACAAGAAAGAAAGATGGAAGCATTGCAAGTAGATTAAATGTTCCCAGAGGGAACAGGAAAAGGAGCAAGAGCAAACATTATTGTTGGCCTCAAGTGAATTACAAAGGAAACAAGGTAATGAACCTGCAAGGAAGCAAAGGTAGGGTTCAGACTAAGAACAAGTGATTACAGGCATATTATCTTGGTCCGTGAAGTCCATCACTGTTGATTTTCAAAACATCAAAGTTAGAGGCAGCTCCTAGTACTCAGAAATTATTAAAGAGAGGGGTAAGAAATGTTCTGTGACTAAATGCAGGAGAAATTTCACACATGAGTGGGTAAGGGAGAGGAGGACCATTGACCACCACTGACAAGAAGCAAAGTGCACAGAACAAACAAAAATGAAGAGATGGGGACAACAGTGATTAACTGCAATTGAGCTCTTAATGGAGACAGATTAATTTCAGGTTCTACAAGAGAAAGGCATGAAATCTGTACTCTGTTATCTGATCTGATACTGAGGAAGAGGGTAGTTATTTTAAAGGAGATTCATATGGTTGATAACGAGGAAGGAAATAAGAACAAATTTAAATTAAGACGTGGGAAACCAGGGAGAAACAAAATAACAAACACTGTCAAGGAGATGGACTAGATGACCTTGAAGGTCTTCTCTATCTCATGCTTGTTTGACCCTTTAGGAAGACAGCAGGGTCTCAGTAGCGGAAATTTTAATGGCCAACTTCAGCAGCTTTGTCCAGCTACAATGAGTCTTCTTTTTATGCAACCTCTCTGTCATTTTAGAGTTACAAAGTTACAGAAATGCAGCTCTGAGTTTCATCAAATCATATCTTTAAAATATTGGCAACGAGTAGAGGTGCAGCTTCTCTCCTTTTACAGTCCAAGTGTGTTGGTATCTCTGTTGTGAATTATTTTAATGTTTTTCCAGCTGCCTTCCTATATTGCTTTGCACTCTGCTGAGACTGTCCAGGATATTTAGCTGTGCTGATATGCAGTCACCTCACAAAGAAGCCACCCTATTCGCATGCTGGCATGCATCCAGTTTGTATTTGGCCTCTCCGGGGCCATTTCATTGCATGCCATTTGAACTGGGCTGTCCTGGATGTTCCAGCTCTGTGGGGAAAAAGAATGAGGATATACAAGTCTCTGCACACTTACCCATGGTGTAATGAGCTGCTGGAAAGCATCTTCTCCAGAGCTGCTCTTCACCCTCTATTTTCTTTCTCTCCTGGGCAGCCCTCACACTCAGTCCCCAGACCCTGCACAAGAAGCGTTTGAGAAGTTCACTGAGGTGTAAAATACTCAAAGCAAACCCAGCACTCTTGTAGCATGTTCCCAGCAAGCCTTGGTCATATAAGGTCTGTGTGAGCACCACCATGTCATGTTCTGGAAGTTCTTTCTGAACCCTTTGGAGAAGAGGTTCTGTAGCAACAAACTCTGGACATTGATTATTAGTTCTGAGAAAACTGAGTTTTCATTAATATCAGTGGCTGCTCTGTTGTGATTGAGTTGTAGCTCAGTGTTTGTAAACTTCTCAGTCAGTTCATCCCAGGTCTCTGAAAGCTGTGGAGCTGTTGTGGGTCCCCCAGGGCAGTGGTGCAGTTGATGCCCAGCTCCTCCAGTTGGATCCTTGTTTGGATGAATCGCAGTAGCAGCCTAATTGGAAATGCCAAGATCAACTTTCAGTGAAATTCTCTGAAATTTGTGGATGGGGGCTCACACTAATCGAACCCAAATGCAGATAGTTTGTCCAGATTTGGTTTTATAGACAATATGTGCTGTGCTTTCTATCTATGTGTTAGGGTGTGGGAGACTGTGTACAAACACAACGGGAAAAGCCCTCCCTATATACTGTCTTTTAACTGAGTACGTCCTAGAGAGGGAAAGAATAAACATTAGCAAACATTTCTGGCTCTTCCCTAACCTTTGCTATGAAATCATCCTATAATGTATGGTTTGATTTTTTAAAATGACTTTTTATTGGATCATGTCTGTATAAAAGAGTTCATCACTCACGAACATATATACACAACTCCTAAAGACTAGACTCCATTCATTTTTTTTTTCTTCACAATAAAAAGGAGAGAGCCATTAAGAATGTCTTGAGCATGAGTTGGTGAATCCAGGCAAAACTGGGAAAAAAACTGCCCTTTTTGTGTTTTATGGCACTCCACTATCTTTTTAAAGTTATGTTTTTGTGTCAGCACTCAGCAGATTTAAGGTGAGATAAAGAGTCCATTCTTGGGGCCCCCCCCCCCCCACTTCTTCACTCATAGTATCTGGGATCTTATAACCAAAAAACCGTTATGATTTATCAGCCCTAATTGTCTCGCAGTGGGGTTTCAAAGAAGGGATCATTAGCATGCCCAGACATAACACAGATGTTCCAGTGATGACATGTCAGCAGAAGGAGTGCATTTCTCTTTTGCCTCCTCCCTCTTCCTTACTGTTATCTAATCTTGTTCCCCTCAACACATTTGTCATTGCTATCGGTGTGATGTTTGGTAGTGGGAGCGAAGCGAGAGGAGCGGCGCTGCCAGCGGCTGGGCTTTGAGGCCCCGTGCACCCTTCTGTGCCTGCTCATTCACTGCGAGGTGTGCTTTGCTGTGCATGGCCATGGGTGGAGGGAGACGGTGGGGATTAGGAGGCCTGCCCGGGATTCACAGGCAGTCCACCTGCTGTGTTTGTGTGTCACACCTGAGAAAAACACCCCACCAACATCTCACCTGCTGCCCTGGCTTCAGGCCCTAGTGATGTGGCCCTTCCCAAGAGGCTGGTAAATTGCAGGCCATCTGGGGGAAAAAAGCTTACGACAATTCATCTTCTGCTGCACATTTACTTTAGCAAAGCCAAAGTATTATTTATGAGGATTTTGCTTTAAAAATAAATGTCCTCTGGCCTGAGGAAGAACAATAAATGCTCAAAATTATGTCCTTGATCTAGAATTAATCTGGATGACTGGACAAGGGGGTAAAGAAGGGATGAAGCAAGTGCTTCAATTTATAAAGGAGACAGTTTTCTTCCAGCTGCCTGGCCCTCAGTGTTGGGGAGAACAGAAGCCACAGGTGCCCTGGGTCTGAAAATGTAAAGAGTAAAAATGGTGTTTGTATTTTTAAATGTTTCCTTTAAGAAAAAACAAAACAAAACAAAACAAAACAAAAAAAAAAACAAGAACACATGAGAAACAAAAGAAGAGAAGGATCACAGATAGCCATTTTGATAAGAAACATTTCTCAAAGGAAAAACAATTAAAGCCCTGCCAAATCAGGATTCAGTAAGAATGCATGGTTATATAAAAAGTCCTTCTCTTTTCCCCCTCAAACCTATGCTGCATTCAAGATTTATTTTATTCTTGTCATGGCAAATCATTCTATGGCTGCTTTCCATTTTAAGATTAAAGGCCAAACTGTTTATGTACAATTGCACCCATTTTAAGTGTAAGTGTCTGCACACATAACTGTTAAGATATTTACAACAGAAATGTCACAGAGACATCGTATCTCTTGCTATATCTTGTGCATTTCTGATCTTGAGAAGAGCTGCAGAGCTTATGGCTCTGGTGGAGACAGCGGAGACAACCGACTTGGGTACAGAAACCTACCCTATACTAGAGAAGGAAAGAGGGTTTTCTTTCTCATTGGGACTAAGACCATCACTGACAGTGGTTATGCATTTTCTTACTCTGGGTAAAACCTTATTGATTTGTCCCTTCCTTGCTGGATGTCAGCTTAGTAGGGCAAGATCCTGCCTTAACTGCTAGGGTTAAATTAGTCCCTCAAAGGAGGGTTGTGGCAAAACACTTCCCTCTGGAGTAGGTCCTGCAGTTTCCCAAGTAGGCCTGTAACTCTGCAGGGCTGGGGGCTCTGGCTGCTGAGCCTGCTGCTAAAGGCCACTAAGCCCTTTCCACAATGCAGTGGAAATATGCATAGATGGGAATCATCAATAGATGGGAAATCTGTTTTTATCTATCCATATCTTAAGCAATAAAACCTGCAGCACTGATAGAAGGAAGACTTCTTTAAAACATTTACTATGGTAGGATACTTCGACTGCAAAGTGGCTTCATTTAGAACCAGTATGGCGCACACTTATGGATTTCATAGAATCTAAACACCCCCAGTTCCCTCAACCGCTCCTCACAGGACTTGTGTTCCAGGCCCTTCACCAGCTTTGTAGTCCTTTTGGACACAGTCCAGGGCCTCGATATCCTTCTTGTACCGAGGGACCCAAAGGTGAACACAGTACTCGAGGGGCAGCCTCACCAGAGCTGAATACAGGGGGACGATAATCTCCCTGGTCCTGCTGGCTGCACTATTCCTGGTACAAGACAGGATGCCATTGGCCTTCTTGGCCACCTGGGCACACTGCTGGCTCATGTTCAGGCAAGCACTGACCAGCACCCCCAGATCCTTTTCCTCTGCACAGCTTTCCAGCCACACAGCCCCAACCCACTCAGCCCCAACGCCTGCATGGGGTTGTTGTGGCCAAAGTGCACAACTTTGGCCTGTAGCCACGTTGAACCTCATCCCGTTGGCCTCCATCCGTCAACCCTGTCCAGGTCCTTCTACAGGGCCTTCCTGCCCTCTGTCAGATCGACACTTCCCCCCAGCTTGGTGTCGTCTGCAAAGTTACTGAGGGTGCACTCAATTCCCTCATCCAAATAATCAGTAAAGATATTAAAGAGGATGTGCCCCAACACTGACCCCTGCGGAAAACCACTTACGACCAATTGCCAGCTGGATTTAGTGTGGGCTTAGTGGGTTACCATCTAAAGGGACAATGTGTGTCAAAATGTAATTTGGAAGCAGGAGAAAATTGACAGTGGAATATCAACACCAAGCTCCTATGTTTCGAGGAGGAATCCAGTTTTACTCCTATGTTATTTAATGTTTTTATCAATAATCTGATAGGAAATATAAATATTACTCTAATATTTAAATGCTTAAGTAAAAACATAAAATATTTATATTGATAGAACATATTGATAGCTAACTCCCTTGTTTAAAGGAGAGGTGTGACAAGACGTAGTAAACATGCTGAAGTTAAAGAAATTTGGACAGCAAATGAGACATGGATTGTCAGCAAAATGATGGATTTAACACAGTGTATAACTAATTCCTACAGAACTGGGTGCTCAGAAGATGCAGGTAAGCACTCAAGGATGAGGAACAGACAGAGCTGAGGAGGTGCAGTACAGTCTTTAGTTTCGTGCTGACAGACTGTCAGGCCAGTGGCTGTATACCTGTCTTGTTGGGACCAGTCGGTTTGTTTCAAGAGTGAGCAAGGAGACCTGCTTGTCTGTTCTAGCATTTTCACCATCTCTTTTCACCATTTTTAAACACCCTTGCTCATCCACATCCCTTCTGATGACACATGTAACTACCAGGAATAGTTACTGGAGACGGCTGAGGACCAAGTCAGGCACACATGGGAATGCTTCAAAAGCCAGTTGCTAGACGAGCTGCAGATGTTGTTCATTTTGAATATTGGTAGCTGTTCTTCTCAAAATTATTTCCAAAATTACACTAAACACTGAAGAGAATAATATTTTTTTGTTGTTGTTTAATCAATACTCTCACTTCAAAATAGTTTTGTTCTATGTTAGACAATTTAGAAAGGAAAGAAAAAAATATGAAACAAAAATATAATGCTGGAATACTTCTGACAAAAAAAGAAGATCCACGATGGAGAAGGATAGTTCCCATTCTACGTTAAATGTCATTTTTAAAACAAGTAGAATACAATATATCTTCAGAAAACTTTGTCCTGAGTCTGGTGTGCATGTGGGGAAACCAAAACAAGAACAGTATGCAGTATATTGTATATTACAAATACTCCAGGCATTATGAATGGAAAAAAATACCTATCACTGATAATGTTATTGCCTCATAAATTATTTTTTCTCTTCTCTGGCTTTCATTATTCCCAAATTAGTTTGTCTATAAACATTTCAAAATTGTAAGGCTGTGTGTAAAAATTTCAGAGCTTAAGGATAATGCTTTTACAGATACCACATCAACTTAAAATAACTTTGTGACTTCTGCTTAGATAAATATTAAAAGCTTCAAACATTGACCCTTCTTTTCAGAAACAGAGTTGTTTTTATGTAGTTAAGTATTTGGGCAAGTTTCTTCTTTTTCAAGTAGGATTTAAAAATCAAAACAGATGCAGATAAACACTTGAGTTTCAGGATCAGAAATCAAGCTTTTGTTTAAAAATTGTTTAATGACAAACTATATCAACTTGAGAAGACATCTGAGAGTGGTTTTGAACTGCGTATTATTCACATTCATGAAACTCAAAAAAACCCAACCCTTGGAAAGTGGGGTTAGACAGGTGTACTAGACATACCAGAGATACAGGCTGGGCCCTTTGCACCTCGATTTCCCCAATCTGCACATCATTAATTTACACCAAAGAAAAGTTTTTTCCTTTTTCTACCTCTTCATCCCATATAGCATTTGAAATTCAGATGTGAGCTTAAGATGGAAGATGTTACCCTCCAACATATCTACAACAGGTGAATGAAGCAATGGGGCTGTAGCAGATGCAGTAGAGCTGATCTCCACATCTCTGTCTACGTAAAGGGTTCCTCTGTCTGCCAAACACTCCTGATGCCAGCTGAGTTCAGTTGGATCTGCAAACACCCCACAAAGTATCAAAACTAGTCAAGTATGAAATTTGCTGCTACTGTTATGGCTGTGGCTTATAATTAGCTTGCAGCCAGGTAAAGTTCCTCTTGCTGAGATGCTCCTGACGTGAGGCCAGATGGGTGGCATGGGTGTAAATCACCACCCGTGCTCTCTGCAGGGCTGCTGCTGCAATCCCCCCACTGGAATTTGCACCGGGGCTGTGTTCTGTGAGCAGAAGCTGCATGTGCCCGTGCTTCCCCAGAAGAGGAGCAAAATGGCTGTATGGAGAAACTTCCGCATTGCCCACATTCCAGTTGTTCCTTTGAGCCACAGCCATAACTCCCTCCAGATGTAACCCTTCACTTCTCCCTCTTTACAAGTTTATTTTCCTTGTAAGGAAGAAAAACATGGAAAAGATTTTTGGTGGGTGTAGGCTGAACTGAGAAGTACTGAATGTAAAGAATGAAGAAGGCTTTATACAACATCCGACTACAGCCAGTGAGCTGATTCACACACAAAGCCATGGAAGTGCTAAACCCTTTCAGATGTCTCTATCTAGGTGAAATTCATCTTCTTGCCTAACAGGACAAGGGAGAGGAATATATGTGTGTTTGTGCACACATAGGGAAAGAAAACTGTGCCTCAATTTATGGCCTGAGCAAGGAACTTTGTGACATGCTGTAGCTCCTGCTGCAAACTCTGAGGCTGATCAAAGTCTGAAGGTGCCACAGACATCTTCCCTGGGGGGCTTTGATCACAGCAAACAGGTATATGCAAGCCTGTGGCAGCTCCACAGCTCTCATGCTTCTCTACAGATGCTCTCCACAGTAAGAAACCCCTCCATTTTCACACTTAAGTGTTATCTTGAGGGCAGTGTGGCGATCATATTGGATTTCAGTCTGAGTTTTGGGCCTAGGTGTTACTGTCTCTGTGTAGAGGGCAGCAATGCTTCCCACTTTCTGTGGCTGGAGGGTGACTGCAGCTAAACCTCTGCCTGGGCTCAACATAACAGTAGAAGCCTTTATCTTCCCAGCCTGGAGCCCTGACAGACACTGTGGCTAAGGGTAGTGATGAGGGGAACACAGTGTGGTATTTTGGCCTTGTGGTGAGCAGCATGTCAGAGAAAGGCGAAGTGCTGAGATACGCTCGCTGTTAACCAAAATCACCACCCTCTGCCCTCCTCCTGGAGGAGCTAGGGACAGACCTGCCCAAGCACTCTCAGCTGTGCCATTCCCTGGAGAATGAACAGCAATGGTGGCAAGTCTCTGAGAAGGGAGCATAGTCCCCACAAGACTTTTCTGGGGGTTCCTTAGTCTATCAGATGGAGAAACCACAGAAATGATCTCAAAATACTCAAATGGTGTTTTATTACTCCACCATAGGACCCTACTGATATATCACTATGCCATTTATTCCATTAATGAAAGCAAAGCTGTGAGTTTATTTCCTCTGAACTCACAAATAAAGCACAGCTTCTCAAGGGATCTTCAGGAAGCAATCTATTTTTTTCCTGAGGTTGCAAGTATGTCAAAGAACATATCATATACGTAAAATTAAAAACAAGCCCCTTTGAAATGAAATCACTGAACCAAGTCATTTTTGCCACCATCAGCATTGGATATCATCTCCATGTAACCAGACATGGCATCATACTGTTGACTTTTTCTTCATCCGTGAATCCTCCTGGGCTTTCAGTTTGCAGCATGGGCTTGATGCCCAGAGCTCTCCTCTGCCCTCATTCTGCTGCTCCTTCACCTGTCTGGTAAAACAATCCCAAAAATAAACTTAAAAGATATGGACACTCTAAATTTAACCCTCTTGTCCAAGAGTAGTTACTACTAAGACAATAGCATAAGAACAGAAAACATGAAAAACTTCACTCATCAGGGACACCAAACTTTATTTCTCAGAAGGCCCAGGAGTAGAAGCAGGGACATGGGAAAGAGGGAGTAAAGGCCATCTTCTGAGGTATGAAGGACACCTCAGTCATCACCACAAAACATCTTGGCATGGAGCCTGATGACTTTGTAGGTGTGAGGTACAGTAGTTCTCTTCCAAGGACACTCTGAACTACTGATTCAATAATTCATATTTGAAAAACAAAACAGAACAAAACAAAACAAACAACAACAACAACAAAAAAAAACAACTGCATATACATATGCAGTAGTCATGGTATTGCTTCAAGTTTTATGTCGATTTTATGTCAACACAGAGATCCTACAGAGTATTGCTTTTCTCCTTTTCTTTGGTCTTGTTTACACTTAGATTCTTATTAAAAAAGTGAAAATATCACAAATGTTAATACATGAATTTGGCTGCTAAAAGTTAGCTCCTTAAAACCATATACAGGTATCTGAAGTATTTGATTCTTGGAGATGCAGGGCTCAAACTGTTGCAATCTATTGATTTAGGTGCCTACATACAACTTCAGGTGCTCGTTTTGAGCAATCAAATCGGAAATACTTTGGCCACTATATTCAGGCAAGAAACATGAAATTGGTGAATCAGAACATCTGACAGGTTGAACTCCTAAATTATTAACAGAACATGGCAAGGCTGTAAACTTTCCAGTACTTCCACTGGGAATCTCAAATTAAATAGTTGAGACTTGAGGCTCCTTTAAGTTTGCTTGTTATTAGTGAGGGACCATGTTTAGACTGACTGTTAGAAAATCTATGGTTGTTTTAAGAGAAACTTGGGAGCCTTAGTTCAACAGAGCAATTGGTACCATGTATTAGCTGGTGCTGCCAGCCTGAAGGAGCCCAGTCTTAGAGGTGCTTTTTGTGCTGCAGCTCTCTCTGGATGCTCTTGCTTTACACTCAGAGGTGTATCAGCCTGAGCACTTCCTTGCCATTTTGCAACTGGTGTGGCTCAAGAAAGGACCAAAGGAGACAGGGACACTGTGTAACAGCTTCTTGGTTGCAACATTCAGGGGCAGAGCAGAGAAAGTGGATACTTGGCTTTATTCAACCAGCCAGGATCTGAATAACCATTTATTTCTCGGGGCACAAGGGAGTTGCTGTCCCATGGCTGTCACTGCCACTGGCTGTATAAGGCGTTGGAGTAACTGGGAGAGATGCTCTGGATTGCCTTGTTGGGCCAGATGACTGCTATTTAGGTATTAAGATGCCCAATTTAGGCATCCATAATAAGAAGTTTGCTTAGGGCCCTGGTGTGCTATGGCCATTGCGTATTATGCTGTTCATAATCGTGTCATTGTTTCCGTATGCTTCCCGCTTTATTGCATCCATCTGCTGCTCCATATTTTACATTTGAAGTGCAGGCTTTCTGTGCCATGTCTTTGCTCAGTGCTTAGCACATAGTAGAGGCATGCCAACACCCAAATTCTGCTTTTCCTCCACAGCCCCTGCTAGAAGTGCTAAACTAAATGGAACAGTCTGGACAGTGGATAGTTCAGAAAAATGCTTAATTTCTACTCTGAGCACCAACATTTGGGTTGTTTGCCTGCTGATGTCTGCTATCTAAATATTCAGGACTTGGAGGGCAAGTTAAGGAATTAATTTTCATATCTGCCTTTTTAGGCTGTAAACATCACTGCCAATATACTGAGAAGAAAAGACAGTTTTGACAGAAGCTTTGTAGGTCATCATTGCCTCTGTGACGCAAACCAGTTTAAATAAGGAAATACAATGGTAGCACAGGCTCGACTGCCACCCCCTTCTACTCATGGTGGTTTCACAGAGGCTTTGGATGCTAATACGAAGAATTCCTGCTAGCTTTTAACAACAGGCCATGCCTGGGCCAAGATTTTCAAGTGTTATAATGTTTCTGGCTGCTCAGCTTAAAGCAGTTCTGTTTTTTCAGAGGGCACCCAAGGATTCAAAGCCCTGATCGCTTTACCATCAGCCACCACTTATTTGAGTCAACACAGCAGTCCAGACGATGCTCAGGGTCTCTTGTTTTCCTTCCTGAAAGACTTCTGTGGTGATCTGATTTGTGGTTGTTTGTGTATCTGTACCCCTAGTCTGCATCCATTCAGTTACAGACAAAGGCAATACTCTGGTGCATGGTGGAGCAAAGGCAAGGTAAAGCTATGTTTCTAACTTGCTGCTGAAAAGCTGCAGACTAATTTGTTAAGAAGCTCAAAATCACATATAGTTCCTAGATAATTCTACTTTCAAAAGAAAAGCAAGCCTGATTCCCTGGGTGTCCATGGTCCAAAGTTGAACAGTATTTCGTATTAATATTTCTCGCCTCCCAAACTGTTCTACACAACAGCTTGGAAAACTATTATTTGTCTGACATTTCAGTAGCTTTGTATGTGACCGGATTGATGGTAATGGAATAAGCAGACTTTTTCAGTTGGCCTGAGATGAATAAATAGCTTAAATCACAGTACCCATAACTACTTTCTTAATTAGTTTGGTTTTACTTTATTTCACCAGTTAGAACCGGTGCCCTTAATAAAACAGGAATAAGCAGCTAAAAATGTGTGGTTTTGTGGTCTATGGGAAAAGAAAGGGAGTGGTAGGAGTCCTCTCCAATATGGGCATTTGGGCTTGTGGTAACTGCCCCCAGGGACTGACGCTGTTCAGTATTGATACAGAGCTGTAAGTCTGTGACAGCCCGTGAGATCTGCGAGACGTGTCCTGGTGCTGTCCTCCTCCAGATGGGGAAGTGAGGGGTGAAGTGCTTTGCCCAGTGTTACATGAAGTTTGTGGCCAAGCCGATGAACAGAACATGTTTGCCCAAGTTCAGCCCAAAATGCAAGCAAAAAACCATCCTTTCCCTCTCTTGCTCTCAATTTACACTGGCAAGTGGTCATCCCAGAGGAGGCTTTAGGGCCTGGAGTGGTGGTGGGGAAGCTGTAAAACTCCAGGGTATGTGATATGCTGGCAGCTCCAGAGACCAGGCCTGTGTTAGCAGCTGAAGGGAACAGAGCTCAGCTATGAAAGGGCGCTGGGAGAGTTTACTTTGAGGGCAATCTGCAAGAATCAGACCAGCACGTTGTCCTGAGACATGAGGGTTGAACCCAGAGAGAAAGAAGGGGCAGGAGATGTTACATTGAGCAAAAAGAGAAGACCAGAAGGGCGTTGTTATTAATGAGAAGGCAAAGTCACACTTGGGAGCCCCGTGGTGCCCGGCTGGGGCCTCATCATCACACTTGGGAGCCCCGTGGTGCCAGGCAACAGCTGGTGAAGGTGGAGCAGGGGGAGGGTGGAGGAGCTGCTGCTGCATGGGGACATGGGGGGATTTCAGCTGGGAACACCAGGAGGAACTGCGAGGCCGCAGGAGGGAGCAAGGGCAGAGGACCAAACTGGAGGAAGAGTGATGATGTTGAGGAGTCCACAACATGTTTTCAAGAAGGTTTGCTCTAAAAGGCATTGCAGTGAGTGGAAGTATTGGAAACCTAATGGCTTCACACAGATGTTGTTAGCTTGAAATGGCCGGAGGGTCAAGTTCGTGGTCTTGCTTTGTTCTACTAAATTACAGAGCAAAGGCTTGGCTGGGTGCTCAGTGAAACAATGTGCAATAGATACCACAGGACTCCCTGCCTCTTTGTGTGGCAAAAGAGGGCAATAGAAGAGTGGGGGCAGAGACTAAATAAGCCTTCTCCCCCCCCCCCCTCCCCCAAATCAAGCAGAATATATTCTCTTCACTCCTATGGGAATTACAGGAAGTTGCAGACATGTTCATGAGACATGAGCTAGCCTCAGCTTTTTAAACAAGAAGCAGATTGAAATGAGATGGTATTGAGTCTCCAAAACGAGTGTGGAGGAGACAGCAGAGCAGGTAACATTAAACAAGCAATACCCAACAGAGCAGAGCTATGCAAAAGTTAAAGCCCATGAGATGCTTCAAGGCAAAGGGGATGCATCTGAAGTACCATGAACTGTTATGGTAGCAGGATTTCCCCTCCTGATAAGAGTAATTCCGAATCCCCCGAGCTCATTTCGGAGCTGTCTTGGGTAACCAGAAGGTGGTGTAGCAACAGATCCCAAACCTCTCCTGAGGTAAGTGGCTACTGCTGTCAGCACCACACAAACATCTGCAGTCTCACATTTCTGGTACTTGCTTAAGAAGGAAATGAGGAGGTGGAGAAGACGGAGAGGAATCTGGAGAGTCTTTCACGTCCTGCTGCTTCTTAGACTGTGGAAGGTACCAGGCACAGGAGCAGGAGAGTGCCCAGGGGCTGCAGGCAGGTGTAACTGCAATGCCACTGGTCTCTTTACTAGGAATGATGAGTATTTCAAACCATTGTTTTTCTTCTTTTCTTTCAGGAAAGCAGACATCAAGATTTCTTTCCCCATGAAAATTCTTAGACTGAGATTCAGAAACAAACAATACCACTGTTGTTAGTGCCAAAGTGCTTCATTAGTATCAAGACATATTAAATGTAGAATTAAAGAAATAGTTAACTTTAAAAATGTCAAGCAAAACAGTCATTGAAACCAAAGCTGGAAGGGAAATATGATCAATGTATGTTTCGTTGCATCAATTAACTTTTCAATTCCACTGCTGATTTAATTGTGCCTCCTTCATGGGTCAGCAAGGGATTACTGCAGTTCAAACAGTTGAAACTGTATGTGGGAAATCTTACAACCAAAGCTATCAACATACACAGAAAAGCTTTCCAATGTATGTAACAACACTTTATAAATACAAAAGGAAGATTTAAAAAATAAAACACTTAAAAATCACTTTACTCCTCAGGTCCCTTGGGTAAGCATAGACAGAAGGTTTCCATGAAAGAATTAATTTTTTACCCATTTGAAAAAGTTGTCTTTCTATTACCTTTGGACAGCACAGGCTGTACCACTCCAGTGGAAGATGTTGCACAGCCTTAATGAATACTACAGCAGTCACTTTGAAACAGCAGTCGGACCAGAAGCTTTTAGCAGACATTGGAAC
Source organism: Nettapus auritus (assembly GCA_011076525.1). Lineage (NCBI taxonomy): Eukaryota > Metazoa > Chordata > Aves > Anseriformes > Anatidae > Nettapus > Nettapus auritus. The sequence goes on along the minus strand of CM021766.1, from coordinate 21,923,449 downwards.
AAATTCAAGTCTTATGTTTCTGCCACCTCCTTCCTTCTCTCAAAGCCAATGGAGTGAATACAGCCCTTCTTCTAAGAAAAAGAGGGATTCACAGATAACTCAATAATCCTCTCACAGCTGCAGAGATATTTTTTCCTTTCGTTATTTAATTACTAGTAACATGCTCTTCCTCAAACTTTGTATGAGCAATGAATCAATTGGTCATTGTGAAAAAAATAATCACTGCAGTAGATCATTAGTCATGTTATCTGCTGGGGTCACAACTCCTCATCTGCTGTAGCTGAGCCTTGTTTCCAGTCCATCCATCTTACTAATCAACCTTCGTCTTGTTCCTGTGGTAACACCTGTATGTTTGAAGGTTTTATTTCTCCTCTAGAGCCTCCTACCCCTACCTTCTATTTCTTTATCAAAGTAATTTATAGTTAACATAGTTGCCTGCAGCCTCCTTAACTGCTTAAAGCCCTTTGTGCCCAGCCAACCTGCATTTATACTCGTACCAGTTATGCCTGGAGGACAGCGCTGTCATGGTTCCATGTTTTCCTCTAGAAAAACAAACCTCTCCTTCTTTTCGGCACTGAGAAAATTTACTCTTTGTCCTTCCCCACAGGAAAAATTCTTTCTGGTGTACTGAGCCACATCAAGCATTTCTCATTCCTCTGCCTGCTTTGATGGTTCCACTTGCCCATGTTCTGATTTACCAGGGCATACAGTAGGGGATGATACACTGCAGGATCTTTACAAATAAAACCTGTTTGCACATTAGGTGGCATCAGTGTGTTTGCTATGACAAAACCATAACACCTGTGGAAGTCTCAGCAGGCAGCTGAGGTATCTCCTGATGTCCTTTTTGTGCCTAAAGATGGAAAAGCAAGGTCCAGATCTAAGCCCAGCTCCCTTCTGAGACTTCACTGTCAGTTTAAATATGTTTTCTCTTTTAGTTTTTACGATGCTGACCTAACTTTTCCTAAATGCTATTAAAATTTTTAAAGCTACCACCACCACCAGAATTATGAATTATCTAAAGAGCCAAGAGCTATCACATATATACTTGTAAGAACGTAAAAACTCTACAAAGGAAACAAGATTCAGGGAAACTTTTTGCAACTTCAGATATTATTTTCTGCTTTTTCTGTCCGATGATGGGCAGATTGTTTTTGCTGGGAAAAAATCAGTATAAACCTTCATGACCACGAGACTGTATCAGAAGACAGATATTGTTTGTACTTTCGATATTCACGTGATTTGATTGCCTTTTATTTCACCTACACAAGTCTAAGATGTGCCCTCCCTTCGCCTAGCCACGAGGATTGCTTACAGCAATAACAGAGGGCCCAGCCTGGCACTCACTTTCAGGAGAAATGGGGAATCTGAGGTTGATGTTCTGTTAGTATGACTCGGGTTGAATTTGTACAAAACTGTTGGACAATGAGTTATCCCCTGTGATGCACTGACCAGTTCACACAGCATCCTGAATTCTGCTCTGCTGCTGCTATCCCGAGCTTGCTTCTGGAAAAGTGATGCTGCCTGACACAACCCGGCTTTGGAAAGCCTTGCTGAAGCACGTTTTATGAACCATCACCGAAACAAAGGAACAATACCCAACCCAATGAAATGCAGTGCATCGGTTAAGTAGATGCAGCATGACGAAAACAAATGAAACCATCTGAAAAGTGAGCTGAACAATTACTTCCATTCGTGTCCAAAAATCACTGTGTACAGTAGGGTAGCATCTTGAACAGTTAAGTGCCCCTCAAATGCAGCACAAAGTCAAAACAAGAACAGCCCTTCGATATTAAAAGCATTCCTGCTGTGTCACATCATGGCGCCTGCCTAAGCTGAATTCAAGACTCTTTATTGTCAAGAGGCACTACCATTACACTACATTTTAATATGGATCTTCGCCAACAATCATAAATAAAACACTCACTCATAAACAATTCCTAAAGGCAGTTTGTCAGATGGTATTTCGTTAAAAAAAAAAAAAAAAAAGTTTGCTACAAAGTAGTGGAATACCTTAGTTCATCAGCAGCTGGGGCTTTCTCTTCACTGTGTATCGCTGCATGTTCTGCCAGTTCCCAAAAGGCTTTTTAGCTAATGTGTGCTATGACTACTAGGAGATCCTGCTTGCAAATGGAATTAAAAAATCACAGCTAAAAGGGAGAGAAAATCAGTGCCATTTTCGAAGGATATTTAATGCAGGAAACCTGTAGTAGCTCCGAGTGCAAAAAACTTGGAAAAGGCAGAAAAAAATGTGAATGAGCCGCAGAATGGTAAAAAGAGAAAATTCTTGTTAACAATTTGGAGGTTACATGAAAACTGTATTTGTTATATACCTTCAAAGATAAATCTGTAAGTGGTGAGGTGTTCAATTGTACCAGTCCCTATTATGTAAATTCTGAAATTTTCATGAAACAGGAAATGTCACCTGACAGTTTAAAAAAGTCAATACTCTTCAGAAGTTTGCAGCATGGCAAAATCTGCAAGAAGCATGTGAAATGAAAGATAGATGTCTCTGTTTATTAGACCACTGTGTTGGTCACAGCAGTGAACAGTTTTAAATGGTTTTAAAGCAACCTCCTGCTTGTTTTTTTCCCCCCCTCTCCTGACTATTGCTGTGCTCTCAGCAATTAGCAGCGCACCACATACACTTGGACGTGTAAGGCTGAATTACTTGCACAGAAAGCTGCATTTAGGAACTCATTGCAAAGCTGACATCACTGAAACAAAAGTTCACTCCTGCAGGGCTGTGGCAGAGGTTATCATGTAGCACATTGCTAGTATACTGGGGAGAAAGATTATGTTAACTGCCTGCTAGTGTCCACATCCAGGATGCAATCTCCCCAGGGGATAAACACTCTTGGCAAGCACTGAAACCCAGAAATCTCCTTTGCAAAGCTGTTTGCAATTTGCAGCCAAAGCTGTCCACAAACGCTGGGACCCAGGACTGCAGTCCTTGACAGCACACGGCTCCAGACATTTCCACGGGGGAAGTTTAATCTACAAGGATGTAGAAATCTAAAACAAAGTTTTGCTCAAAGTAACTGTTTGTCAGATCATGTGCCTCTAATTTGGTTTCCAGTGACATTACACAGCTGCAGCCAATGGATTCCAGCCAGGCCCAGCAGTCACCGAGGTTCTTTTTGGTTTAAATTTAGTATCTGAACATGTTTTGCCCATCATTAAAATGGAGAGTAATTGCTCAAAAGTGAACCATAGATGTTACAACTGCAAAGAACACATTAGGTCACCTAGTCCCATCCTCAGGGCAATGAAGGATTGAAAACACATTGGAACAAATGTTGAACGGAGCTGAGTTTTTTCTTTTTTCCTATTCTTTTTTCTTTATTGTAGTCATTAATCAGTATATTCAGAAGTTCAAAAAACAACCACAAATGCCAGTGTAAACATGCTTCAGGTATATAAGTAATATAAAGTATTGCACGTACAAAAGTCCTATGTTTGGTAGCTCCTTGTGGTGCTATTTCATCCGAGTTGTGCCAATGACGTGAATTTAATGAGCTAGCCAACCGTAGTTCAGAATCTGCTACACAACAACTCAATATTTACAAAAGCGAGAAGCTCACTGTCTTTTTCACGGGAGGACGATCTCACCTGGAATGTACGGGACACAGAGGTGTGCAGATGTGGTAGGGGCTTGCTGTGTGGTGGCATTTATCAGCTGATTTCTCAAACCCTTTGGGGGACGGGTGCTGCTAGCAGTTTGCTGGGGGCCTGGGAAGTGGTCAAGTCTCAAGAACCAGTGGTGCCACTGTCTGATGCCTGTGTCTCTTCCTCTCGTTAAGTCTCGAGGACATGAAAACGATAACCTAAAGATTCCATAAAGGACTTCTTGCCAGTTTGCCTTAGACATGAGGACGGAACACACCTGCCTAGGTTTCCTAACTCTTGCTTAGATTTCACAGGTCAGCCTGTGTGCCAGAAATGGTAAGGCTGTAAAATGTCCTGTAGGACTGACAGAAGTAGCCATGTCTCGTGGCTACTGCTGTCCTAAAGTCCCAGGAAACAGGAGGGCAGGTATCCAAATGGAGACAAGCAGATGCTGAATGGATACAGCCATTTGACCATTTGAGAAGCTGAGATGGACGGGAGAGAAAAAGAGCTCAGGAGATGGAAAACGTGATAGATGTTTCAGAAAATGAACAATCACTCCTGAAGTTTACACAGGACAGCAAATTTCACACTCAGCCAGCACTGGAAGACTTCAGTTTTCAGGCACAACTTTGCATAGATCCAGAGCTTAGAGCCCCAGCTGAGACAAGGACCAAGCTATTTTTGCTCACTGGAGAGAAAGAACGAAGCCTCTCTTCTTCAGAATCCTCGAGTCAGAAAAACAAACAAATAAGCAAATGAACAATTGTGCATATTGTTACTCTTTACCTCAAAATATCTTCCTTTTTCCCCCCCTTTTGTTCACACTTAGCTGGCTGGCATCCTATCTTCTGCATAAATACAATCCTTGCTCACCTTCCCTACAAGACTTTGCTTAAGAAATAATTATCTTCTATTATAAACTTCAGTGAAATCTCGTCTATTCTTTAAATATGCTGCTAACATGTAGTCTGTAAAATGAAAACAAAAATTTCTTTAGCGGAACAAAATATTAGGGACTGTGACACAAATTCAACAGAAGATTCACCAGCAGTAGCCATTTAAGAGAATATTTCAACCAAATTGAAGGGCAATGGCAAAGGAAATTCTTCCTAGCCCCAAAATACCCAAAATCCTCTCCATAAGACCACAGATGCATGCCTGTGACAATTTAAATCAGTGTTTCACAAAGGACTGCATCCTGTGTCAGGTGGCAGCCATCAGCAATGGGATGAGCAGGTAACTCATCCACTGTATTATGCTGCACATGGATTTTGTTATCTGTGTGTGATAATGCCAGCTGTGGGTTGAAAGAGATACAATACATACTTGCTTATCCTATGTCTTATCTTGTAAAAAGTTGCACAAATCCTCTGTTCTGCAAAACACCTTGTAACCAAGAAAGATGTGCTCTGAGTGTACGATAGTTTTACTTTTCTATTTACATGCAAGGTAAGTACATGATTTATATATTTTAACTTTTTTTTTTTTTTCTCTCAAAATCTAAGCTGATGATTATATCAGATACTTATCCTGAAAAGGTGGAAAATAAATAACTGTGCCCCATCTATAAAGTTCTTTATAGACTACCTTTGCGTTTCAGACGTACTTTCACAGTACTGATATATTGCTTGTCTCCCTGAGCCATAATTTCATAAAAGTTCTTATTCTTAGGGAGGTGTCAAAGGTATTCTGCGTGATACAGTAGTGTTCAGAAGCTTTGTCTTGGTCCATCTTCTAGACAATACAGCAATGCAGGCATTTTCTCCTTGGGAGATTTGGGCTTGTTCTGGAAGTGTCTCAGTATACCACACGTGTTCAAAAGCATCTGGTAAAATGCAGGCTGACTGAAATATGGAATAAACATTCTGTTCAGTGGTGAGTATGTTCTTAAGGCAGTGATAAAGTTGCTTTCTTTGGCAAGGATGGCCATCATGTGGCATGTTCTCAGAACGTTGCATAGATCTGGCTATGACACCATGTCACTTGCAGGTACAAAAGAAGACTGGTGAAAGGAAACCTTCATTTATTCCTCATTGTTTCTAGTCTCAGGCAGGATTCTGACTTGATCTGTCACTCTCTTCCTCTATGCATCAGTAGTCTTGTTATTTGTCAGTTGTTCCCTGTCAGCCATGTCATCTTGAGGGGGCCTAGCTCTGTCAAAGAAGCCACACTGCAGAAAACAATCAAAACAAACAAAGGCATCATGATAAGAAAACCACAATAAGTCTCAGCCACCGTTTCATACTTTGCTTGCTCAAGCTGAAAGGTAGGGTACACTCTATGGCAAACTGATAGACTGTAAAGCGTTTTTGTTTCTATTCAAATCATTCCCTATAAAAAAAATAAAATAAAGTTTTAGGGGCAAGGTGTTGAATTCCAAAGTATAGCTTTAAAAATTTGAATTGTATGAAAGCTGTCTTTGCAGGCAATGTAAAGGCTTGTTTGAATGCTGATACTGACACTAATGAGAAAACTATCAATTTCAGTTCAGCAAGACACTAATTCAGAATACATACCAGAAGAGAAAAAATAATTATAGAATCATCATAGAACCATGAAATGGTTTGGGTTGGAAGGGACCCTCAAGGATCATCGAGTTCCACCATCCTTGCCATGGGCAGGGACACTTCCCACCAGACCGGGTTGCCCAAAGCCCCATCCAGCCTGGCCTTGAACACCTCCAGGGATGGGGCATCCACAGCTTCTCTGGGCAGCCTGTGCCAGTGCCTCACCACCCCCTGAGTAAAGAATTTCTTCCTGATACCGAATCTAAATCTCCCCTTTTTTAGTTTAAAGCCATTACTCCTTGTCCTATCCCTATACTCCCTGACAAAGAGTCCCTCCCCAGCTTTCCTGTAGGCCCCCTTTAGGTACTGGCAGGCCGTTATAAGGTCTCCCCAGAGCCTTCTCTTCTCCTGGCTGAACAGCCCCAGCTCCCTCACCCTGTCTCCATAGGAGAGGTGCTCCAGCCTTCTGGTCACCCTCATGGCTCTCCTCTGGTCTCTAACAGATCCATGTCCTTCTTGTGCTGGGGCCCCAGAGCTGAACGCAGCACTCCAGGTAGGGTCTCACAAGAGCGGAGCAGAGGGGCAGAATCCCCTCCCTCACCCTGCTGGCCACACTGCTTTTGATGCAGCCCAGGATACAGTTACATTTACATAATAATAATAATCATCATCATAGAAAATGTGTTCAGAAATGTGCACAGAACATTGTTGTAACCAAAACTAAGGATCACTAAAGATGAGTTTACTGTCACCTAACTGTAACTGCCTTTTGGTTGAAACTAGTTACATAGGCTTCACAAGAGGTCAAAACAGAGTACTACCAAAAGGTGACTTCTCTCATCCTCACCTGTTCTAGAGATACTTCGTTGCTGTTGTAGCTAACAGACTACAAAGGGAATATGGACAGCTAAAATAGGCTGCACACCTAATCCACCACCTTTAGGCAGCTGAAAGCAGATCAGCTATATCCTAACTTATGAAATTATTTTTTCTTTGACTGGTAACTGAAAGGATGGCAAAAAGCGACATTGGCTCCCCGTAATGTAGCAGTTTCCAGTAACTTGTCTTAAAACTTGTGAAGGCAGTGTAACAACCAACACAGAACTAAAAACCTTAGGAAACTGAAGATATAGCACACTAATATAAAAGGAAATCTAAAAAATAATTCTCAAAGCTGGGAGTGTTGTTATATGCTAACAAAAACTGGAAATTCCTTGAGTATTCAGAGAAAACAAAGTTAGAGTCACTTTTTTATGAACCTAAACATCCTGAAAAAGAGGATCATAGGTCTTGGGAAAACAGCCAAACTCTGTATGCCCATTTATAACCACACTGCAATAATAAGGGAGGACTCTGAAAACATGTTCCCTACATAAAGGTCAGTGACACTAGCATGTCAGAAATGCCAAAACAAAGAAGACACATGTGTATTGTTGCTTTTCCTCCAAACCATTAAAGATCACAACCTCTTTTTTTCCTTATCTGTGAGCATCTTCCAGTATTTTTCAGATTTTTTTTTTTTCCTTAAGGCAACAGAAGGAGCAATAACAACATACCTTCCATAAAGCTAGGGTCAACATAGCTAGGACCAGTAGTCCAAGAAGAATCGCTAGTATTATAACCCATAAAGGGATTACAAAGGAGACATTTGGAGTGGACCAAATGACAGATGTTCTGATCTGAAACGAAGAGAATACATTAAATGAACAAAAAACAAGTAAAGCAAATCTGACAGTAGAATACACAGGTTATAAGCATTCACTTCAATAGCATTTTGCAGATTAGAAACACACCCTTGGAATTTTCCCATGTTGGCTTCATTTACTGCAAGTTTCTTTTCTCTTGTTCATGATAGTTACTAGAAATGGGATTTGCACATCTACAAAAGCACTTGCCATCTCAGACGTAAGAAACATTTCCCCTTAATGCAACACAGCAAAACCAAAAACCAAAAAAAAACTGTATAGATAGTTCAAGAAGTTTCAAGAAGAAAAATTCTCCTCACATGTATGTTGGTACAGCCTGAACCAGGGTAAGTTACTTATATAGAAATATTCTGATACAATGGTTGACTTCAGCCCAAACTCTTAATTCAAACCACAATAGATACCAGCTACATTAGTATTATTTTAATTTCTGCTGACAAGCCTGTATACAGTTTTTTTCTAGGACTTGCGTTTCAGCTAAGCAGCCCAAAAATGAAACTCAAGCAGAATGCATTGTCCTTGTAATACAGCCTCATATCCCATCTGACATTATGCTCCTTGAAAGGAGGCAAGCGTACCGCCTGTTACATAAATGGGAAGTAAGCATAAAACACTGTCATTGTCTGAGGCTCTAGAAAACAGCAGGTATGTCTAACAATTTATGGAAGGTTTTAGTTGAATCAGCAAAGTTCTCTCTTTAGCCCTTCATCTTGACAAAGAGTAATAATAACCTTTCTTTATTTCTCCTTCTGGGGTCATCCATACAAGCAACCTCCTCCTTACTCTCCCCTTTGTACCTTGTAGACAAATTTATCCTATGCTGTCAGACTCTGCTTGGAAGGCTCCTCATCAATCTCATTTAATATTTGCTCTCTCCCTGCCATTCCCCAGTGAGAAGGAGTGAGTTTGAGCAGTTTGAGCTTTTCTTATCTCCTCAGACACAGTTATGTCCCTTTGGGTTTGTCTTTCTTTTTTTTTTCTTTTTTTTTTTTTTGGTCAAACTTTTGTCTTCTTTTTGTCTTCTTAACAATTAGGCAGGGAAGTTAAATTTCTTTGGGGCTTTCTGTTGGACGTCTCTCATTTACTCCTAGTCTCCCTTTAACAGGATATGTATGTGGCAGATGGAAGTTATTTTATTCTTCATGACAAGGTGTCAAGTTTGCTTTGCAAACTGATTATACAAACTCTCAAATTATCTTCCTCTTTAGTGCTCAAGGTACAGGTAGGAAATCTGCTCTGCTTAATAAATTTATTGGCTATTGCCCAGGCCCTGATCTGCACTCACTGCAAATTCTTTTTTTTTTTTTTTTTTTTTTTTCCTATTAACTCAGTGGCTGACACACCTGCAATTTAGCATAAATCTAATTTGCCAATTCATGGGACAGCATGTTAAGTTTGAAGACTGGACATGACTTTGTAGTCCAGTTCACAATTAGTTCAGTTCTGTGTCTGTGTCACTTCTCTCCTTGAAGAGCCTTTCTGCAACTTCTGGCCCTTTCTTCTTTTACTGTTCCTCACGGTCTTTCCCAGAGTTCTCATTCTGTAAGTGCCAGCACCCATGCTTAACTGGAAGACACTTTGTAATAGTCTTCTCCACGTACATCACCTGTGTAACCAACTGTCCCTACTCTAACTCAACACTTGCAAAAATAGTAATTAAAAATGTAAATAGTTATTACTGTAAAAGACAATGTAAATCAAGACAAAAAGATAGAATATGCAAAGAATAAATATTAGTTAGCCAATTAGAGCAAGATAAATTTATTTCAAGGCAAACAAAATTAGTTAAAACTCATGAAAACCCATGCCTGGGTCCCAACAGATAGGTTGCTAGAGAAACTATGGCACTGCAAGGATACCACTCCCATCTCTCTGGGGGGTTTCTGAAGCACTGCAGAACTCTGTAGGCTCTCTGTATCACTAGATTCAGCATTAGCAGTGCTTATTTAATAAGTATTTTTGAATGGCTTTCCTTGTGTCTCAGAGTGGCACTGTATCTGGCATTAAAATGCAAGGGTAGAGAGAGAAAAAGGTCATCTGAACTGTCTGCAGAGATTCCTCCCGGAGAAAGGTCAGTTAAGGAAAAAGATGAATTAAAGCAAAAGGCTCATCTGGCAAGGGCAATCAGAAGGGATGTGGACACGATGGGCTGCATGAAGCCTGTAGCAAGCAATGAGCTCAGCTGCCCAACAAAGAAAGTGTCTCCCTTCTACAGTTCAAAACTCCTCATAAACACTGAGGGAAGAGCTGGAAAGTGCTGACAAAAATTCAGAGCACCATGACAGACAAAACAAGAAATTACCTTAAATATAAATATATTATTTGAGAAGGATCTGAAGCTATGAACATACCTTACTTATGTAAGGTTTGAGCTTCTCATCTGTGCTAGCACTACCACATATCCAGCTATTTTGCTGTGGAAGAGGAGCAGTGAGGTGATACCCCAGTTACCATGCCACTTGTGAGCAACAGCAGAAAGCCAATGTAAGCAGAGCTTTCTGTCCTGTGAAGTTTCATGAAATGATTGACTCCATTTTATGGTAAGATCAAATCCCTGGGAAGACCCATTTGCTTGCAAAAATTGGATGTAGTCATTTCTGGTATGGATAGCCTGAGCCAAATTCCCAAGTGGCATACCGTGACTGAAGTTAATACAACAGGAAACGGAGTCAGCATCGCTGCCCCAGGCTGGGCTGTGCAACATCAGCAAACCAGGAAAAAAGGACTCCAGCAAGCTGCCGGCCAGCTACGAATGGGTTGGTAGAGAGGCAGTCTAACAAAGTCACACATTATGAATACAGAGGTTATCCTACTTCTGTACAAAATATCTTTTGATTACAGATTTGAGATAGTATTTGACTTATCCATAGGTGTCTCCTTCAGCACAGGTCCACCTTTGTCCACACTAAGGCAACTCCTTCAGCAAGGAGCAACTTTTAGGCAAAGGTGAGCTAAGCTGCTCCTGGTGTTATCTAAGATCTGAATTGCTCATAAGGCTGCCTACTGACTGCACAGGAGCACAGCAATTAGACTTTAACTGATGTGCTTCAGCTCACTGTTCAAAATTAGGCGGGGTCAATCTGGACCTCAAAAGATGTTTGAGACCCTGCTGAAATCAGTGGAAACAGAGGACCTCATTAGGGGCAGTGGATTTCATTCAGCTTTGGATAAAGCTGACAGGTATGTACGGAACTGCAGGTGAGTACCCATGTAGCCATTCCATGTCTCCTTCGATGCACTACCTCCTAGGTATGTGCTGCAGTTGCCTGCTCTGTTTTCTTTCCTCTTAGGCTGCGAAGAAGACAATCTAACTCTTCTCATGATACCTATTAGAGAACCTGTCAGCACGGATCCAGATAGGAACACATGGGTTTTTCTGAGGCCACGCTGTAAGCAATGGTGCAGCAGTGCTCAGCCTTGCTTATACTGCGTGGGTTCATAATCCTCATACCTATCTTTCTCTCCCGTTGTTCTGCTTTTACAGACAGTGGCTTGCAATTTAGTGTAATTTCCTGTAGCTCAGTAGCTCAGCTGCAGCCTGACAAATGTTGAAATATAAACAAGAAAATGTAATCTTACAGAAGTGCAGGACATTGTGTATATAATCCTTAGATTATCAGCAATAAATGTAACAGTAGAAATGGGCTCCATCCTGTATCAAGCAGAAAGTTGCTGCGAAGCTGCCACATCTCTGCTCTCTTGCAGCAGAAGTATGACCAATAGTTAATGGAAGTATTTGCCCGCTAAAATCTTAAAACAATCTTGTCTCACCCAGCCTTTCCCCCTTTGCTGTCTCAGGTTTCTGAAAGCTAGCGAATGTGCTAAGTGCTTGAGATACATGGAGCAGCTCTGTGAGCAGAGGACTACATGCAGTCTCACTCCTGACAGTAGAGTTAGCGCCCTGGGGCCACCTCCTTTTATACAAAGCCTGGTGGGGCTGCTAACACCATTCCTTGTGAACAGCTTGGCACCGCAAGTCCTAAACACCCACAGAGCTGAGGCAGGAGCTGGAGGGAAGAAAGAAACAAAGCATCCCTTCAGTTCTGCCTGCCTCGTTTCACCGTTTCCATAGAAGACTGTCCCTCCTCGACCCCATGCTGTCCACAACACTTTTACATATGATTTTGATTTAAGACAAGTCTACATTATTCAGCTTGGATTTCTGTTCTTCATGTGGTAGGTTTAGTGCTGCAGGATCAGAGCCAGGGAACGTTTTGGGGGAGATTTATCTGTTTTCATCTAAGGTGGCCAATATGAAGAAGTGGAATTTTTATGTGTTGCATGTTGGCACTGTCCTTTAGATGCATTTTGGCTTTTCTCTCTTCAGAGCTAGAAGATTTTCTTACATTGAATGCTGAAAACAGTGATTGCTTCTCTGTCAGACTGGTGAAAAGCACACCTTGCAGACATAAGACGGGATCCATCTGACTTCTGGCCTTTTGGGTGTGCGATGGGGTGACAAGGAATGCCGTCTGGCTCAAGCATGGAGGTGTAGTTGAAGCCAACCAGAGTTACAGACAGTGCTTTGCTTGCTATTGGAAATAAAATCCAAGCTGGTCTTAGAACAGATGTTGTCTGATTCTTAACTTTAGAATCACTACTCTGATTCCATGAAAGTATTTCTATAGGGGAGCTTTTATTTCTTTTTAATTTACCTTTTTATTGATTTTTTTTTAATGCTTTTTAAAGCACATTGTGAGTTAGCAAATAAATATTATTTTTTTTAATTATTAATATTTTTAACTTTGGTTTTAATACAGTTTGGATTTTGCTCCTAGTTTTGGTGCTACTCAGCATAGTTTCAAAATTGTCTTTGATTCCACTGGACAGCAGCACAAGGCAGAGAGACGAATGTGTGGTAAGGTGCTGGTTCACCAGCAGGTCCTTCTGGATAGATAGGAATTAGGTTTTACTGTTGCAAACATCCATCATCAATGGTCAGAATACAGTACCTGCTAATGAGCTTCTCAGCTTTCTTTTTTCTTGTGTCCTTTAAAAGACACTCTTAAAAAAATAACTTCTCCATAGTTTTATATGCTATTTTAAGAAACAGTAGTAAATTAATTATTCTAATGCAATTACTTTTACTGCTTATGATGACCTTCTTCTAATCTTATTCATTTTATTGCAGTGACCATGAGACAGTAACTCTTAGTACTCCTGTATGTTCCCACACAGCCTCTGCAGAATGATGTTCTTGCATGCTCTGCAAAAAAGCTGAAAATAGAATGTAAAAGCTCCCTTGAGCCTGAAGTCATAATTAATATTGACATTTATGTTTGCACTTTACAAATGTTTGTGCAAACACATTTCATATGGAATATAAGCACATTTAAAGTAAAAGTACTCATCACCATATAATAGCTAAAAATGAGTTATAAGCCTGAGTCTGAAAACAATTTTGTGCACTGTGGGACACTGGTCAAAAACTTCATGTTAAAGGTATCCCCTCCGAAGACACTATCAAACAATTAAGAAAATGTATCTTGTTAAACTTCAAACGGGCTCAAGAGCCAGAAAATAAAATAGAAAAACTACTGTTTGTTGTAACTCTAGACTTTGCATGATAAAAAGTATAATTTCACCTTCCACATGAATTTCATCAAGTGCTGCGTTATTATTTACCATAATATCTCTAAGAAAAAAAGACATTTTCTCTCGAATGATACAGCAGCTAGCTGATTTTGTTTTAAGACCCACTAAATTCAAAGCTAATTTCTGTTCAATGCCATTTTCACTCTAACTCTTTACTATAAAAGATTCAGCATTTATCATAACATTTATCGTAACCTTTCACACTTCTGTGTACCATCTACCTCTGTTCGAGATACAGAACTTTATTCCATGGTGATGAAAATAAAGACCTCAGTGCTGCAAATAAGTAAGCACATACATGACTCTGTATGTAGCTGATGTGTATGGGAGTACTTATACCATAAAAGTTGAATATATGTATCAGCCTGCATAACTGGAACCCAGTGCTGTATGAGTTAAATGAAGGCCATGTGCTCTGTTCTTTTCGAATATATTATCCTAACTGCACAAAATGTAAGGTGCTAGCTGATAATTAAGTACATACTGTCAACAATCGATTTTAAAATACCAAAATCTTTATTCCACTTTCCCTCTTGCACTGTCTGAAAGAAAACTATAAACTTCCAAATAAATCTTTGGAAACTTTTAAAGCACAATCACTGATCTTTTTTCAGAAGAAGCAAAAATATTATGCATTGTCTAACTTCAAGCAAATATTTTCTTCTTGAGAGTGGAACATCAAAAGAGCTTGTGCATATAACACATCAAGCTGTAGAGCTGGCAAACATCCATTGCCATGTCCAGATATGAAACAACATAAAAGCGCTATCATTTTTCAACGTTTTACAGTTGCCATTACAGGCATTTTGCTGTAAATCATCTGCACCAAATAACAAGCAGTATACTGGCTGGAGTAAGAGAATAAAATGCTTATCTGATCACTTGGTAGATCATCTGACACTCGTTGAGAACAGCAGGCTATCACCTGGGGTAAAGCACTTCAGTCCATATGAAGGCACCACTATCAATAGAGCTCTGCACAACATGTGTTTCTGGTATGGAACACATGCTGCAAGAAAATAAAAAGAGCCTGAATATATCTGTCAGCTTGGAGCCTTTGAACCTTCTAGGGTGAACACTGCATTAAGTATCAAATCTCTTCAGTGAAATCATGGCCCTCCTGGTATTAGAGACTGAGCCTACAGGACCAGGATTTTACCTTGTGTCTTCCCAGTGCAAATATCAACCAGCCATTCAATTTGTGTTTGTTCAAAACAAAACTTTATAGCTTGTATCCTCTAACATATACTCAGTGTAAAGTGTAAAGTGTATTATGTTGCTTTCAAAGATAAGAAAATCTTCTGTTCCCTACTACTACGTCCCAGCAGACCAATATGATATATTTGCATCAGGATTTAACTTGAAGAAATTTGGATTGATCTTACCTTTAAAAAGAGCTGTGAATGATAAATCTTTTGAAAGATGAGAACAATAAGCCTTCAAATTTCAGATGACTCATACTACAATCAAGTTTTGCACTCATATTTTATTTACTTCCAGCAGTAATGACAAAATAAGAGTGAATTTTAACCATGATATTAGACAAAAAAAGAAGCAAATTCCTTTTAAGTTGCTCCCCAAACTCAATGCTTTGGCAACAGCAAACAAATCAAATTTATGTTTCCAAGATTCATTTTTCATATAAGAACCCTGAGCCATACTAATCTCACTCTGCAAATAAGACAAGTACTTTAGTTTTCAACTAACACATCTGTAGGGATTGCCAGACAATTTTGTATCTCATACCTGATGAGATGGCAAAACCTAGGGAGGCATGCAGACCCTTCTGAAAATTAGGGTAAAGAAGAAAGTTTAATATAGATAAGAGAGAGATTGCCATAGATAATCCATAAACTTGTGTAAGAGAACTGCCAACTGGGAGAAAGATGAGATCTCTAAACCTGACAGAAACAGGATTTTGCATGAAAAAAATCTTTTTTTTTTTTTTTTTTTTTTTTTTTTTTTTTTTTT
>CM021766.1:21753667-21907958 GCA_011076525.1 Nettapus auritus | reverse complement strand
TTTTTTTTTTTTTTTTTTTTTTTTTTTTTTTTTTTTTAACTCCAGATGAGGTAATTAGATACTTGCTTTCATGATTTTGTTGTTTTCTTCTGGGTGAAAAATCCATCCAGTTTGCAATAAAACAGTCTGCACATTAATGCAGCACACAATTATTTAAAACGGAATTAGTATTATAGACCAGCAACTTCCACAGAATGCAATAAATGTATTTCCTTTAGGTATTACTTCAGGAATTTACACTAGAAACACAGGAAAGACTGATCTCAATATTTTCACCTATAAAAACTCTCCCAGCCGTGATCAGAATGACCAAATACATATGCTTCACACAAAGATACAATTTTCAGTTACTTACTGCTATGCTTCCCTGGGGGAGCTTTGCTGGCTGCACTTTATAGGGCATGTTCTTAACTTCGAAGGACACATTGGAAGAAAGAGTATAGGGATCATTTTTTCTCTGAAATTATATAAAAGGAAGAAGTTATTAAAAACCATGTTTCTACTTAAAAGCATGACGAGAAATAAGCAGAGAAAAAATACAGAGAGCTCATTTCCTAAGGCAATGATGGTTTCTTTCAGTAAAGGGTCCATCAATCCTGTGACCTGTATGCATCCACAAATAATAGAGCATCAAGTTGAAATAAAAAGACTGCATGCTCAAAAGCATGGAAGAAGGGTTAGATATGTAGAAAGGCACATGCAGTTGTTTCTCATATTTCTCACTGCAATAAGAGACTGGGGAGTTTGAAGGAGAAGGAGGTTTATGGGGTGTCTATGTTTTAAAACATTGCTGCTGCTTATGAAGCCCAACAAGAACCAGAGGTATCTAGAGATTTCCAGCCCCATGCTGAGACCAGGCTGGTACAGCTCCGTGATGGCATCAGAAGAATGGTTGTGAATTCCCATCAAAGAACTACAGGGACAAATATCTTTGCACTTAGGGTGCGATTGGCTTCCTGTTGCAGTAGAGTTCATAAAAAACAGAACAACTCACCTTGATTTTTTACTGCACAGTGCAACTGCAGTAGGAATGTATCATAGCCACTGCTTAACAGGATGCTAATAAAATATTTTAATAGCTCTCATTAAGCACTTCAGCATAACCAAAGATGTAAAGAATAAACAAATGTAGCTCTGTCCGTCCTCTGTCTTTCATTTAAATTTGCTTGTATTTATTAGAGATCCAATTAGATTAGATTAGATTAGGCAGCATTTTTTTCTGGTTTAGAATGACTCAAAACTGTTATATCATACAGCTCATGCTGAGAGCTTCAATTAGTGCTGTCACCTCATTAGGAAGCCATACAGACACTGACTCACTACATCTGACTGTCTGTGTGTCTCGTGCTGTTCTGGCCTCGACAGCAACCTCCATTCTGCGCAAATTACCTTGAAATGGTAGCTGAGTGAGAATATGTCCATTGGAAAAAAGACGCCTACATTTGTAACGAATTGGTGTAAAACTTGACATTTGAAAGTGCATGTCCTTTAGAAGAATCTTAATGGTTGCAACATTTACTACAATAGATACAAATATTTTCCACAAACGTATTTTGAATCCTGTTTAGACCTTGACACCAGCAGAATCTAACTGGAACTAGCTTTGAAGGTTAGGTACACCGGGAATTGAGTAAATCACAGAATCATAGAATATCCCAAGTTGGAAGGGACCCATAAGGATCATCAAGTCCAACTCCTGAATCTTTCAGTACACTTTGAATCTGAGGTCTTTCCATTTCAGTTATGCTGTCACAGAGAGAAGATCCTGCATGCTAACTACCTGTTTTTATCTCAAGGAAGGATACCTAACTGGCTACCATGCTCTTCTGGAAGTCAAGAAACCTGCTTCTCATTCTATCTCCACAACTGATTTTTCTGGGTAACATTACCTGTGATTTATCTTGCATATCCCATGTCAAGTTGAGGTAATGATATGGATCTCCTTTAAAAGTGCTTTGATAAGCCCCGAAGAGAATGAAATAAGGCCTAGTAGTTATGACTAACATTATATCCCTTTGCATTAGACTCCTTGAGGTAAACAACTTTAGTCTTTTATATAAGAACATTTTTGAAGCACTTTATCATTTTTGCTATCTGTCTCAATCCTTTTTGAAATATCCGAATTCAACACAATATTCCACTGCTGATTTATGGAAAGGTAGGTGAAGCACTCCTCTGTTTTGGCACCAGCTGCTTACAGATTACATTGAATAACAGACAAACTGGGATGATTTTTAAACTATCCCAGTAACCCGAGCCAAATGTAAATTCTACCTTATCCCTTTTGCACAGCCCAGTTGCCTCCCCTGCCCCCCCATAATCTCCAAGCACTTACGAAATTTCTCCCATCTTCCAGGTTGACTAATGTGGAAGTACAAAAAGCCATTTGTCATCTTCTGAAGTCATATTTGTACTTAATATCTAAAGAAACCCACAGTATTTCCCATTTTAATCATATTTCATATGAAATTCTTCTGTATGTTGCATTATATAGTGCTTTATTAATCATTAAAATCATTCTACCTGTCATAACAGTTTATTTTATCAACTATAATCATATCCAGTGCATTTGGAATGACCCCGTCATTTCCTAAATCCCCTTCTGCAAGACTTTCTTGTTCCTTCTACCTCTGGCACATTTAGGAGTTGACAAGACTTAGTTCCTATGGGATTATCCAAAATCTTTTCCTCCCTGCTAAGTGTTTTTTTCCTCTGGAATTTCCAGTTGTACCAAAGGTATAAATCTTAGTCTAAGACACCTTTTCAGCTATTTTATGGAATAAAGACTGAGGTAAAAAAGACCCTGAGATAATTTTGACTAGTGTTTTCACAGTAAAAAGTTTTTTTTTTTTTTTTTTTTTTTTCTTATGTTTAAATGGCATTTCCCATATTTACTTGTTCTGTCACTGAATAGCACTGAGAATAGCCTGGCTCTGTCTTCTTTACTTCCACCTCTAACTGGCCAGCTCCCTTTGCACTTGTGGGTGCATCCCATCAGGTCCCTTGGGCTTTTGTATGTCCAATTTTTTTAAATGTTCCCTAACCAGATATTTCTCCACTGAGGGTAAATGTTCATTGCTGCAGGTTTTCTCTCTGGTTGCAGAGGCCTCAGATTACTGTATGCAGATTTTACTAGTAAGGAGGCATCAAGTTACTTGGCCTTCTGCACACCCCATTCAGCAGAAGGTCCGTATTTTACCCAGCCTTCCTTTTCTTCTGATGTACTTACAGAAGCTGCCTTGTTGCCCTTTAAGTCCTTTGCTTGGCTCAGCTCCTGGTGGGCTTTTGCTTTCCTAACTGTCCCTGCATGCTCAGAGAGCATCTCTATATTCCTCAGCCAACACCTACTTTAGGTCAACTGAACCTGGTTCCACCTCTTGCATGTTTCTTTTTTACACCTGAGTTTTACCAGGAACTCCTTGTTCATCCATGCAAATCTCCTGCCACCTTTGCTTGACTTCCTGCATGTCAGGATGGACTGGTCTTGAACTTGGAGGAGGTGATCCTAGAGAATCAACTGGCTCTCCTGAACTGCTCTTTTCTCCATTACCACCTCCCATTGAGTTCTTCCAAGCAGATCCCTGAAAAGGCTGAAGTCTGCTCTCCTGAGGTCCAGGGCTGTTGTTCAGGTATTTGCTTTGTCCCTTCTGTTTTCTGTTTAAACAATGAACTTTCTCTTCAAGTATATGAGTGCTTACTGGTGACACAAAGCCAGCATATTTATTGCCTTCTGGAATTAATTTGGCTATGCCATAATTTTGTCCTTTTAAAATACCAAGAACAGCTGAATGTTTATTACCAGAACATTTAAACTCTCCTTTGGGCTTGTATTAGGAATGAGCAATATGAAGAAAATTGCCTTAAGTGACTTACACAGGGATAGTCAAATCAGCTCCTTAATATGGATGACATCTAATGGAAGAGACTACATTTTCTATCAACAGTGTTTAAAATGAAATTAAAAAAAACCCTAACTTAATATTAGACTTAGCAAATAAATAATTTTTATACTCTTTCATGGTGCTTAACATCTGCAAGATGGTCTTCAGAAAAATATTTTTTTCTTTACCTCATTAATTATTTTCCATTTTCAAACTCAAGCCATTCTTCTCACCAGATTTTCACTATGATTCATTTTTCTGTGAGAGTCCAAGCATTGGACTTCTCACATGCAGCCCCAGAATGTTTCTGTAATTGTGCAATAATTTGCATTCATAATTTCAGAACTCTCTCTGCCTGAAAAAAATCATGTTTTCAATTGTAAGCATTCATATTAAGCAGGATTCTGGCTATTATTTAAATGATTTATATAAGTAATGGATAGGTAAGATATGTTACAGTATTAAAGAAATAGGTATTAGACAAAGGTACAGTGAAGGCATTAACTCCCTTGAAATACCCTATAAAGAAATGCAGTGCCCATAGAAAAAATAAATCCTTCCACCTACTATACATGGCTTATTTAATTTTCATCTTATATCAGCAATAGGAACAACCGAGAATATTTACTGTGGATTAATACTTCACTGGCGTTAATAACCTTGGGTTGTGCCCACAGCTATTAAGTGTTCTCAACCCATCATTAGGCCCTTCGAAATGCTGCACATCTCCATTGCTGTAAAGCAATATAAAAGACTAGAGAGGATTTTCCTGTGTTCACAGAAATATGTGTTTGTGGCAAAGAGCTTTATAACAACGACTGTGGTCAGCATCAATTGGAAACAGGATTTTACTTGTTCCAATACCTTGGAGATACAGGCAGCTGTCTCTCTTACAGTGATATGGTTTAGTGGAGGACTTGTTAGTGTTAGGTCAGAGGTTGGACTTGGTGATCTTAGATGTCTCTTCCAACCTAGATGATTCTGTGATTCTGTGTTGTTTATAAAATTCTCAAGTAATTTGTGAGAAACTGCATTTCTTTACCATATCATTTTTTAAACAGCATATATTTAAATATTCAGTGTTTGCTGGAAGCAGCAGGACCTGTGGTTTGCAATTCAGCTGAGGGCTTCATTATGGCTCAGAGGAAAGGGAAGAAGGAATTTGGTCTTTGTGAATGTCGGTGCCTGATGGCCAACAGTGGATGTCCAGCCCTGGCTACCTGGGCCTTCTGAAGGCTTCTCTGATGCTCTTGTGCACATCACTGAGACAGCTCTTTGCCTGAGTACTATTTAGAGAAGCAGAAATAATGTGGGGAGTACTGGAAACTGTTGGACAGTTTAAAGGAGAGTTCTCCAAGCTCCAGTTGAATGCTGGCGGTTACTGCAGGGAGCTCAGGCAAAGACCCAAAGTCTCCAAAAAACATCTTTAAAGTGTACAGAGGCATCTTAGAGTGCAGACTAAAATGCAGAGGGTAAATCTGGTCTAGACTGAAGGTAGGAGAAATAACACTTCTAGCAGATTAAAGGTGTCTGACAGGTCCTTGATTTTCTGTAGGTTTGAAAAGTTTACTAGTAGAGGGACTCCCCAGAATGATTTTGTTCCACTGCCTCTAGGCAGCGTTGTTCAACAGTACTCCAAAATACTTTCCTTCTGGTTAGATGTAATCCAGTGAAGTCATCCTAGCTGAAGGGCACGTACTTCCTCTGCAGCAAGTTGCAGAGGAATTCTTCCCTAGAAACTGTTACCTCTTTCATACAGAGTTCAGTGCTGTGGGAACAATATTGGCTCTGCTAATTAGAACCTGTTGCCCTTCATGTCCACTGGAGTCTGGCACATTTTAGAGAGGAGACGGTAAGCAATATTGTGTTTCCTTTTAAATATATGCTTTGGGAATTTGTTAACTTGCTTTCTTTGACCCACACTTCCAAAAACCTGAACAACAGCCAATAAAGAGTATCTTACATAAATGCTGAGAGTAGAGGTCATGCAACTATTTGTTCTTCTAGTAATTAACTAAAAAGTGTGTCTGTGATTCAAAAAGTCAAAAAGTACTTGTGCTGTTTGTACTAAAACGGTATGTTCATGCAAATATATCTTTTGAAAAAAGACAATGAATTTTCCTCTGAAAATCAACACATCCTCATCTCTGCCTTTAATCTCTTACAGTTGACATACTGTATCTTCTACTTTCATTGAAATGGACTATTTTAAATTAACTGATAGATGCAGATACTTCCTGTGATTTCAGATCACTTTGATGTAGACCTTAATAGTTATCAGTTTAAGATGTTTGTCTTTCCATTCACCTAACTTTACGTACACTTCAGCACATCTATCAAGATCCTGATATTCTGCTTTGTTAATATTTTGACATTATTTTAAGTAACAATGAATGAAAACAAAACTAGCCTACACCCAAAAGAACTTCCAGCTGGCCCAGCCTAGTGCCAAAAGCTCTTTCTTTCTAGCCTTCGTTCCACATAAACAATTAAATACAGCATAATATGGCATTTTTGGCCACACACAGTTTTCCTTTTTACTTATTATTATTATTATTATTATTTTCAAATAAAAACAGTTGTTTGACGTAAGGGCAAATTTCTCTGACAACTTCCTCCTTTTGTTTTTATATGTGGCTTGAAGGGCAGTGCATCAAATTTATGGCTTTCAGTCCTCAGTCTGAATTAAAATAATCTACTTAAACTTCCATGGCAATTATCAAGAGACCAAGATCTCTCTCACTAATTTGTCTGTTGCCTCCCTGTAGGAAAACTTTCTGTGTAGCCTGGTGCATTGCTTCTATCCACTGACAGAAAATTTAGGCTGGCTGCAGTTATACTTCAGAAAACACTTCTGTAATCTTCTCTTGACTGAGACATTTTCCACTGGGCACAGGCAGAGGTTCTACACCGGGGGATGCTGAGGATAGAAATTATTCCTTGGGGTCATATCTCTGTTGTGGGTGGAGTAATTCCTCCCATGGGAAAGAGAAGATGGAGAAAAGTGATTCGATAAAGAAGCCTATATAAGAGGTAAATCTGTCTCCTGTCTTGGGCTACCTCCACCAGTTCTCCTCTGCTCTGATTTTCAGGCTTCTGCAAACACCATACGTGCCACACAGTTTGTGTGGCTCCACTGCCCTGGTTATCTGCATTCTGCCTCCAATGGTCTTTGTACAGTTAAATTGACTTCTTGTCCCAAAACCACTACCTGGCTTACCTTCTGCCACACTAAGAAGAGTTTCTGAGTTTACCAGTAGTAAAGTATGGAGATTCTCAACAAATGTTCTCATTAAGGAAGTACACCTAGAACATACACTCCAACAGTGATCACAGCTCCAAGTGTAAGCAATGAAGGCAAAGGGAGGTGAGAGTACTGGAAGAACTTCTAGCTGATGGCCCCAAATGCCAAGGTACTCCATCAGACTCTTTTTCCTTTCCTGTACCCTTCCAGATTAATGGATTTCTTTTTGTGTCTTTGTAAATGTGCTTCCTGAGCAGCAGGGAACACCATCATCCTATAAAGTAGGAACGTGAAGTTTCTCAACCTAAGGAGGAAACTGTATTCACATCTTCCAGTCATGAATTCTCTGACCATTAGACTGCCAGCTCTAAATCTTGTGACCGAATTTTCAAAAAACAAAGTTTTCCTTAAGCCTTTCAAGTAATGTTGTAGGTATTTCCCCTTGCAAGTGATTTTTGGATTTGCATTCTGAAAGGGTGGAAATACTCCTGCTTAATCCTGATATTCCTGCCTACTCTCCTGATGAAGGAGAGCACCACCCTAATGAGTAATGCAGGTCAGTTTGTTTTTCTGAGGTACCAGACTTTCTCTATATGATGTACAGGGACACTACGTAGAACAAGCTTCAGGTTTTGGATCCCAGTATGGTGCCAGGCAGTTAAGATGTGAGTGTCACAGCACTGATTGTCTTTATTTCCATATTTAGGCATCTAAATATCTAAGAAATAGGAGCAGTGCATGTTCAGAAACACAGAAAAGATGAGTATTTTGCAGAGAAGCCAAAATATGGCTTTGCATTCTAAGGGAGCACTTGCTTACAGCCTGGCTGCCATGTTTCTGTTGCTTTTGAGCTTTCTCAGATTAAAACTATTTTTTTCTCCTTTCTAGCTATTAAAGTTCACATAGACAGGGGTGCCACAATCAAATATCTGGATTTGTGTAAAAGCCAAGAGAGAAAAAACACAATTACATTCAATTGCAGAAAGAAAATCAAATAAACTTGAAACCTCTTGGGGACCTTGCGCACCTTCTGTGTTTGTTGTTTTTTATGTTACTGTCTCCTCAGGCTCCCCAGAAGGAGATTTTCATCATTGTGAGGAACTTTCAATACAGGCTGAAAAAACAGTCAAGAATGAGCTGAGTCCTACTTCCCACTGGGCTGTAAGTGCCCGAAGAGCTTGGGGACTGGAAGGAAGTCACACATCAGACAGATGGTACAGATTCATCATTTAGAAATATATTTTCAGAACTGATGTTTTACTACCCAGCTCCTCAGTATTATATTTAGAAGTCCTCATCAGAGTTCAAAGAACACTGGGCAAGATCCCCTTGGATCTCCCTCTGATGACTCAGAAATACCACGATTAGGCAAATGGAGACATAATAGAGCCCTAACAGCACACAACGTAACATGGCCATGTAAGGTTGTTTCTCTTTTGCATGAATCAGGCTATTATTTGCTAGATCAGCAAGTCTGAATCCAAAAGTCAGCATTAAGAGAGGGTTCACATTTACAGCCAGGCTTTGAAGTTAATCCAAAAAAAGTCTGTGATTCTTCTTGGCCTTTGTACAACGTCTGTCTCTATCTTTGTTGGCTGGTTGAGAAATTTGGGCTCCTTTTGTTTACTCAAACATGTCTAATCATTGCACGTCATTTAACTGTTATTTGTTATGGGAGTTTGGGTTTTAAGGTGACAGATTGCAACTGTCAAGAGGCAAAGGGGGTCAGCTGTTGACAGTTAAACTAAGTGGAAAAGGAAGCAGTCACTCAGTGCAGGGCTGGTCTGTTGTGGTAACAAAATACACAAGCTCATCCATAGACTTCTGATGAGAAACATGAATTACTTCATCCTAGCTTTAACCAATCGCACTGAATTTTTATCAGGTTGGCATTACAGTATCTATAAGGAGACATTAGCATATCTATGAGGAGAAAATGCATACTGACAGTTTGTGCTCAACTGTAACGAGCACAAAGAATTTCTTCTGCAGATCATCATATCTTCATTTAGATTATAAGACAGTTGAGGAATGTTGCATGCCACCATCATCCTGCTTTCTTTGGCATATGAAAATTCTGCACGTTAAGTGCATGTGCAGAAGAGTTTGGGATGTTGCTGTAAAGAGAGCAATTTTTCCTCTCAGTTTCTGTACAAAAACATTAGTGTGAGGCTCAACCTGTCCCTTGAACACTGCATCCTGGTTCAGAATCACCACATCCTCATTATTTTGTCTGCATTTTAATCCTCACTTTGAATCTGCAGATTTCAGCCATGCTAACAGCAGCAGTTTTTTTAGGTGTACCTTACTTTACTTCTGGGATGACCTTAGGAACTCCAAGTTTACAGGCTTACTAAAAGCAAAAGATGCCCTTTTTAGGCAACTAATAACGCTCTATCATCTTTTATGGTGATGGCTGTATAACTGTTCATTTTAAAAGGGACTTTGAGAAAGGAAACTGTTTTGAGGTGAGTGGGAGGAAGGCAACCAGATCCCATCACACCACTTGCTCTCTCTCTCTCTTCTCAATATATGTTTGCATGTGAAGCAGGGGTCATGTTATTCCGGCAGCTTTTTAGACATATATGGGAAGATGCAACAGCTCTCTGGTGACTACTGTTTTTATGTGGAAAAAAAATCCTGCTGCTTTAAGTGGAGTTTTCTGCGAGTCTTTTATAAAGCTAGTAAGCTACTATCTGAAGGAAACAGAAATGCTTCTGAAGGATATAGATAAAAGGTGAAATCCTCAAAGTCCATAAGAAAAAAAAACTTGTTTGATAGCAAGGGTACATAAGGACAGAGCAGCACTACAAGATATACTTGCAGGAGTGTTTGTCATGGGGTCTCAGCACCCAGGGAACCTACAGGATGGCTCATTCCAGCCCCTGCCCACAGGCTGGGGCAGGATCCACCTCTGCCTCAAGCTCACTAAGTGGAGGGGGATACAGTCATAGCAAGAAGAATTTACTAGGGGAGAAGGAGGAGCTAAAGGGACCACAGCACCCTCACTGGCACTGCCTGTGTGTTTGCACACAGCTGTGTCCCAAAGCAGCGCTGTGGCCCTTCTCCACCGTCCAGATTAGGAGGGCAGAGGAGGGTGTACCAAAGCAGCTGGAAAAAAACATCCTCTGAAGACACCTCTCTGTCTGGCCATTGACTAGATTTAGAAAACCAACTTTGGCATGTAACATTCAGATGACTAAAATTGGGTAAGATGAGTACTGCTCCTGTACTAACCATGCCACTAAATTTCATGCAGTTATCCTTCTTCTGAGCCTAAGTTAGGTTTATCATCTAGAAAAATCTTATATTTAAGCTTTTTAAATATAAGCTCTTTAGCTTATACTGTAGGAAAAGATTCTGTCTTGATTAGGAGACACCAAGAAAAGAAGGCAATGTCTTTTGTAGCTAGTTTCTTCCAACTGTTACAGATCCTCTGTCACAAACAAAAACTCAGAGAACTGCTTTCTGTTTCTCATTAAATTTGTTTAGCTTTAATCTCTTGTAGTTATTTTTTGCTACATACTAAACTGGACTCAGAAAAACATTTATGAGACTAACTCCCACTGAAATAGCTGTAAATAACCTAGAAAATTGGTGTTTAGGATCTGTGCAAGGGGGCTCATTTATTATTATTATTTTTATTTTATTTTTAATTTTTTTTTTAACAAGACAAGGCTTTGGTCCTTGCATGGTTAATTAGATTTCACCAGCAGAATGATGAACAGGAAGACTTGACTGAATCCCAGACGTGACTTAACTTGTTCCCAGTACTGTAGCTAAGGGAGCTAAGCTCTATCTTTTGTTTGGTGAGGAAGATGGGGAAGGTTCACTGATGACATTGCTTGGACACAACAGTGGTCAAAATTACCATGAATAGTTGTAGCCATGGATAATTTCTTTGCCTCTCTGTCTGTCTCTTTGTATTAGGGACAGTGAAGTAGCTGAGCTAATCTCTTAACTGAATTTAACTAGCCCATCTGCAAAGATCCTGCCTGCTCTATTGTTTCTCCAGGGAAGCAAGTTGAACGAGGAAGGATTTCTTTTTTCTACCTTCGCATCTGAGGAAAAGGAGAAATTAACTTAAAAGGCATGAAGAGCTCAATTTAAAGCTCCTGTTGTAAACTGAGCAATCTCCATTCTTCTCCTGATACAGTAAGAGGTACTGTGGGGATAAACCATTCTTCTCCCACAGCTATGGGGAACACAGGAAGGCTGGTTCCAGGTAGGATGGACAGGGAGATTTGAAATTCCTTGAAGAAGGATGGCAATAATTGACCAGTTTGATCAATATAGGATCTGCAGTTATTTCCTAGTTAACAGTGAACGTAATTGAAATTTTTCAGTGTACTGTTAAAGGTATTCATCCAGAGTGCTGGTAGTCTTATCAATCTCTCATGCAGACTGCTTAAAAAAGTTATCTCTCAGAAAAACAGATCCTTCAGAGTAGCACTACAGCAACATATATCTTGGAAGTTTTACATTTCAGATCTCAATATATACTGTGGGATTTTTTGATATCCAAAGACAAGATGTACTATCTTTATATTTTCAGTAACGTACATGTAATTCATAGAGAGGATTCCCTCAAAATGACCTTTTGGAAAACACTACTGTAAAAAGAGGCAAGTCCATAACAACCATATAGTACTAAAGACACTTGGCCAGCTACAAGATGGCTCACAGTGCAATCCCACTGCCCTATGCACTGTAAATACAACTCTGAGCAACTGAAGTTGGAAGTGCAAGAATTTGCAACAAGTTGTTCATTCTTTCCATGCACTGCCCTTGCCCTTCTTTTTAGTCGTAAATCACAAGTCATCTCTTCTTGAGTGTTGCATGTCATACAAGCTTGATACATACTACCCTAGATTAACAGACAATAACAATTTATTTGTAAGCTGGACACAGTGTCCACCATCTACTGTTTGGTTCCAAGACAGATATTTCACCAGGAAAGATATGAGCAAAGCAGAAAGCAGAAAAAAAAAATAAAATAAAATAAACAAACAAACAAACAACAAAAAAACAAACAAACAGGAAAGGTATTTAAAAATCATTGTAGAATTTTAAGGGAAAGATTCAAGACATGAGTTTGAGAGGGACTGACAGTGAAAGAAGGAAAAGAAGCATGCATATGACATGAACTAGTGAGATGCTACCTTCAAAGAAAGTGATAACATAAAAGGGTTTGCATTTGGCCCATTTAATTTCATCATTTATATTCTTAAATATCTGGTCAAGCAAAGATGCAGGGATCTGCATGTATAGAAAAAATTTTGTTTGCATTACCTGCAGGAAAGTTTGGGCCCATAGCCTGGACCTGATTTTTAGCGCTGCGCTCTTCCCTCTTTCCAGTTGTCCCACATCGCAGGAAATTAGGATACACTTCACATTTGTACAGTTCTGTGTACAAAAAAAGGGAAGTCATGCATATGCTTTAAAAATGTACAAAATCACTTTCAAATGCTCAGAGTTATCAAAACCAATCAACCTTCCCTTTAAGAGCTAAGAAATCAATAATTTTATCTAAGATGTATGAGATACCTCATGAGTGATTGTGAGAATATAAACCAAGATGGAGATTCTTTTTGCACCACCAGTGAATACAACCAGCTACTGTACTACTGAAAATGAAAGTAATAACTTTCACCAGTTTAGTTTGAAGAACTCTTAAAATGGCCAGGTACTTATCAAGCATGAAGCATATGCTTTGTCTCTATCTGTCAGTCATTTTGTCATTTCAACACATATTTTTTCTGTTCTCTACGCCTGAAGCCTGTATTTATGTTCTTAAATCTTTCCCCTCTTCCAACTCTCCCAGTTTTCTTACTGGAGTTTACATTATAGCAGCCAGAACGTTTGCTGAGATTCATTAGTTGCTCTACTTGAAACTTGTGGTCCGTGAAACATTCCTGATGAGCAGTGATTCTGGCTTATACACAGGACGGAAGGCAAAAGCCAAGTAATGCAACTCAAAACTATGTACTCTGTTAAAGTCTGCCAGAAGAATGACACAAAAATTGTTAAAAACTGACTGGAAGCCACTGGAGGGAATGAGCAGAGTCTCACTGGGAAACCACAGAAATGATGGGGTTGTTTGGGGTATAGAAAGGAAGGCACATCTCATAGAAAAAACAAAAGTTTGGTTTAATTCAAGAGGAAGGCTAGGGTTTTAGTCAATTCATATTTTTATAACAAAGGATACATTACCTCTCTTACAGATACTTCACTAACACTTACGCCAGAAGATCTGAAGATCTTGTGACCTTGATAGCAAAGCTGAGTTCTCACATGTACATTCCCTCAGGGGAGTAAGAATGGCTGCACTGCAAAGCCCATACTTCAGAAACTGAGATGATGATGGATGCAGTAGATGTGAAAACACCCTTAGGGAATCCTATATCTTTACAGACAGCTTTCCCTGCAGATTTATACCTTACTACAAGTTAAAGAGAAGCATCATGCTTAATCACGCTTGTCTACATTTGCATGAAATTGAAGCTGGAACTTGCAAACTATGATTTTTATTTATTTATTTTTTTTAATGAGGATTTCAGAGTATCTGTTTATTTGGCTTTTCATATTTAAACATCCTCCATCCAGATTTATTTATCTTGCAGGAAGGAGGAGAGCTGTATTCATTAATCATAGTGGCCAAAACCACATATTAACAAGATAAATCATTAGTATGCAAAAAGCCTACTTTTGGCTGACATTTTAGGACCTGAACACGTATTTCTATTTTTTCTAAGTAATGCATTTAGTCTATAGTGATTTTCAGAACACAGTAACGTTAGAACTAAAGGAAGAGAAAACAAATGTTTAATACACAATATAAATAAGAGGCTCTCAAAACATTTTTCCTTTCTGTGAAAATGTTTTGATGAAAATGAAAATAATTTAAAATTTCTGAGGAATATAAAATTTTGATCAAAAATTACCTTTAGCCAATTAGGCATTTTCAGAAGCAACATTTGCTTTCCATAATCTCTCAATGAATCAAAATCAAGAAAAAAAATATATTTTGGACTTCTAGTATGCAATGAAGATGTGGAATTGGGACTAGTTTCTAACTGAACATACTTATTTGATTACTTTTCTATGCCCATCCTGAAAAAAACACTGCTATATTTCCATTGGTAGGCACTGTACCCAATCCTATCTCAATTTATGCTTATCTAAAGCATATCGTACCGTAAAACTGCTCATCATGTGCCAATTTTTTATTCCTACATACTCAGCTAAACGGTCTCTGTCTACATCAAGCAGCTGAAAAATCTCTGCCTCATATTTTAAAATGAGTAATAAGGTGCAGACACAGTACATACTTATGATCGTGGTTAACCATTCACAGTTGCTGCAGTGATTTCTATGCTGGCAGCCTACAAGCCTAATCACTGAGAAAGACAACTGACAATTAAGGTATTACTGAAGAGTGGATTAAGTGTTCTGTGGTATTGACTGCTATGTCTTTGAAAGCCTAGGCATTTTTCCTTCAGCCCCAGTGGAATCAGATTCTTCCCAGGCTATTAGGTTAATGTAAGAATTACATAGGCATCAGCAGTGATTATTGTTTCAAATGGGTTCATCCGTGATTTTGTACTTAATAACATTATAGTATTTATTACTTTCAGATTCTGTCTTTTTCCTGTTATAAAAATTGCCAAATTAACTTTTGGAAGCAGCATAATTATTCTATTACTCCAGAATACTTAGGTCAGTGAGGTGCTTCTCTTCCTACGAAAGTCTGGTGATGTCAAGGAATTCAAAAACGAGCCTGCAGTAAACAGCTTAATAACAGAATGGACTGCTTGAAAAAACTGCCCGAGGTTCATAAAAATAAATGGCAAGCACTGACCACATGAATCTCACGACTGACCTCAAGGTCATCAACTTTGAATACAGACAGCCTTTGCGCATGGTGATCTGATGCCTATAATTCTTGAGTATTCTTGAGACTGAACATGGAATTCAGGAATGGAGAAAAAGTAAACCATTCTGAAAAAACATCCAAGTACAAATACTCAGGTACCAGACCAACTAATCAGAACTCTTTTCCTGGACTAGCTGGGAGCGAGATCTTTGCTCTTGCTCATAATTTTAAGCACATCAGCTGCTTTGGAGCATTGGTTGGAATGTTAAAAACGTGGTACCCTGTCCCATCTGCCTTGCTTGTGGCACTGAAAAAGGCAAGTCCTACCTTTCCATGTATATATATACTTACTGACAGGACAAAATATACTCCAAAGTATATCAGAGCTGTTACTTTCCATGAAAATATTAATTTTAAGCATGAGCTATTGTTTATGAAAGAGACAGAATACCAGTAGCCAAGTTAACAAGGAAAGACTTACATTTCAGAAATCAGAATCTGAAATTTCATTCCTGGAACAGGGGCCTATTCTCTAAATTTGTACTGAACCTCCCTGTGATAAGTGTGTTGTTGCATGACCACTAAGGTCCATCTGCGTGCATGCAGCCAGAAGTAGCACAGCTAGGAATTTGGTATTCCTGATCTTCAATGTAAAAAACTGCCAAACAAAATCTGCAGCCTGTGGCACAGTGATATGCAGTAAACAATATTTTACAATGAGACGATAAAAATTTCTTAGTATTTACAAACCTGTAAATAAATTGCAGTCAAACTGATAGCCACTTTGATTATACTGCATACATAGTCCCAGTTTATAGATTTTAGTTAACTCACCAATATTTTTGCAGAGTTTCTCCTGTAAGGTTCTGCAACTGTGACCTCCCTTCTCCTGATATAATGAGAAACTGTGGAATTATACAAAAAAGCAGCAAGTTCAGGAGTGTCTTGTGGAATGGCAAACTGCAAAGAGAAACAAAAAAGCAAATGGTAATGATACAGCCATACAATGAATCTAACAGATTTGTTCCCTTCACAGAGGTCTTGAATTTTGGATTAACATTGTTTTTTTTTTTGTTTGTTTGTTTTTTTTTTTTTTTTTTTTTCAGTTTAACAACTCAGCCATGAGAGTATACTGTCTTCAACTAAGAGTATGATTAGTAATAGCACAGCAAGATAATGCTTGGTTATAGGAATTACAGTAGATAACATTTTTTCCACTCTATTTTTACTGGACTCATTGCTGTACTTATTTTTCTTAGATGCTTGGGACTGGATTCTGATCTCTGTAACAGGATAAATTTGAAGTTGCTGCACCAAAATCTGGTCATTAGCTCAGATCAAAAGCTGCCTATTGGAATATAATGATTTTACCAGCATTAGAAAGTAACAGAAAAAAAAGGAAATCTAAATTCTAGTAACACAGCTTTTAATCAGTTTGTTGAAGATTTTTTTTTTTGGTAAAAACTTAACTTTGTATAATGCAACAGTTTGTTCATTCTTAAACTCATTAAAATGCATCCTCTTCAGCTTTATCTTCATGGATTTTCAATCTCTGATTAAAACCTAGTTCTACTGTTGCCATTTTGTCTTTAATTTATAC
Source organism: Nettapus auritus (assembly GCA_011076525.1). NCBI lineage: Eukaryota > Metazoa > Chordata > Aves > Anseriformes > Anatidae > Nettapus > Nettapus auritus. The sequence continues at coordinate 21,891,357 of CM021766.1, read as the reverse complement.
ACAACGCATTTGTAGCTTCTTTCAAGAAACTTCAGAGAATGCTTGGGAACTCAGATTTCTACAGAGAGAAAGATAAATACTGATTTATGACAATCCTGCTATGTCAAATCAAATAAAATGTACATCCAAGTCTGCAAAAAGATCTCTGAGAAACTCACCTAAACGCAGACACCACTATTCATAATGGGCCTAAGATTAGAAACAGCTATGTCAGATACATCTTACTAGTTTCTTTAACTTCTGAGCACAAAATATTTTTAATTACTAAAGAAAATGTTAGTAATTACAAGAAATATTGTAGCACTGAGGGGATGAGAACAGGCACAGCCATAAAAAACCCTCCATAAACTAATACTGTGTTGTACTTGATTTGGAAAATCTGTCCCATTCAAATGATTAAAATTATGACGCAAAAGAGGGAACAGTTTTGACATTGTCTGGGAACAGTTTTGACATTGTCTGAGATCTTCAGTCAAAAGCATCCTGCAAAGTGGAAGATACTATAATTAATTAACTAATGAAAAACACTTAAAAATGATTTTTTTTTTTTTTTTTTTTCTGAATTAGGTTAACATTGTCTTCTGCAATAAGGGAACAGTTAAATAGCTAGTAAATCTCTCCCTCTCCATGTGATAACATGTGGGAATTCTCTTTCCAGGATTCTTTCACCAGGATATATGGGCTTCTTTAATGATGACAAATGAAAAGAACCACAATATAATGACACATCTTTGAAGCCCTCAATATACGAAGACAATATGAAGACATATGTAGATCCATTTGAATAGTAGATGATCTTTACATTCACTTATTTTTTTCACAGAACCTAGTGTCAGCATCTTCAGTACTGAATTATTACAGCTAGGGTTAGAAAACAGCCCTCAGTGATTAAGAAAGAACACACGTCTCCTGCCACAGTTCAAAAGTAGAATTTCTCCAGGGCTCTAAATATTCGGGTTAAAGATACTAGGTTAAAGTTATTATATCATCTGTCTTGAGCCAACAGCACAGAACTGGAGAACTGTCTCTGTAGCCATTCTATATACTATATATTTTGCACATTATACCTTACTTGAAATGAATTCTTGCTCCTTTTCTTTACAATGGACTTTCTTGTTTTCCCCACCAGGGAAAACTGTACTGCTCTTTCCTGTCCTCAGCCTTGTCATCTTGAGCAGATTTCCAGGTATCTCCAGTTCTTCACTTCTCATGCAAAAAGCCAGTATAGTTTTCCTCCTTTTCTAGCCTCTGCTGCAATGTGCAATAGCACCAGAAATGCTCTGAAGAGGACATTTCGTGTGTGTCTCCGGACCAGAACTTACACACACTGATAACAGCTCCACAGCGTGAGGAGACGCCACGTCTGTCAGAGGTTAGCACCTGCCAGTCACGTTATTGGATGCACCTTACCCCTGGGGTGGCTTTTGGTCACCCTGTACGGTTTGTCATAGTTGGAAGCCACGGCCTATCCCTCTGATATTTATAGGCACAGGCTGCATAAAATTACTTTTTGCTATTAGCCTGGAAAAAAAGTAATCTCAGAAGTACTGGACCAGGCCAAAGGCCTATCTGGCTGAGCTTTCTTCTCATCAACCCTGCCTTTAAACAGACGTGGAAAGAAGAGTAAGAACAGGGCATGCATACATGATACTCTCTCCTAAAAAACTGCAGCTTCCACTTGTTTTCAGCTCAGGGACTTCCTGATGTGGATGAAGTTTCTGTTCATTTATTAATCTTCACTGGACTTCTGCATATTTGTCCAGTTTCCTCCTAAAACCATGTAAACTTTTAACCCCCACTACTTCCTCTGGCAACAAACTCCAAACATCCAATACCTGTTGCACAAACCACCACTTCCCTTTGCTTGCTTTGACTCCGACTGCGAGCTTCATTTGATGCTGCAGTTCCTGTGCAGTGAACACACTGCATGCATTCCTGGGCAGGAGCAGGCACAGAGCAGTCAATCCCCGCCCACGGGTCTGACACTTCTGGCCTTGCAGATCCTATCTGGATACAGACACCTCCTCTCTAGATTGAAGCATCTAGGGTACGGACTTCTGTGCAGCGAGGCTGTTCCATATCTTTAATCACTCCTTTTTCTCCTCTGTACACCATTTGCAAGATGCATAGTTTTACTACCACCACCCCCAGAGCTAACAAAACAGGAAAATCCCCAAACTAGTTTTCCCACATGTGCACAGGTTTACAAGCAAAATGTGTCTTTGTGAATGAAACAACGGAGCATAAAGGAAAGCTTTCTACAAGGTAATACATTCAACAATGGGGAGGAATATACTGCTTTAACTGAAACTGAACAATCTAAATCATTTTAAAGGGGAAACACCCCAGCACCCTAGGAGAGCTAGGTTCTAAAATCCAAGAGAAGCTAGACATGTGGTATCCTCAGCCTTACTTGGAAATCTGAGCCAGATATCCCGTGTTTACACAACCCCCTGCATCCTCGTCCCATCTGAAGCATAACACAAGCCTTAAGTATTTGAAACCTAATTTGTGTATCCATGCTGTTCAGTGCTTCGAGAAGCTAAAACAATGAAAGGATGTTTAATTCTTGCAGTAATGACTGAGTATCTGAGGCTGTCTTCTGCTAAGACAGATGGACTGGTATTTCATTAGTACAAGAAGAGTTCACACAAGCCTCACAAAGATTTAGTCTTCTTTATGTAACAGATGTAATCCTTACCAAATAGGACAGGAAAAACAAACTCAAAATATTAAAAAGTCATCAAAAATACATTGCCTGAAAATGTAATTAAGAGCTGTGGCACTATTCCACCCAGGAGTTCTGTCCTCCTGCCAGTGATGTTCCCATCTCAGCTTCTTAACTGAAACACTGCAACTTAAAGCAGAAAGCAGCATGCATGCATTTCATATATTTGCAACCTGATCCGAGCAGTGACTTTGAGATGCTAGGCTTGCAAATACAAATTTGGCACATCTCTTCTTGTTCCTTACCATTTAAAAAAAATAGGTGGAAAAAATACCTATTTCCGAACTTGTGTTTCAGACACAAAATGGAAACTTTTTCCATCCTCAGTTCCCTATCACTCATTTCATTTTTCATACTCTAGTGAAACTAAATGGAAAGGTGGAATCCTAACCCTTCTCTGGCTTCCTTGGGGAAAATATAAAAATGTATCCATAATGTTTTTGTTATACATCAGTTTTGCTATATTCTTGTAAGTATATTCTGCATTTCCATCTCTGTAAGCTAAAGACTTGTCACGTAGCTCCTGTGGTGGGGAGCAATCCTCTTCAGTAGAAAGATGTCTCCCCTTTCATCCACTGTACGGAGCTCAGCCCCTCCTGGTATGCAGACGATGTATAGCAGTTTTAGTGTTTGGAACGCGGCTCACCCCACAAGATGTTTAACAGACTACTGGTTAAACTCGAGAAGTGTTGTTTACTCCAGAAGTGTCTGGAAGCAGTTATGCTTAATAAACTGGATACCTTGTTTTTGATGGGATAATATGTAGAGCTGTGTTTTGCTAAATCTTCTGACTTTGAGCCAAAGCCAATTCTTTTTGCGGGATCTGCCATCACAAACACAGATCTTAAAACAGGCTTTTAGACACTGTCCTATCAACAGTGTGCTGAGGAAGCTGCTACTAGGCTTCCCCTTGGTACCACCTCCTCCAAACTCTGAGATCTACAGCTCTGCTGCGTCAGAAGAACCACATCCATGGAAGGAGAAACAATTTAACCTGGGAGTATCATGAAGAAAATGGCTGGGGATTTCTTTTTTTCCCTTTCTGTGTATGATTAAAATAATTACAGAACCATTTCCAAGTAGATAAGCAAGCAAACAAACAAACAAAAAAAACAAATAAAATGAAAAAAAAAAAAAAAGCCTGTCGCAGCTGACACCGATATAGCTTTTAATGAGTTAATATTGATTATAAAATAATTGTAGACTATGTAAGTCCTTTTATCAGGTGGCAATACATGAAAAATTTCATTTCTGGAGTATACTCAGTGCAGAATCCAATTGGTAGTTTACTTCATAGGATACTCAAAGTGTGTTCTTTGAAAATTTAAAATCATGAACATTTTAAGACAGGTAAAAACCACATAGGCTTCTGAAGTGACCCTAATTTTATAGAGTGTACTGTCTCAAATTATGCTGAACTTAACCATACTACAAAATATAGTATGTGATATTAACCATATGTATCATATAGTTGGTGCAAGGCAGTAGCCCCTGGCAGCAATACATGCTGAGGGACCAAGTGTTTGTGCAGCAGCTCTGCAGAAAAGGACATAGGTTAAGCTGTGGAGGAGCCAGCAGTGTGCCCTGTCAGCAGGGAGCATTGTGTGAACAGAAGCAGAGGCAGTACAGCAAGGGAAGCGATCACGCCCTCTGCTCAACACTCCTTAGACCACACATAGATATATTTTGGAGCCTCAGCAGAAGAAATACATCACTATACTGGAACGAATACAGTGCAGAGCCCCCAGGATGGTGGGGGCTTGAGAGCTTCTTCTTCAGGGGGAGGCTGAGGGACCAGTGCTTGTTCAGCTCAGAGGTGAGGCAGCTCCAGTGGGGAAAGAAGCACCCTACTACCTACAAGGAAGTTATCACAAAAACGGGGCCAGGCTCTTCATAGAGGTTCATGGTGGAAGTATGAGAGACAATGGGAGTAAGTTGAAACGAGAGAGGTTCAGGCTGCATGTCTGCAAAAAAACCCTTTCCCTATAAGCACAATCAAGCAGCAGCAGAATTTTCTTAGAGAGGTTTTAAGCTGTAATTAGACTATAATCCTAAAAACCAAATTTAACAGTTAACACAAGTTAGCTGCAAATTATAATATTGAAGTAAAAAACAAACAAACAAACAAACAAAAAAACACAAATCACTAACTAAAATTGTGTTGTAACTCAAAATACTCTACAAAAATACTTTATGGCACGATAGCTGGTGGCTGCCTGCTGTCTATTAAACAGCTGTAAGAATTTCATGTCTTTCAATCTGATAATATTGCAGTATTGTGCTATAAAGGATGTTCCACTCTGCTAACAGGTTCAGATCGAAGTCCTTTTGAAAAACAAACCAGTGCTATGCTGTACCAGACTGAACTGAAGATTTATGTTGCCTTTGGGAACTCATCTGTTAAGCTGTGCTGTACAGGTGACCTTCTGAATTAACGTACTACTTAGTGCACAAGAATTTTCCGGGTCCCATGAAAACAGTAGAATTTTCTGTCATCTATTCAAAGGCATGTTAGAAAAGGCTCTCCATAAAAATACTAAAATTTCTGTTTTAAAATGATCTTGTATCTAATGCTGTAATACTGTACTGGGTCTGGCTGGGATGCTAACTTTCCCTCCAGCAGCCCATACAGTCTGCGCTCTGCACTTGTAGCTAGAACAGCAGTGGTATCACACCAGTGTCTGCTGCTGAGAAGTGCTGGCACAGTATCAGGACTCTCTCTAACCCTCCTGGGGGGTGGGCAAAAAAGTGAGAAAGAAACATCACCAGGGCAGCTGACCTAAACCAACCAAAGAGATACTCCTTACCATATGATGTCACACTCAGCTTAAAAGGTGGAAACAGGGAGGAAGAGGGGAGGGGTGGGCTCTCGTTGTGAAAACGTCTGTCCTCCTCCCGAACACCAGCTACATGTGTTGAGGCCCTGCTTCAAGGACATGGTCACGCATTGCTCATTTGTGGGAAGTAGAGTAATTTCTTTCCTCTGCACTTCCACATAGCCTTTACTTGTTTTGTTCTGTTATTTCCTTTCCCCATCCCTTTTCCCCTTTCCTTTTTTTCCCTTTAGTTGAATTCTTTAATTAATAATAATATTTCCTTTTTTTTTTTTTTTTTTTTTTTTTTTCTTCTCTTTAATTAAATTATACTTATCTCAACCCGTGAGTTGTTCTTTACTTCTTCCCCTCCTCATCTGAGGAGGGGGAGTGAGAGAACAGTTGTGGTGTTCAGCTGCCTAGCACAGTAAAACCACTACAAATACTGAACCAAAACATGTAACTTTCTGCTGATAAGAAGAGTTTAGGAACCAAACACATATCACAAAGCACAGCTGTCACACTGGACTCATACAGGACTATCTCTAACTTGCTTTTTACCCACAAAAATGACATCAGGGCCATTCTGAAAAAATTCCAAAAAGCTCCATCCTATTGTGAAGCTGTAGGCAGAAAAAAAGTATGTAAATACAGACAGGGATGGAAATAGCAGAGGGTGACTTACCTTTATTTGCATTATATTAATAGGAGAGCTTGTCTGACAGTGCAATGGTCCATGTGTCTGAATATGGAGAATATAAAGAAGAAATTCTTCACGACTGGACACAGGCCAACCGACATGGAGAACTGTGTTGTTGATGGCACTGGGTCCTATATTGTGAAGCTGAGAAACAATTATTATTAGTGCTTTCAAAGGCAGTGAATAATAACAAAAAACACAGCAATCACTTAGTCATTTCCAAATTCTTAATGTTCACAGCCCTGAATTACTTCAAGAAAGATGTACAGATTATTATTACAATTTTATTGCTTTATAGTTATCAAATTATCTAACCCCCACCCCCTCACAACCAAGACCCAAACACTACACTAATATAAACAACAAATCATATCAGAAAATACTGGAAAATAATAGGTGAAACTTCATACACAAAAGAATCACATTTCAGGGTGCAGGAATAGAAGGCGTAGCAGAACATAAGCTAGTTTTTGTGGTTAAGAACTCTATTTTCAGCACTTCTCAGTTCATATCTCCCAAGAAGAAAAAAAAAAAAAAAAGAATTAGCTTTCCAAAGGTAACATTACAGGACATCATTGTTTTCTGAGAAAATAAATAAAGATAGAAATAATAGAAATTAAAACTTGTGGGCTGTTGAACTAGTTTACAATTTGAAAATATCTGATGACCACATAAAGTTTGGGTATGTGCTAGCACTGTGTATGAGAGGTACAGAAGCAGAATACCATGGAGCTTTGCTCAAAGTTTCTGGAGATGTGAAATAACTTTTTTTTTTTTTTAATTGGAAACAAATAAAACCCACTTTCAGTCTTACACCATCTTCAGTAGAGGGTTTTTATGTTGCCGTTTGGGCATTTTTATGCTTTGCTGATATCAGTAAACCATGAAAAAGGCTTTAATCACTGTAACTATTGAATCACTGTAACTATTTAAATATGTTTGAGGCCACATATATTGTTCCATAAACAGCTCAAATGTCTGAGACAGGAAAATTTGTTAGAGACCTTTCCATTTAGAGAAATGTGTTAAGATGAAGAATTCACAAATAATATTTTGTATTTCGTAGTCTGTTTCACTACAGTTTAACATGTCATGCAAATTTTTATCTTACACTGTTGATTAAACTCAGTTGCTTTTATTTTCTTGAGTGTTAGTTTGTGAATGGTAACCACATGTGAGGCACTCTGCTATACGCCCTAGAATAAAAGCCATACATCAGATTCCAAAGATGGTCTGTATTCCATGTAGTTCACTCTATGCACTTGTTTCTAACCTGAACTTTTCTCCTCACAGATACAATGAAGAAACAAGTCAAGTCACTAAAAATATTTGACATGGGCTGTAATGAGCTTTATGCGCTGTTTTTAATTCTTGCCAAACACCCCAAATGTTTATAAATCTATTAAATGTCAAAGGCAGATTTCTAGCATAAACTTGTGTCTCTTTCACTAACATGAACAGGGTTGTGAATTTCTGGATTAAATTTGGGTCAGGTCCTAAAGTTTGAATATTTATATATTGGGCTTTATCTAGTTAGACAAGATATCTAGATAGATAGACAAGATATTTAGATATTTATCTAGATAGACAAGAATCCAAATTCATCAGGATTTCATTGGAAGCAGCGTCACATCCTATGGAATCAGGATGTGATAGCATTTGACTGGTAAGATCAGATGATATCTAACTGATGAAAACTAGCTTTACCTCATAGATGTGTTCAACTAAAGGACCGAGTTCTTCTTCTTTTGTAGGTTCATCTTTGGGTTCCCAGTTGTGAAGCGGCAAAACAATTTGTGGGGGGTGAGACACTCTGTAATATATAAGATGAGTTATCTGTTGCTAGTGATCAGCTGCAATACTTTTAGAGAAAATTAAGACCCCTATAGTGACCTGAACCCTGAAGGGCACTTTGGGCACATTCATTACAGTTAGGTGAGGTGAAAAATGTGATGCCTCCATAAAGTGCTGCTGACTCCTTACAGGCTTCCAAGGGTGAGCATTTAGTTTCAGACTTCCTCTGGAGGGTAATCCTTTCCAGGCAAGGGAGTAACTCCTTCTCTGTTGGTGAAGAGGAATACAATCTGCCTGGCATTTATGTCATTCTCACAGATGAGTTATCTGAATACATTATCCTCAAAAGTAGAGTAATGATATGTAAATAATGCATTTTCCATTTAAGCCCGTAGATGCCTCATGCCATCCATATAACTTTCCTGTAAATACTTTTTAGATATTTATTTAATTTTTCTGACCGTAAATTCCTCATAAACACAGTTATTATCCCTTTTTTAAAAAAATAATGATAAAGTAGTCATTTACCTCATTTTACAGGTGGAAAGCTGAGGTACAGGTAGGGCAAATGACTTCCATAAAGCCACAAAGCAAATTGGTGTATCAAGAAACTGAATTAATAGGCAGAGCATGAAACAGTGCTCCAGGCTTTCCCATTTGCTTTGCAGAAAAAGTGGTAGCTAGGGCATTGCCCAGAACACAGTTGCAATATCAACAATGAAAGTCAAAAATAAATGAAAAACAAAACAAAACAAAACAGTGACTTTGACATCTTTCTTTAGTTCCGCTATTTTATTTTTCCTTTCCTTCTGGGTCTGCTCTTAAGAAAGGACCAAGCAGTCTTCCGTTAACATTTCCACTTGAATTATGAGCATTATTTCCCATAAAAACTGAAAGTTGCCTGGAGGGGCTTTGTTCAGATACCAAATTTAACCTTGTTCAGTTGTTGAGATCTTGGGAAATCAGATCCTGAGAATTTCTTTCAGCGTGGTAGGTGAGTTTTGGCCCAGACATCTGTCATCTGCTTATACTGGAAGTAGTTCTTGGTGCTAAAACAGTAAGCATTACCCTTCCTTTACATGGGTCAGCTCTCACTTTTGCTGCTTCCCAGATTCTTTAGCTAAGAGGAAAGGCATTGAATTTCAGTGCTTACTCTACTAAAGCTGGGAGTTTGCTGACAGAAAACTGTTAAAAAAATTAAAATTGCTGCTGATTTTTTTTTTTTTTTTTTTTTTTGGTGCAGAATGTAAAATTTGAGTGAAATGATGGACTTCTATTCACTGATGTCAATTTCCTTTCACTTGAGTGTAAACAGAGGAAGCATCACTGCAGATAGTTTTCCCCTTGAAGAAGAGAACAGAAAACTAGAAGGTTTTGTTACAAATCCTAATATTTTCAAAATGTTTTAGGAAGAAGACATGTTCCTGCTTCCAGCTCTTATGCCATATACAATGAATGAAATGTCTGACAAACTTTTCCACAGAATATAGCTTCTCAAAGCAGGGTGGGATCCTGCAGAAGAATAACATAATATCATCTAGCTAAAGTACAAATCTTCATGAAATGTAGGGCATCCTGGAGAATTCTGCTAACTCTTCCCCAGATAATACTTCCCCAGACTTCAAAATGCCACTAGTTCCTACTAACAAATATGAAGACAAACTGAAAAGCAAAGCCAAATAATAAAGAAAATGAAGCATATTCATAAAATGTCATTTCAGATGAGTTACTCAGCTTAACTTGTTATGTTTCACAAATAACCTTGTTTCCAATAAGAACTTTAATTATAAACTGTCTGTGGAGAGTGGGACCTTTGCTGTGTAGTTAGAAAAGCCAAGACATGGAGACCCTTAAGCTAACACAAAAAAAAATCAAAATACAAAGTGTACATCGATAAAAAGAAACAGGCATGAGGTTTTAAAAGTCTGTGTTTCCTATTACATTGCCTGCACAGTGTTTTTCTCATCTACAGAATTACAAAGTGCAAAGTGCAAATGTAGACAAGCAATTAAAATGATTATAAATTATATAAGAATGTGTACATTGATTTTAATAGATTTTACAAAGTTATTTTAAGCACTTCTGCTATTGACATGAAGGTAATAAAATGAGGTCAAACAAAACAGAAATATTCTCATGACTATTTTATTTTACTATTAACTTAGAATATTTTGACATTTGAATGATTTATTAGATGAGAATTTCTCCTGGACTTTTAGATGACTATGATCTGATAAACACAAGCACTGAAAAAAATAAGATAAAAGAAGTTATACAAAGAATGGTTATATGGGATATACTAATAAAAATTCTGCCTGCTGCTAGTCTTCCCAGTCCAAATTGCTCCCTTCCTAAATCATCATTCCTCTAATGCTCTTTCATCAGTGGAAAATCACAATTACAGCTATAAAACTCTTAAATTTTTATAGAGATAAAGGTAAGCAGAATAATCAAATCTCAGTTATCTGAGCAACTATTCACTGAATGAACAATCTAAGCAGTTATCTTAAATTTCTTTTGAAATGCATATTAGAGAAGATTTCTTCCTTTCTCATAGAGGTATTTGCATGCATCTACTGTGTAAGTTTATATGCATTTATGCATATGCACAATTTGATAGCTGCACTTAGTTTTCCTCAGTAAGATGTATAATGATTCCAGTCCCACTTCATCCACCCCTACTGCAGAGCAGTAGGGAAATCAGTGTAAGATATTTTCCAGTCCAAATGTGGACACAGACTCTCTTTTATTTTTATCTAGGAAATAATGAGCAAATAGTTCCCATGGAGCTGTATACTTCACCATCTCTGAGTAATTAGCAAAATCTGTCAACAAAGCATTTGGGAATTTTCCTTTGTACACGCATACTACAACTAACATGAAAACCAAAAGACTTAAGAGGAAAGGAACTGGATGTCATTCAATTAAATAATTTTCCCTATTTAACAACCTGTTTAGCACTGCAGGCAGCAGTTCAGGCCTGTTTTTCCACTCATCAGCATGCTCTTTTCAACAACTGAGGTTGTTTGAGTTGTATTTGGTGAAATTTGCAAAGAATACAAACTGTAAGATTTTTCTATGAAAGCGATGAGCAATATCACTTAAAAAATAAATAAATAAATAAATCAGAATCTGCAGCACTGAAAGCAGCCCTTACTGAAAAGTCTCGTGTTCTGTATCCATAGCCCTTTCTTTGCTGTACTGAAACTCCAGCCATTCTTTAATCTGGACATCCACTCATGACAACACCCAGCAGTTGCTCTCTCCCGGCAGCATTCTCTTTCCTGTCTGCAGCCAACCAACTAACTCCTTTGATCCTTCCTCAGCCTCTATTTCTCTGTTACCCTGCCCCTAATTTCGTATTTTTACCTTGTTAGCATGACATTCCTCTCTTGTCCAGATCATTTCCCTGTGATCATTACTAACTACAGAAAATATGATCACAGAATCAATCACAGAATCACAGAATGGCTTAGGTTCTGTTCTTGTTAAACAGTTTGTCTTAAAGCTGCTCCTTTTCAGAATTATAAACATTAACAAATGTCCACATAGTCTTTTGTGTGCCTGTAGTCTTCTTTCCACCAAAATGCAACCTTCTTAACCCAGAAAGCACCTACAAATTGTGTTGAAAAATTCTTCAAAAATCTCCCTTATAGTCTTATGTTGAGTCTTAGAACAGAAAATATGATCTCTGGGATCTGCAAAATAGTTGGATTCTTTATGGGACAGGGTAGTGGAAATATTGTCTTCAAAGTGGTAATAATAAATTGATTTTTATAAATCTATAAAAGCATAAATAAATGCATATTTGTTTACGTCTTAGGCAGTCTGCTGAGGTGGATCATGTAAGAGACATCTACTCCTCTTGTATCAGCCAGACCTCATGGTGTGATTGTGGGAGTGAAGCTAGGGCATGTACCTCCTGCTCTCCCTCTGCAGTGCTGAGAATGGTTAAGGTCCAGAGCTATAATTTGAGAAGGGATGATGCAGGAAATCTGAGCTCCCAGACAAAAAGCATTTTGGCAATCATTTGCTTTAAGAGAACATCCTGCTGATCTTGTCCAGGATGCCAAGACAGCAGTCTAGTTCCAAGATCTTACAGAACAGTCTGAGATTCTTATCCCTTAACAGCATTTTTTAGTTTCCTAAACCAAGCTGTATGTGAAAACAGAGGCAATGGAAATAATCGTCTTCAATCATATCCTGTGCTTGTTTAGTTTCAGTATCCCTTGTGTCAGTGGTCAGGCATGTGCTTCAGATAGAAATGTAAAAAATCCTACAGTCGTAGCTGGCTGCACTCTTGTCACAGTCATAGCTCACTCCTTATTCATCCTTTCTCCAAAGGTCTCACTCTGCTCTCTATTAGCATATGCCTTGCCTTAATTTGTTTCTTCATTCTAGTGATAAAACCAGCAGATTCTGCTTTGGTATTCAGAATTAAGTGCCTAGATGGTTGCAAAAGCAGACGCACACATACAAAGAGACATTCTGTATGAGTAATGTCCATGAACATGATTTGAATACCTAAATAAAATGTTGGGTCCAACTGCTGTTACTACAGTGTGGAATTCTACAGTGTGCTGCATTTGCACCAACACTCGATAAGTTTAAAGAAGTCCACATGGGCAGTCCTGCCCTACACGGCCTGTTAAATCCTTAGCTGATCAGGCTTGCAGGGGTGAGACTGCCTGGGAATTCTCAGGTGTTCTTGTTGGGTAAAGGCCCTTGGGATTATAAAATGTTGAAAGATTCCACTAGACATATTTATTATATGTAGAAAGATTCAATGCAAAACCAGTTACCATTCTGAATTGAAATGGTGGAATACTTACCCTCTGACCTGTACTTGAGCCACAGCACTGATGTTGATATGGAGGTTAACTAAATTGCTGGTTGGATTGATCTTATTAGAACTGGAAAAGATTGAAGATTGGTACAGAGGTTAAAAAAGACTTTTTTTTTTTTTTTTTTTTTTTTTTTTTTTTAAGCAGAATTCTAGACTGTTATAGACACAGCACTGAACACCCACAAGTCTCCAGCTGGGAAGTGGTGCTGTTGGACATATGACAATGTGGGTTTTGTTATTGCCACTCCTCAGTCGTGTAGGAGATTTGTATTTAAGTCTGAGCTCATTATGTTTCATAGTATAATCAACTCAGACTTCCTTTAAAGAATCCTACGGATATGGGTGGATATGATGATACAGATTTATTTGGCTCAGAATATAATTTAAATTTACTTGTTCAACTTGGCTATCTGTATGGATAGGGATATCTTAATAGAATACGAGGTTGTTTCATGCAGTGGAGGAAGGCAATGTTAACGAACAAGACAGGCTTTGTTACAATAAAATTTGCTTTTATGATTCTCCAAACTTGTGACTTCTTCATGAGAGAGTCTTTAAAGCAAAAATAGATAAATAGATAAATAAATGATTTATTTCCCTTTCTTATTCTCTCCCGTCCTCTGTCCAGAGAGTGTTTACACTCTTAATCTCACTTAGCAGTGAAAACAGATCTCTGCATTTAAAGCGTGGTGCTCTCACTGCTTTTCTTTTCCTATTGGAAATCCTTAGTAGCAAAAGTAGTTTCCCTCACTTCAAGTGGCCATTCACGTGACTGTAGTCCATTCACATAAAGAACACTTTCCAGGTTTAAATTCATGAAGACAGTAAAAAAAAATATTTAGAGATTTAGAGTATATTTAATTATGGGATTAATGACACTAAGTTAGGAGGTTTTACTGAAGCAAGCATGGTAGCACTTCCTTACTTCATGGAGTCTAATTGTCTATTGCTCTCACAGTTTACTGTTATCACATCTGGGTAGCATCAGTCAAATGGAAACATTCAGAGGAGGCCAGCATTCCCAGTGACTGACTCCTGAGGAGTAAAGGGCAATAGTGCTTTGATCCAGGCTTTCTGGTTACAGATTGCTAAAATTAGGAGCAGCTCTAATTTGTTTGTAAACTAATGCAGATCCCCCTCAAACATCATTTGAACTTTTGAAGTAATCCTCCATAGCCATTGCTCTGAGCTGCAGTCAGCTTTTAAAATTTGCTTTTAAGTAAAAAATGACTATACAATTAATTTGTTAGTATCAGCTGCTCTCCAACTTCTTACGGTTCTACTTTCCATGGAGTTACAATACGGATTTTGATCACATACATTTGGCATTTAAATCTTGTTTGTGTGTTATGCTATTTTGTAGATAACAGTTTTTAAAAAAGTGCCAGGACATCTCCATCGCTTAGGGGTATGTAATGCCTAGCAAAATCCACACCAGAAAACGAATCGGATTTCAAGACACTACTCAGCCTCTTGCCTATTTCTTATAAGTGATGAAGTTCAGTCTTGCAAACAAAAAAAACTATTTTCCACTTGATGTTTTGGAGCAAATTAAAGGTGTCTTTAAGAATAACACAGACCAGGACAAAGATTCAGACACGTTCTCTGCTTCCTTTTCTTTCCATTTTAGGTCATTTCCTTTTTCTGAATTAAATTTTTCTGTTTATTTTTTGTTTGTTTGTTTGTTTAGTTTGTTTTACCTGTTCACTAAGGACAAATAAATACATTAATGGTATTTCTGCATGGGAAGCAATGTACAGGAGTGTGTTAACTATAGGATATCTTCCTTATGCAAGAAGCTTAACTTTTATGTATTTAAGTAGCTGGGTGCTGTTCAGCATTTTGATACCAACTTGTGGAAACTGTCCTGTCTTCTTGGTAGTCCACCAGACTTCCTCCCTTTACATTTCAGTCAGTAGATATGGAGGAAGTATTAGGCGGTTTCACAACATAAAAAGGGTAGTGATGAGAGCCTTTGATACTTATTTCATATATACAACTGCATTACTTGCTTAATGCCCTGATGGTGAACAGTGGTGTGAGCTTGGGACCTACAAACTGGAAGTTATGTATTTTCTCGCTCTTTCTGGAGGTGCCCGTGGAAGTGCTCCCAGGCCTTTGGCTGCTGCTGCCTTCTGTTGCTGTGCCCTTCCCAGGCTTCTGAATGTCCATTCCTTCCAGGGTTACATTCTGGAAGCATGACTTAAACATTTTAAATGTCTCAGTTATTTACCATAGTGAGCATGATCAAGGCCCTCATTAAAGGCCAGACATTAGCAATTAAGTCTCTGTGTGTGGGGCAGGGAGGGCCCCATCAAGAGCTCCAGCGTGTATTTGATGAGGACAGATGTAGCAGAAGCTCTGCCACCTACCAAAAAATTCCCAGGTTTGTTCTTGCTGTTATCCTAACCCAGCCTGTCCCATGCTTTTTTGTCCCTGTGCATTGCTCAGCATAAAATAGAAGATTCTCTAGAAGTAATATTTCATCCCCACAATTGAGGATCTAAGAAAAAAAAAGTACAGATTCACCTGAATAAAATTGAAACAGCTTCCTCTCTTTATGCCAGTAACTGTAACTACATTTTCTATAAAATATGAAGCATTTTGACTTTCTAGAAACATTTTCATATATATTAAAGAACAATTAGCTGGTAATATCAGTTAAAAAAAAAAAAAAAGAGTAAATCTAAAAATACAGATATAAAACAACTGAAAATATTTTTAAGTTCATCTCTAAACAAATGAAAACTGTTGATCAGATTTTAACTGCTCGCCTGTTTTCTATATTGCTGTGTAAAAGTGGCATATCTTTTTTTTTTTTTTTTCTCAAGAGCATTTTATGCTTTAAAATACAGAACTTTGTTGGAAAATGATCACTGTTCATTAATCTTGAAGTGGAAAACCACTTGCAAATTTGCCAAATCTGTGGAAGAACCTTGGAACACTAACCAAAATTAGTTAACCTGTATTTTAACAAAATAAAAACCTTAGAATAACTCTAAGACTGATTTAGTTGAAAGCTAACATGGCCCCAGCTCTACAAATCCTCCTGATGAAACCTACCAAAGGAGAAATAACTACTGATGTGGAAGAGTTAAACTTATACTCCAAATATTGACAGGAATTCAGAATTTAAATAACCACGCTCTTGGTAAAACATCTAACCTTTTTATTTGCAGCTCAAAATTGATGCTGAAATCTGAATTTTCAAAATGCTGAACAGAAAAGCGGATGCCTGTAGAGAACTGGAAAAGAAACAAAAGAACAGGTTACTAATTTCCATTTGCTTTTTGAAACAGTCATGGAATAAAGCAGAACAAGCTCATTCAGAGACAGAATGGAATTGCAAGGCTAGTTAAAGAAGGAATATACAATAGCATATGGCGGGGTCTCCGTAACCCTCTTGCTGGACATAGTTACAGCACTGGTTATGCAAGTGGCTAGGAAGGAGGGGGAGATGCCATCTGTCCTCCATGTTAAATTAATAAAATTGTACCACAATGTTTAAATTAATTCTTTTAATTGCCTCATTTCAACTGCATATGTTTTTAATCTGGCAATCTCTGAAATCCGAATTTTGTATTGAGGCTGACAGCAAAGCATACAGCCTGTATACTCTGCATGTAAGTACCACTTCTCCCCTCCTTCTCACCTCCTGCATTGTCTGATGGCAACATTTCCTGACAGATAACTTGCATACATGCTTCCTTCTCTGTTAAAAAGGATTGTTACATATGACCATATTCTCCATGTGGAGAAAAATAAAGACTTGCCTCTTTGGTATGCTTTCCTTGGCATACTTGGGGCAGCATTGCCAGCAACAGAACACAACAGTGTACAGTTTTCTGTGTGGGACACACACTCAGTATCACTGACAAGGAAGGACTTTCCTCTGTGGGATTCATTTTGGATGATTAAGAAATTTCTTTTTTCCAACATCGTTTCAAGTCTTCACTCAATTTTCCCTCTTTTCTCACTTGCAGTGATGGATCACTGAATATTAATCCATCTGCAGAGTGAGACTTAGCTAACGTGCTTCAATTACTTCTTTCAATTGTCCTATGCTAGAAGCAATATTGTTACCATGAAAAAACAGCACATTCAAATCTTTGAATTATTTTCATTTTAATATCATAGTTAGAGCTAATCTCTCTTTTTGGAAGTACAATCTTTAAGATGAAAGGAAAATACTCATTAAATTAAACAGAAGCTGAACAGTTGGCTTGGAATAGAGATGCAAACTATTTTTATGACCATTTTGGGGATGATTTTAACCTTATTGATTCAAGTTTAGAAACGTGTCATGATCTTTTTGATCTCTGAGACAAAAAAAAATTCAGATACTGATTTCAGCTTTTATTTTACTGCTTTTACTGATCAGTCTGCATAAATTTGTTTCCATTTCTTGTAGAAAAAAAAAAAAAAGATTTGATGAACCGAAAACACAATATTCCTCAGATCTAACGGAGCAGGCATAAACTGCAGTTTTGATGATCTATTATATCCCTGATGTCCCTGGTTTAATCCCTTATTTAATACTGAAACATACCTCTACTGTATGAGTCTAATGAGCTGCAGATGTTGCCTTTGTGTGGTAATACAACTTTGTTAATGTCAAGTAGCCCTTGACACTGCTACTAATAAGATCCTCACATGCCCTTCCTGAAAACTCAGAGGCCAAAGGAGTTGAATTTGCTTTAGCTTGTACACTAGCAGTCACAGGATCTCCTTATTTTAGTAGGCGATTCATTTAATCCAAATAGTTTATTTAAATTTTCCAAGTGAAGTTACTTTAATCTGAAGTGCATTATTTGCCATGTTAGAATTATCATGCATCTTTGAAATACATGACATTTCTGTTACTACTGACAATCTTTAATCTGTTATGTTCGGCAGCACCCAGGAGTAAGCTGGGAGATAGACTGCTAGTGTTTTTTGACTTGTCTTACAGAGTATAGGAAAGATAAAGCCTCTGTGCTCTTGAAGAATCAGTTTGCTACACACCAAGAAATAGACAAGATCTTCCAAGCCTCCCAGTCTTCTGACCTTATTTCCATTCATTTCTATTTCCTTCCAAATTCTTCTAGAGGAAATTCTAGTAAGACCTATACTTCACTTACTAAGGCCACTAAAGAGGCATTAGTAAGTTTCTCAGCATGATCCATTTCATAAATTAAATACTTTGAGCATCTTTTGTCTCTGCCTGTGAGATGGTATCACAGACATCTAGTCTGAATTCTGGGCCGTATGCTTGTGGGATTTTTTTTCTCTCTCTTTTTTTTTTTTTTTTTTTTTCTAACCATGCAGATACTATTGAAAAGGATACATACTTTCTGTGGGCAGTAAATGATTTTAAGGTCATGGAATTAAAAGAAGTCAGAGAGATAGCAATTCTGATGACAATGTTGAAAATGTAAAGTGTTCTACAGCCCACTGTAGTAATATCCCATGGGGTACATCACAAAATCCTGACATAATTCTCATTCTCAGAAAGTTGATCTTAAAGTGTTGGAGAATCCCCAGGTTTCAGGGTGCTGAAAAGTCATTACAGTGACTCAATAGTTAAGAGTTTTAAGAATGCTAGACTTTGACATAACCCTCTCTTCCCACTCCCGCACAACTTCCACAGAGTCCCTTTCTGACTGCGTGTTTTGAGAATAACTGATCTCCTGCCAGAGCAGAATTGTTTTGCAAAACTGGAAATGGATCAGAGCAGCCTCTCATGATTTATGCAATTTGTACAAAGGGTTGGTATTTTGCTGTTGCAAGTACATTTGCCATCATAAATACATTTGGACTGAAAAAGCTCAAGTCCTTTCACCTTTACTAAGCTTCCAGGAGAGCTCGTTTCAAAGATACAGCTAGGCTTTAAGCTTTCACTAGCTATAACCCAACACTTTTGCCATCTGGCTTTGTGATGCTTTATCTTTGTATGCCTTAGTTTTCAAGTGTGAGATTATTTTTGTTTCAAAACAGAATATTCTTAATCATGGTATGAACCCTACTGTTGTATTCTGCTACTTCCAAGCCTCCCTTTATGAAGTAGTTTGCTTAGGAATATTTGGTAACAATGCATTTACAGCAGCCCGAGTGCTGATTCTGAAGCAAAACAGGACTAGCTGGGCTGATAGACTCCATGAGGAGACAGGTGAGAGTAGCACTGCTTCAGTGACCACCAAATAACATTCCTGAGGTCTTCATACTGCCAGTAGTTTGGGTCAAGGATGATGTGGAAACAGAGCTTTGGTTTCACAGGGGAGAGTAGAGGGGCTGTAGCTTAATATCTCCACATTCACATCTTTTCATTGCTTATATTTAAGACAAAATGCAAAGCAACACAGACTTGCTCCTAGATTGATATAAAATGGTAGTGCTTCTTGTCTCCCTTGCCTTTCCAAAACCCATGGATTTTTAATGCTTACCTGCACAATCATCCATGAGATTCTTGCCACATTTGCCTATCTTGATAATTTGCTCTTGCCATAAGACTAACCAGGAAACAACTCAGTAGATGTTTGCTGTTTTTCTGGTAAGAGATCTTAGCTGCCTTCAGTTTGGATTTTTCTAGTGCTTTGGCCCATCAGTGCCTCCCATCATCACATTTGGAAAACTCCATTCCTCAGTATTTTTTTCAATTCCTCTTCTTTTTTAGGAGTTTCATTTAATAGAATAATAATAAAAAAAACCTGCAGAACCTTTTAGCCCTGTTTTCTATACTCACTGACTCCAATATCTATGCAGTCAGCGTTCCTAGTGCAATGCCTTTCCCAGAAAATACTTTTAAAGTCCCTCTCTTCAGACTTCTAGTTTGCATCAGTTTTACAGAGCAGAATCCTCACCAAGCAGATTCCTGCTTCCAGTGGGTCCGCCATCTGGAGTTTGTTTCTCTGTGGTTTCTAGCTCCTTGTAATCCCAAGGAGTCTGCCGGGGACTGCTGGTAACCGTGACTGTGCGAGACACCTGGTCTCACACTTGCCTTCAAAAGCTCTACGACTGATCTGAAGCCAACCTTACATACCCAAACAAGCTTATTGGAGTCCAAATCTTCTATCATGTGATCCATTTGGTTCTTTTATCAAGGGTGAGGCAGGAACTATTTCAAGATCATTTGAAAGATCTTGAAAAAGAGTATAAGTTAAATACCCATAGGATTATGCCCCTTGAGTTTATGAAGAGTGCTAGAATTTCTTTGCAGGGACATCCAAGGCAGAACATTCCTAGGTTCAGCACTTCTGGGGCTGCCCTGAACTGTTTGTCAGGAAATAGGAACAAGTGATGATAACCATGGAATGGGTAGCTCTTTTTTGTCTCCAAATATGTTTAATCCAAATGCCATTCATAACGTGAAGGAAAACTTTACTCCAACCTCATTTTCATGGATATAAATCATGATACAAACTGATAAGAGAATGCTCATACACTGAAGATTAGACACAGAATAAAGAATCAGTTATTTACTACACACACCTTACATAGAAAGCATATTAAGGCAGAAATAAATATCACACATTATGGATTGGGATTCTCTTCTCATCATACTGGTGCAACTTCTGGGACTTAAATTGAGGGACACTATCTTTCTTTAGAGTATGTGAAATAAAATGTGTGATCTAATGTTATTAATTTTTTAGAACAACAGATTGTTAGTTTTTCAGAAGCACAGTACCGTCTCTTATTGCACCAACAAATTCCTGTCGAAGTAAATAATTTGGTTTAGGTGCTACTTATTTGGACACATTCTGCTAATTGAATAGTTTTCCATTTGCTCCTCTTTAAAATTCAATTAGATAAAAATCAGTAAATGCATCTGGTTTTCCCTTACATTTGCGCCAGCCACCATGGGGTTCCCAAGATCACAAACCACCATTCTAGTTTCATTTTCCATCTTGTAATCACAGCTCAATACACGCAGTGCCTGTAACAAAAGGACACCAATATGGAGGTCAGAGATCACGGTGAAACGTAGCCAGTTGAGAAAGTGATGCCTTTTTGATCGTGACATTTCTTTTGATTTCAGACACCTGCTCAGTGCACTAGGAAAACATTTAATTGGTTATTGTCAGACAATGGGTGAAAAGTGATGCCAGGGAAAAACAAACAGGGAAGTTTCCCAGTACCTGAAGGGCCACAATCACTCTAGTTCCAGTTTTAACATACTGCTTTGCTGTTGTAAATCATCCTTATAGCCATAATGACTCAACAGAGAAAACAAGTGTAGGTAAAAGGGGTGAAAGAAACAGGTTTCAAACTAATTGCAATACTTTTATTACCTGTCACTAGAAGTCTCTGGAATGAATTTGTGGCATTGGCCACAAATGGACCAAGTCTAGAATTTTATTTTCCAACCTATGGTTTATGTTGTTACAATTTCATGTTGTTATTCTGTAACTACATTACTTGTAATTTATAATTTAGCAACAAAGAAGATGGATTTCTATTTAAATAATTTCCCTCTAAAATTCTTAATGTAAAACGTGTTTTTTCTTTGTTCTTTCAACCCTTTGTATATGTATCTGTATTGCTAGTAGTTTCATATGTATAGAAAACAGACTGTACAGAAGGAGGAACAACTATAGGATAGCAAAAGATAGGAGATATGAAATAAGACAAAGCACCATTTTTTTATTTTTTATTTTTTTCTGTTTACCTCTCTGGTGCATTGGAGAAAATAGTCACAATTATGTGCAGAAGCAAACTAGCTTTGTAAAAGCAGAGTGCAGCTAGAGCTGTTGCCATAAGGCTCTCCCACTACCTTTCCTTGCATTTGTGATTCTCACAGATTAAGCAATACATACGAGGTCAGCCTCTTTATATAAAAAGACCTAGGAAATCTCCAGACCACTGGCTACCAATTCTCTCCTAATCTGTAAAAGCCAGTGTGGACATGCTGATCTTATCACTTCCTGAGACTGAAAGAAAAGATAGGGCATGTCCTAAATGTAGCCCATGTGAAGCATGCCCTCGGTATGCACCTCATTCATACTGACACTTTTACAGTTTGTGAGGAGGAAACAAAGCTTTTTACACAGTGTGTACAGTGAGCTACTAGCCATCCCAAGCCTCTCTACAGCCGGAAGTGGAGGATTTTTACATTCTTCCCAGCTGCTTAATTAGAGGTGGGCAGCAACACCTGGGAGAACGAATGTAAACACAAGTTGAAAACAAACTTGTTTGGAAAACTGCTCATTTTAGCTTGATTTACGGGTTCATGGCTTTGTTCCTGATTTTCATTTTTTATTTTTTTTGAAATTCATGTCTAAATGTTTGAACATAGATATTCATCTATACTTCATACCTTGTAGTTTCTTTATTAGTACTGTATTAAACACCAGGACAGAATACTTCATCCCTTATCACACACTTTTTGTCCCTTGAAGGCTAAGCAGATAGAAAAGTTTTGCAAGTAGGTTTTCTGCAATTTGAAGGTTATGCTTTCAGACTAAAAATGATTAATGGAACTGAACTTATATGACCAGAATCACAAAAGCTCATTTATGGGCATAAAGATGTGACAGGGAGCCGTGATATAATTTCTTCAAGACTGTAATTAATTGCCTTTGTTTTTCCACTGATCACCTTTCTGAGGTGGTTAAATACACCTCAAATTAAAGCCAGGCAGGAAGCAAGCAAGAGCAAAGGAACCTATCCACCCAATATTGTCAGCACCATTATCTCATAAGTAACTCAGCCAGATGGAAGGTTTTGCCACAAAATCCTTCTACCTGCCACTGGTAGCAATTTACATTTTTTATAGCAACACATGGTCTTTTTGGCAATCTTGAGCAGAAGCAAAATCCCAACAATTAACACATGCTCCCAGGGTGCATTTTAACTAGGAAATCACTGGATGTTCTAAGTCATCCAGGCAGCCTACAAACTTGAAACTCTTTCTGGTGGTCTTAGCAATGAATTAAAAATTGATGCCAGAATTGTTAAGCACTATAGGCTGTGGATTAAAACACCTCTTCTCTTTTCTTGATCAACACCTTCCAACCTTATCTTCTGAGTAGAAATGGATGGATTAGGTACCAGGTGCCAGAATCTAGCTTCTCACCTAACTGATGTATGAGAACTAGTGTTTGTCCTCAAAAGGCCCAAATTATGCCTCATCTAGCCAGCCACCTTCTATATACTCTTATAATATGAATTTTCAGGTAAGATAAGAAGGCTGCATATCTTTTTCCTATTTTAAAAGAGTATCATGTTATAGTTCAGAAAGGCATGGGGCTAAAACCTCTGGACGTATCCATTGAAGAGTAAAACTGGTTGTGATCTGCAACAGCCCTACAGATCCCAGCCTAAGCAGAAACAGTCATGCCAAAATACATAATGTTTTTGGTGTGGAACAAATACCTAACAGGGCTTTGTATTTGCTTGATTTACTTCTACCAATTATTCCATGATAATTTGGGCTCCACCCATCACTACCAAGGAAGGATAGAGTTGTATGTGAAATTCTTTTGCTGGGCAAAGGATTAGTGTACAGTACTCAGACAATGGCTTGGGGTTCAAGCACACAATCATGTTATTGTAGTGTAAGAACTTACCATACAGCAAGTATATACTGCCGCTGGCTCTACTGCTGGCCATGGAAATGTGAGGTAATATAATGTGGTTATACTTTTTTTCATTGCAGCTAATTCCAGTAATTCCACACCTACTGCATATGGCCAGTTATTACAAGCCAGAAGGCTTCCAGTAACTTGTAAAGCTGTGGTAATTTTCTCATTTACCTGGTATCTGGAGCTTTTAAGTGTTCCCACAATACATCTAATGAATAACACATTTCATTTCATTATAAGTCATTGTTTCATTAACCATTTTTTTGACTGAAGGAAGTATCAGTACGTGCAAGCATCAAAGAAACTTCAAAATCATATCTTTGACCTCAGACTTTAAGATCAAACACACTAACTTGGCTCTTCACTTGCATGTGTTCGTATACATCTCTGCAAAGAGCTATTCTTCTGATCCAGTTGCCCAGTCTAGGTTCAGTATGCTAAAGAGATAACAAGCTAATGACAACTGAGGAATGCCAAACACTGCATTGCATAGAGCTGAAGAGAAGAAGTAATAGGTGTGGGAACTTTCAGTTATGTATTTAACTGAAATTATTTAATGCTTCAGTTAAATTATTTAACTTAAAGTATTTAATGCTTTCACAGTGTAATTTAAATAATTCAGAATAACCCAATAAATTGTTTCTGAAAAAATCAGGCTTAAAGGGAAGCAATTAAGGGATAAATTTGTCTATCAGCTAGACTAAATCCAGAGTAGCCCCATAATAAAGTAGTCTAACATCCTGTAGAAGTATAGTTGATTCAAAATGCTGGCAACCTAATAGAATAATTTGATTCTAAAGATTTTTTGGTTCCATCAGAAATGTACCATGTGATTTCTTTGTCTCATTACATTTCATTTGTTTGTCCCTCTGCCTACCTGTTTTGCTGCTTCTGAGATGTCTATCATCTCTGCCTTAATACAATGAAGTCTGCAGTATGGAGAAAAACAACTACATAGAGGACTGTGAACATATACAGTGAATAGTTGATTAAATCCTTGGATGCAGAGCTTTAAGAGCATGACCACAACTGCCTCTACCACAAGTCCAACTGTCTGCCAAAATCACTCTGTATTCAATGGTCTATATTTCAGGAGTGTTCACAAATGCCACAGGGTGCTGCACAAAAATGAAAATAAGAAATGAAGTCCCAACTCCACTGCACCTGACAACAAAATGTTAATTTTCATCTACAGTCCGTGCCTCAAAGTATCTACAGATCAAGAGAACTTTCTTCCATATACCCCAGTGTTTCCTGCATACCAGTGATAAGTTCTTCTGAGCTCTTGTCAAGTGGTTCAAACTGACATAGATTTTTAAACCCCATAGGTTGCATTAAATGAGTCACTTTCTAATTTACAGTCAGTTGTACTATGACCCATAACAAATCATCCTTGAAACAGCTGGGCCTCTGATATCTAGGGTTCTGATCACTCTGGGGAAAAAGAAATGGTCTGCTAATTCTTGTTTCAAGTGGTGATCCTACTTAATCCGTATATTTACCTAGGAAAAATTAAACGAATATTGAATAAGAAGAATATAAAAGAATGTCTGAGTTAATAAAATGAAGTATATTTTTCCACTGTAAATCTACTTTTTTAAATTAAGAAGACTATACTTTCTTCTTTGTCATGTTCACCGCAGTTTTAAGTAGCATGTCAGTAAGTGGTGTGGTTTAGTGGTGGACTTGGCAGTGCTAAGTTAAAGGTTACACCAGATGATCATAGAAGTCTTCTCCAACCGAAGCGATTCTATGATCCTATGAATACGTACAAGAACCAACCTCCACCAGAAAAATGCCAACAAATTTTAGCTTTGTCTTTTTAAAGAAAATTACAATATCAATTTCTCTCCCACATAAAGATTTAGAAGTGAATATTTTAGTTAAATGAACTATAACATCACAAAGACCATTCTTTTCAAAAATATACTTTTACCATTTAAAGTCAGTAGAAAGAACAAACTTTCTTTCAGTACCATGTATAATTCTTGTGTAAGCTGTACCTGCAGTATAGAAGGCAAGATGATAACAATGATGTAGACAGTAGGACTAATGTTCTGATACTTCTCAGAAAGAATGTAATGGCATCTCTTTTGATAGAATAAGCATGAAAAGAGAATATGAAATAAATTCTGTGCTCTAGTGAACTAACTAAATGTGGGGAAAATTAAGGCACTTCTTCCATAAATCTGAGAGGATTCAGAATTTGACTTGTCAAAATTGTATATTATCTTCCACAAAAACTGAAGAATATGAAAAGCTTTCTTACGTTTCCTAGGTTTTAAAAAAGAAAAGAAATGTGATATCTTTTGCCAATCCATTTCTAGCTTATCCTCATTCTTGCAAAACACCAGACTCTCCCAGTTCTTTTTCCCTTCCTTTCCCCCTTGAGGCTACCCTTCTGGCACTACAAATTTCAAGCTTTCCTAACATAATGAAAAGCCCTGAGTGATTTCTGTCCAGTCCGAATTATAGATATGTGTGGGATAATATGTGTGGGCTTTGGAGTAAGTGACTCCCTTGACATTCTTGGTAATGGCCAAAAGAACAGCTGAAGACTCCCAAAGAGCAGCAAAGGAAAAAGACAACCAGGTGTACACGTTAAAGAGAACTTAAGTTTTCCTTTTGCCTTGAAGGTCACAGTAAGAAAAAAGGGAGTATGCTAAGAGAATAAAAGAAATGCAGATGACAGTAAGAGGCTGGTGTCTTTACTTATTTGTGCACAAATATGTGCTTTTGAGAAGTGAGGTTTCTGTATTACCATCTTCAGTGACATCATTAATTCTTGTCATCTTTTTTTTCAAAGTAGGTTAATAGCCTCCTTCTGTCAGTGCCCAATAATAAAGGCACTGACAGAAGGAGAGTAAGGAAATACTTTGTAAGTTACTTTCAACTTCCTTAAAAACATTTGCCTTCAGAAAGGAAATCAACTTGCTTTCTCCCACTCTCACCCTTGAGGCCCTGCTGCACATTCCAGGCACTGACAGAAAAAAAGAAAGTTCATGTTGCAACAGCCTGGGAGATTTATGTGCAGATGAGGTGATTCAGACTTGCTGTCCAGCAGAGAATACAAGAACACTCTGCTTGTTTGCAGGATAGTGTTTCGTCTGTGCTCTTAAAAAACAAACAGATCCCAAAAGGAAACAGTGTGTGTTCAGTACAGCTCAGCGGGACATGAATCAGCCCTTTTGTGAACATTGCCACATTTCACATTATAACTGCTTTTTTGGCCTATCTGTAAGATAAATTAATTGAATAAAAAGGAGGTCAACTTTGTCACGTTTATACTGCAGTTAATGTTTAATTAATCAGCATATCAGAGACTGGAGTACCCTTAACAATGGTAAAACACTGCTGGGCTGGTAGCATGAGACAGAAGTGTCTGGGTGTCTGGGGTTCAGCAGGGCTTATTGACCCTGACTGAGATGTGGTATCCCCGTGGGATCCAGGGTTGGAAGCACTGAGGTGATTCTGGTACTTGTAGGGTTGACTGGTTCAAAATCTGAACTATGTAAATAGCTCTCACACTAGAAGACACGTGACAGTATTTGGGTGGCACCATACCTAAGTTAATGACAAGGAACTGGACCTGAGCTGGCTCTAACAGGATGCACCTGACTTTCCCATCTGCATGTGACATGACTAATCTTAAGCCTGGACTGTGTGTGCAAAGATAGCTGAGAGTTGATGGGATCTCCTCTCCTAAGTGGCACCTGTCCACCTGCTGCTTTCAGCCAGCACAGCCTATGTAGGTTAACCCGGCATGTCCATAAGTACCTGAAGGGAGAATGCAAGGAGGACAGAGCCAGGATCAGGCAGGTAGTGTGGCCGAGCGGTCTAAGGCGCTGGATTAAGGCTCCAGCCTCTTTGGGGGTGTGGGTTCAAATCCCACCGCTGCCAGCAGCTCTTTTATGGAACCAGTCATCTTAAATGCAATCACACAGCATATGCGGGACAACCAGAGCATCAGGCCCAGTCAGTCTCCCACAGTATTCTCCTGGAGAAGCTGGCAGGCCATGGCTTGGACAGGTACATGCTTTGCTGGGTTAAAAACTGGCTGAATGGCCGGGCCCAGAGAGTGGTGGTGAACAGAGTGAAATCCAGCTGGCGACCGGTCACAAGTGGCGTTTGCCAGGGGTTGGTGTTGGGGCACATCCTCTTTAGTATCTTTATTAATGATTTGGATGAGGGAATTGAGTGCACCCTCACTAAGTTTGCAGATGACACCAAGTTGGGGGGAAGTGTCATTCTACCAGAGGGCAGGAAAGCCCTGCAGAGGGACCTGGATAGGATGGGTTGATGGGAAGAGGCCAATCGGATGAAGTTCAACATGGCTACAGGCTGGGTCCTGCACTTTGGCCACAACAACCCCATGCAACGCTACAGGCTTGGAGGGAGAGTAGCTGGAAAGATGTGCAGAGGAAAAGGATCTGGGGGTGCTGGTCAATATTTGCCTAAACTTGAGCCAGCAGTGTGCCCAGGTGACCAAGAAAGTCAACGGCATCCTGGCCTGTATCAGAAACAGTGTGGCCAGCAGGAGTAGGGAGGTGATCGTCCCCCTGTACTCAGCTCTGGTGAGGCCGCACCTCGAGTACTGTGTTCAGTTTTGGGCCCCTCGGTACAAGGAGGACATCGAGGCCCTGGAGCACGTCCAGAGAAAGGCTATGAAGCTGGTGAAGGGCCTGGAACACAAGTCCTGTGAGGGGCGGCTGAGGGAACCAGGGTTGTTTAGTCTGGAGGAGACTCAGGCAAGACCTCATTGCTCTCTACAATTACCTGAAAGAAAGGTGTGGGGAGCTCTGGGTTGGCCTCTTCTTGCAGATAACTAGTGATGGGATTAGAGGGAATGACCTCAAGTTGTGCCAGGGGAGGTTTAGGTTGGAAATTAGGACATATTTCTTCTCAGAAAGAGCAGTCAGGCAGTGGAACGAGTTGCCCAGGGAGGTGGTGGTGTCACCGCCCATGGGGGTTTTTAAGGAGAGGTTGGATGTGGTGCTTAGGGACATGGTTTAGTGGGTGACATTGATGCTTGGACCAGATGATCCTGGAGGTCTTTCCCAACCTTAATGATTCTAGGGTTCTATGATTCTATGATTATCACTAACATTTTGATTTTCATTTACCTTGTTGTTGCGTTCAACCCCCGTGTAATCTGCTTCAGGTGGAATCTTTATATGTAGCTCAGCTTCATAGGCTCCTTCTCCATCATTCCTTGGATTTATTATAAGCATTACACAGTTTTCTTCTCCAATTATTAGCGGATCTTTATCTCTACATCGAACATACAACTTGTCAGGAATTAAAACATCCACAAGTATGATAAATATACTCTGTGAATACAGAGTAAAACATTTTTTTTTTTTTTTTTTTTTTTTTTAATAAAAAGTGATCCCATGGAAAAGTATGCAAACACCTGGGAAGGAAACAGTTCAAAGGAAAACACATACCATGGATGATCAGAATAGACTACCAGAGAACCTGAAAGTCAGTGGTATAAAATTTCAGAGCCTGACTATTTTCAACATAGAGACAAGTATCTACTGGAGGAAACTACTTGCCACCAGAGTCCCATCAGCACTTCTTTCTGGAGGGAACAGAATTGGTGGGATTTCAGTTATCCCTTTGTGCCTGTTGTACAATGAACAGACAGGAGCTCTGCAATGGCACTGTGCCCTTTCCTTTCATAGCTATCTACTGATTTTGATGGCACAGAGACAGATAACAGGAAGTTCTGGCTGGATATGAGGGCACTTGTTTATCGTGAGGGTGACAGAGCACTGGAATAGGCAGCCCAGGGAGGTTGTGGAGTCTCCTTCTCTAGAGATATTCAAAACCCGCCTGGATGTCTTCCTGCACAACGTGCTCTAGGTGATTCTGGTCAGCAGAGGGAATTGGACTAGATGATCTCCAGAGGTCAAACCTCAGCCATTCTGCGATTCTGTGATTCCATGTAACTGCCAGAGGTTCCCCACTTATCCTGCTTGGCGTATTTCTCCTTCCAGAGCAGGAATTGTCATGTTTTCAAATTCTTTTATTCTTAGATTCATTTAGTTCACTATACAGTGCGTTCAAAAGAATTGTGTCCCAAGTTCAAATTTACTGTCACACTGAAATAAGTACATTTAAAAGCTCCTTTGAACAACAGTTGGTATTATCTCTTGGCATTCAGAGAACTAGTATTGCTCCTAACACTTGCAAACTGTATTTTCTATGATAACATTTAAACACCATGAGCATGTCTGACAAATACAAACTTTATAAGTGTATATTTCCCCACTTCTTGGTTTTCTAGATGAATTAGATGCACAAGTTAAAATCTGGATATCGGTAAGAATAAGTAGATACAGCAAACAACAGAACTGTGCTTCATTCTGCTAAAGCAGTTAGAATTGTCTGGGTTTAGTTATATACAACATCATTTATTTTATTTAACTTACGGCATAGCAGAAAGCTGCAAGTCAGGAATGCACAAGTTGTCCTCCCCACAGTCTACCAGAATGTAAGCCTATGTAGTCATAAAAAATGTGTATATAATACAGTTAGTATATGCTTTAAAGTCCAAATCACTTCATTAAATATCCTGAATTTAAATGTCCTAAATGCCACTATCATTGCCCTTGTGAATTAATCTCCTTTCTACAAGTTTCTTTCCACTTGAGTACTGTTGGAGGCTATTTGGATTGTAAACTGTGTCCTTACCAGAATAACATCTTTCAGGCCCTTTCCCACAGTAACTTGGCTTACATATTGTAAAATGCAATCAAATTATGAACACAACAAAATTTTGGAAATGCTTTAAAGGATGCCCTGGTTCTATATTTATCTTCAATATACATTTTGAATTAATTAAATCCTTGTTGTGCAATTTCTGGGCCTGATACTCTGTTTAAAGAAAAATGACACGCATTATACTCCTAAACATTTTTGAGTTTATATACAGAAGATGCTGTATGCAAAATTCATACCTGTTCTGTTACTGAGCTTTTCTGGTAATAATTCAGTATTGGTTTCACAGTCAAGCCATCTTCAAAATGGGATTCATCCAAGCTATAATTCAAGTTTATATTGATAGGAGACAATTTATCTCTAAATTCTGTTTCATCCTGTGAGAGACAATCATATAATAAAAAACAATAGTTTAATGTAATTCCTTCAGATTAGTAGGGTATTGCAACAGATTCATAATTAGTCTTATTGAAGGTAAAGATATGATTCTTTTCCAGGTGCTGGCCAAAATCTGCCTATTTGTAACATCCCTATGAAAGCAAAGTGACTCACATGGAACTGGAATGCCCAGAACACATTGCCTCCACAGCCCCACATCTGGAAGAAGCTGGCTGAGCTGAGTAGACTCAGAACTTTTTCAAAGCATTAGCTCAAAAAGAAGCTGTTTAAAAGAGACACGCAAAACCAAATGCTATCAGCTGCTGCCTGCCTTCCATTTGGAATGGAGGGAGTGCACGCGCGGATTTGTGGAGGTAATATTGTTGGTTTGTTCCATAACCAATGACCTATATGGATTAGTGGTGGTAAAACTCCACCAACTTCATTGTCTTGATGCTGTCTTACATACTTCTTGAAACTACTCCATTTCACCTCCCATTGCATTTCTAGGACCAGCCTTGAAATCTGTTTAAATGGCAGGAGGTAATTCCAGCTGCAAGTGAGTAACCAATGACCTTTTCTCCTTTATAACTTAAGTGCCACTGTTTTAATTTTTCAAAAATATTTTAAAAATATTTTAAATAATATATTAATTTAGGCCAATGTTGTTGGTGACACACCTTTAACGTATTTGTTGGAACTGAGCTGAAATGACATTTAACAAGTACAGTTGATTATTCAACTGCAAATACTATGAGAGAGCAATATTGCACTTTCGTATAAGGAGATGCAGTGTTTAATCAAAATTTCCAGAAGAGCATGAAATGAACATACTTGTACACAGAAGAACTGTGTACATACTCTTCTTCAAAGAGTACTCTTCTATACTTACATTGACCAAAAGATGAGACAAAGATTTACATGGGAATTCTTGCTGAGGTAGAAGAATGGTCTGAACACTCAGACCAGGCCTTTCTTATCTCTCATTTCTGTCATTTTGGGATCTAAGAACACTTTAAAATGTTCTTGCCTTTCAAATGGCTCCCCCTTTTTATTCATCTTTTAAAATCCCTGATACTACTCAAATTATGGTGACAGTCCAAAATATTTTAAACTTACTCTGAGATAAACAAGAAAGTCCTGGCAACGGAGCTGTTTCTGTCTTTCTATCACAATGGAGAAGTAATGGTGTGACTGATGGTAGTCAAAGAAGAGAGTCCTTTTAACAGCTCCTTTCTGTTTCAATGAATCTAACTGCAATTCACCTTTCAGCACTAAAGAATATAAGTAAATTTAGTATTTATTTATTTAACATGGAAAGAAAAAATAGCAAACAATTAATTAAATATTATAGTTAATAACTAGCATTAACATAACAAATAACTAACAAAGTCTTTGAAGGAAAACGAATCCATGCCCAAGGTATCTGTCTGTTTAGGAGCATACGAGGTTTTGATTCAAAGTATGTCATACATGTAACTTCAGTCAAGCTTTGCAAGTTCATTTACAGATCGTATGTGTACTATACAGGAAATCTGTTTTTTATTTTTGTTTGCTTGTTTATTTGTTTTCAAAACAGAACATTCTCCAACTGGGTACAATCTTATTTTTGTTTGTAAAATGGCTAAAAATGAATAAAAAATCCTTCAAGTGAATAAGACAAGCTTTGTGTTTACATAAGTACTTTTTTTAACTACATTTTCTTACCTTCGGAACATTGTAGTCCTACTATCTTTCAAGGCATAAGAAAAAAACAATCTGAATTTAAGTGGGACAGACTACATCACAGGAATATAAAACATTTCTTACCTATCTCATCTGAAATACTTTGACCTTCAAATGCTGCGCAGACTCTTACTGTAAAACTATGTATAAAAAGAAGAAGTAATTATTAGCAGAAAGAGAGCTGACATGGGGAGTAGCAATTCCCAAATCATACTCATGTTTTTGTTTCTTTTTCTCAAATGATGTTCACTGAGATCTGTGTTTAGGCACCCACCATATCTCCTAAGTCAGCAAGTCTCCTGGCTCCACCAATACTCAAGGTAGCCTCTGAATATCTTCCCAAGAAATAGAGAACTTTTCCCACTAATTCTAGAGAGAGTCTATAGAGATCACCCTTCTAATACTACTGGCAAAGTTGGGTTCCTAATGCTGAGCTTCAGCAAGCCACCATTGTACGAGGCTGCCAGCAGGAGTCCTTCCTGAAGGATTTCTTTCTTCATGCTGAAGAAAAAAAGACTTCCGTGATTTCAACATGGTGCAATTCAATACAAACAAAGTGTCCCTGGTTACCAATCATTCTTATGGAATATTTTAATGGGTTCAGAAAATATTTTGCTTTGTATAGGGAAGAATCAGCTGAACATGGATACTAAGTCATCATTGGAAGATGTGAAACCAGCATATTTTACAGTAATACCTTGGGATAAATAAAAATATTTTTGAATTAGCCATTGCTCTTCATCTCCTCCTATAATTGTACTATATACTAAATTCTCCATGCAGTGAATTAAGAACCAGCAACACAATCTTTAAAATAACCTGCAATCATATTCTAACCGAATGTTTGCTTTCTCTGACAAACATAATGAAACTGTGCCACATCTGGGATTCATGTAACTCTCATGACCTTATTAAATATTTTCCTCTTGGCCAAAAAATTTGCCTTATGCCATTAAGCTATGCTTAACTATAGCCTTCAAATGACATTAGGAATGTCAATTCATGTTCCATGCAGAAATTGCAAATTCAGTCACATTCCTACTTCTTTAGAATTATGAGTTAACAGATGAAGAACCGATCATTTGCTAACACACAAGGGCAAGAACAAACAACATGAAAGAGAAAAGCTTGTGTAATTGCATAAATGCGGTTTAGACATCAGGCTTCACAAACTAGTCTGACATGTCATAGCATAGGAGAGCATTTCCTCAAATGTAAACTCACAAGCTGCCATTGTGTGTTGAAATTGGTGATCTCACTTCCTGATACCTCAAATAATTTTTGCACTATCCTCTTTAAAAAATGGTTGAGTTAAAAATCCCGCTTGAAATGGATTGTAATCAGAAATGAATTAATTGTTAAATAGCACAACTATAACATATATTTAATTTATTGTAATGAATGCAATAATTCATAATACATGTTTGATAACCCAAGTCATATTCTGAAGTACTATGGTAAGAGCCAAGATTTAATCCTTCCTTTCCAGGCACAGCATGTCAAGAAGAGAATGGCAATGCAAAAAAATCACAACTTTGGAATTTATCAGTCTCTTGGCTCTGCCCATCTGACTGGCAAGACTGTGGGTTTAGTAGAATTCCATCACCCATTTCTGATTTCAAGGATATTCAGTTCAGAAACAGTTCTACAGAGATATATCCTCATCACTTCGACAAGAAGTTGCTGAAAAAGGAAAACAGAGGAAAAGGTAGACCACAGAAGAGGCCAGGATATTTTTGAGATTTAAGATCTGATTCCTTGGCACATGAAGAAGCATAATAATTGATCTTCTGAGCTTTTATGAGCCATAAAGCAAACAAGACAATTTCCAATAAAAGGAAGGAAACTTCAGCAGGTAAGAGAAGACTGGGAAATGGCCCATCATCCTTAAGCATATGATCTTTTCTGTGCTATCAGTCTTATCTCTCTGTAGGAGATATCTGCACTGCATTTATTCAACAGTGTCTGCCATCACTATCAGCTCATGGTTTGAGTAGTATTCAGTTGTGAGTATGAAATACAGGGAAATCCTTAAAACTGAACACACCAGCTTTCCCTGATAATCAAACAACAAAGCAGTTTGAAATAATTTTATCTTCTTCAGTCAGACAGAAACATTTTTAATATTATTAGAACAAGCTTAAAAGTATTTCTCTTCATTCAAAACAACATGTAGCATAGATGGGGATAGTATCTTGAGAAGTAAAAATAATACTAGAAAAACAAAAAAGATTTTTATGCCCTCCAAAATGTTTTTGGGCTGCGATTTTTACCAGAAATAATTGAATTTAATCTGACTATGCTACTGGGTGAAAAAAATAGGAAACGTACTTCAGGAAGTGATAAGTTTGGAATTATCAGATCCTACTAGTAATTACTTGTCATTGTTGGCTATTTTTTCAGAATACAAAACTGTACACAGAAGGGAAGATGGACAATGTCTTAGCAGAAAGGCACTGAACGTTTTGATGATTTAGACATTCATCTGAGCAAAGTAACAAGGCCCTTCAGCCCCTGACTGTGGGGCACTGATCACATCCAGGTTCCAATGAAGTCAGTGGGAGAAGGAATTGCTACCTCTATTTTTCAAACCTTTCAAAAAAAAAAAAAAAAAAAAAAAAAAAGTCTGTTTACATTGTCTTTGATAGCTTCAAAGTTACAGAATTTGTTCCAAATTTGTTAGTTTTGGTAACTCAGAAATAGCCATGTTCTAAACATAGAAGAGAAAGAATTATATATGTTTCTAGAAGTTCAGGACAATTCTCTTAAGATTGTGTATAAAAATAACTTTTTATGCATGCTTCCTCTGCACTTCAGTTTTCCAAATTATATTAAGGCAAAAATAATATTTTCCTAATACTCGAAAGTGTACAACAATCTAAGTTATTCATACTTTACACTTCCTGAAACTGTTCTGGTAGGAGGTTTTCTTTCATTCTAATTTTGCAATGTCAGTCAATAGACATTTTATACTAGCAGCACAGCTGGCTAAGAGATACAGAAATCTGTCCCAAGGGACTGAAGAATTCCTTGCCTGTTGGAGTTTCCCTACTAATTATTTTCATATGTACATTACGAGCTTATATCAACTAAGGAGAAAAATTACAGCATGGAAAATAGCAGCTGGTCTTCAGTCAGTTCATAATACAAACTAAATCTTTAGGGAAGAATATTTTAGAATAAAGCAGACAGAAATCAAATTATGCTCATAATAAAAGTCTCATAGATATGAACCAAACATCTTCTGGCTTTTTGTAATACAAAAGTGAAAAGTAATGAAAAAACTACATGTTACACAAACCTTTTTTGAACAGTACCTTAGAGCAGGAATACATTTTAGCAGAGATGTTTTTATTCACTCGTCTTGTGAAAAAAAAAAAATAAATAATAATTTATTTTTTTTTTTCCTTCCAGTAAACTTTCAGTAAATATTATAATATTTTTTTTTTTTTTTTTCAGTATAAATCCTATCCAAAGGATTCTTTAAAAGTCTTAAAATCTGAAGTTTTGGGAAAAAAAAAAATCAAATGCACTTGGAACAACGAATATGCTACAGCCCAATGTTGACATTTTAGTTTTTTTATTGCATCGACTATTAAAACAAAATTTGCTTGAAGCAAAATATAAAGATAGATCTTTATCTAGAACCTACTCCAGAAAGGGCTAAACTTTTTAAAGTTCTGGGACCACACAGTTCTACTGAGTGCATTCTACCTTGTTCTGTAGATGGGTGATTTTACTACACACAATGTAGAAAAGAGGAATGTAATGATAAATATAAGCAGTTCCATAAAGAGTAAAAGAATAGAGTAGAAGTGAAAATCTCTTGAAAACCCTGTCCCAGATTTTGACAATCAGTAGATGTAGCACTTCCTGAGTCACAAATTACATCCACTGCATTTAAAGCCCATATATTTAGTGGTTTAATGGTGTCAGAGTTTAGTTCCTGTACGTTTCTTAAGTAAACTGTTTCTGGTCATGACTATTTTTCATTTTTCATATTTATCAATTTGATGTAAAACCTCCTTTGCTAACTCTAATATTTGAGACTATTTTTAGAACTCATCTCCCATAAAAAATGTCTCCAGTGTGGAGAGTCCCTCTGACCACCTCTTGTTTAAAAGCAGGGAAAAATTAGTGCAGTCACCTTGTCTTTCTCCTTTACACCTTGACATTCTTTTCATACATCCCATGTTCTGCAGGCTTTGTGCCCCTAATGTGATTAAATAAAATGATCAGACTAGTTTTTATATTTTAGAAATCTGTTCCGTACAGTCTCTCTGGCAGGACTTATTGGAATGTTTTATTCAACTTGAAAGTGTTTATGCTCTGTCTTGTTTTTAGTTTCCTCATTTGTTATGATTTCAACTTTTAAAAAGCATCTAATGTATTTCTAATAGCCTGTTTTATCAGCTGTTATTTTGGGTCTTTTCTAAGTGACTTTCTTCTAGTGTTGTAAATGCACCTGCATGTGGTGTTAATACTATTAGATAGACTCCAACTGTCCTACAAGCATTTATATTTGTAACTGATCCTGAATTGTTTCAATTAGCTTCAAGGTTCTGAGTGTACTTTTTCTTTTCAAAGTTAAATGCTACTATGGCAGAGGGTTTCTCTTTCAAGGATCTATCCAACGTTGTCCTGCCTAGTGCAGTAAAAATAGCTTTCCTCTGACCAAAGACAGCCAGAAACAACATCCCGTGAACTGCTCTCAGTATAGGGACATTCTCTCTTCCACAAAGGACTAAGATCTCTCTTTCTGTAGCAGAAATTGGTGGGACCACCAGCTCTTTGCACCACTTTCACTGTGACATTTTCTCAGCAAAGATGTGTGTTTTGTCAGGTGAATGCTTCTATGTTTTTTCAGTCTTGGCTGTTACATGTTTCACTCATCCAGACACTGAATGTGATTTTGCAGCTTGCTCCTATAAGACACTGAACATACTCCCATGAAGGAGGATATCACACCACTGAACTTTTAGCTACTTCATTTAGAGAATCTGTGAAGTATTGGAAGGTGTCAAAGAGAATTCTGTTCTATATCATTTTTGTTGTTGTTGAGCTTATAGCATATTTGAATACCTGTACATTCAACAAAAAGCTGCAAGGAAAGCTAGGAGTGGAAGTTATTTGAGAAAGAAGATGATGCTGAAGATGTTCTTTGTCTAATCATGAACTTACCAGGCTACCAAAAGCTGAGAGCCAGGGAGCTGACAAGTCTTATTGTCTGGATTCACAATCATAGGGTTCAGAATGAGTAGAGCATTCACTGTCACAACAGGTCTGGCTCTGAGGGACAGAAATAACATTCAGTACATGCAGCACATTAGTACCTAAGTTGCATCCAAGAAAACAACTGAGATAGCCACAAAGAAGCTTGAAATGTAGGGTTACGTTGTAGAAAATACTTTTATAATGCTGCTCCTACCCCAAAGACCTTTGATATTTTTTTGGTCAGAAACTATGATACCTTCTGCTGTGACATTTTGAAAGTTCTTCACAAAAAACCCACAGGTTAACAGCATGCAGAATTGCTGAAACATTATGCTACACTTAACAATAGGTCTGTCCTGGGATTCACAGACATCAGACATATTTCATCAAACGGGGTTTTCACAAAGGGCCAGAGCCTGCCTTTTGGAAATTACAGAAGTCCCTCGGCTGTTATTTTATAAACTGTCAGATTTGTGTTTCTTCATGAACAGTAATATATTCAGGCTTGCTATCACTGTTTAACGTTCTTGAAAAAATGAATATAATTTAGTTGAAATAGCAGTTGATCCAGAATTATCTTAAGCCAACAATAAAGTGAACTCTGTCTGACATCATGTCTTGAGACAATTGACTTTGGAAAATGAGAATAATCATCACAGAAAATTCTGCTGAGCATGTGAATACATGGTTGTGGTGATGGGAAACATCCCTCTGAAAAACAATCTGCTAGTAAGTAATGAGCTAATCTGTAATTGAGAGCAGTGTAAAAGAGAAAACAAAATTCTGTTAAGACAATGATACTGTTTTACAGTAACTTAGATAATTCTGCCAAAAAATAGCTTACTAAGGTTACTTTCTTCATATTTTAACCCACAGTTAAGCTTTTATGATCACTTTTCTGTATTGTTTCAGCAAGAAACTAAAAAAATAGTTACTTCATTTCTCTGCAACAGTGAAAACTTTTTTTTTGTAGCGAAGTTCAGCTAATAAAACTTTCTCCAGTATGACTACTTAGGTATTTGATACACTCTGGACAGGAAACAGGAAGATTGAGAGATTCTTGCTTGCTATTCACCTTCCTAAATAAAATAGAACACATTTTTTATTGCTATCTGAAGGACACAGTGGATCTAATTCTCCAATGTTTCACATCCTGTGCAGTCATTTAATGCCATTGCAAAGTGATGCATTGCAAAATATTTGCATGATTCTAAAATAAGGCAGCAGGAAAACCAGGTCTTCTTACTGTGGTTATAGTGTTAGCAAAAATGAACTACTGCTCCTGGCTTACAAAATTCTTATGCTTTGACAAATATTCATCCAGGAAACAGAACATGCCTTCTCTCACACAGGTACTGTTCGGAATACAGACAGCAAGAAGACAGAGAGGAATCAGGAAATATGACTACACTGTTGCAGCAACGGATGGTGAATATTTAAATGCAAAGAACTGTCTGCATGTCAGCATTAATAGGGCTGCAGCAGATTTTCATTTATGCATTTGGTAGTTGTAATTAATACTTCTCATCAAACAGTGCATTTAGTGAAAACCAGTAGTCAGCAACAACTCTGGAGATTTGCAAAGTGAGATCTCATACATTTTTTTCTCAACTGAAACTAAAAGCAGCAGTCTTTATTTCTAATAAATAGAAATAAATGTACATGTACATCTTAATGTACATGACCTCCAAAGAGTCAAGAATCACCTTAAAATCTGAATTTCTTACTAGCACTATTCCTCCAAGAAATAAATGAATTTTCAGTGTTGTGCTTCATAAATTTCTCTCTGATGAGCTGTAGGGAGAGCTTTTCAACTATACAGAATTTTGTGTGAGGTTGATTTAAAGGTAGGAAAGACATCATTTTCTCCTCTTATCTAATTTAAAATTAACTGAGGAGTCAAGTGTTCCAGGAGTTTCTTGAGCTAAGAATGCTAAGACTAAGCACGGAAATCTTCATGAAAAATGGCAACTTTTGAGCATGAGAAAAAAGAAACCTGTAAAACAACATTTGTTGCTCACACGATGTTTCATTTATCATCTGTAATCAGCATCTTTTACACATTGCTCCAGGAAAACACAGAAATGTGACATTTGTTTTTTCACAGATCTCCCACTAAAACTAGAATTAAAAATCCATTGTATTTATCACGTACCTGTAAACAACTGCTTTTCCAGCTCCAAATGCACCCACAATTAAATCTGGAGAAAGAAAACAGCTTCAGAAGAATTATATAGAAGGCGCTCATGCATTTTTTTTCCCATCCTAAATAATATTACCTATATTCAGAATGCAGTAACATGAAACAAATGTGGTAATTCCCACTTTCTTAGTAATTTTTTCAACACTGTTATCTGAAAGAAAACATTTAAGAAAGGATGAGACTGGCTCATAAACCTCTTGGTTGTATCCAGTCAGTGTCAATCTGTTTAACACAGGGTTGGGCATGGCACAATCTTGCTTCTCTGCAGCTTGTGTTTAAGAGGAAGAAGAATGCCTTCAACTTCCATATATTTTCATAGAACCACAGAATCATAGAATGGTTTGGATTGGAAGGGACCTTAAAGATTACCTGGTTCCAACCCCCCTGCCCTGGGCAGGGAATCCTACAGGCCCCAGTATTTCCTCTTTTTGTCTGGAGTCCCCATACAGGGCTCTCTGGAAAGATCCCAACCGGCTTGCTGGAATGATCTCCAGTTCTTGCTGGAGAAAAGCTGGAGCTGAGCAGCAGGGATCAAAGGATCAGCTTTTTTGCTGCCTCTAGCTGGAGCACAAATCAAGAATGGGAAAGAGGTTTTTTTTTTGTTTGTTTGTTTGTTTTTTTCATATGCTCTAATGCCCAGCTGGGTACCTCTTTCTCTCTACTGTTGCTATCCTATGGTTTGATTTACAAATGTGCCATTCGATAGGCCAGGTCTTAGAACAGGCCTTGCAGTGGCACAGCCTGGCACTCTGAGCTGATCTGAATTAATGAAACCAGTAGACAGGGTTGAAAAACAGCCCCTTACTTGCTGTTTCCATCGTTTGAGCACTGGTTTGTTTAGAGGCACTGAAGTCACGGAGCATAACACAACTACACAGCTATGGTGCTAATTCGCCTGGTGGGTTCGGGCTGGTCTGGCAAGGTGTTTTCCAGAGCTGTCTGCCCTTCAGATGGTCAGGATTTAACAAGTTTAAACAAGCACTCCAGATGGGCAACAGCCTGTCCTACAATGGATTCCACTGATTAACATCCTCATCGGAGAGGGCATGGACAGTTTATGGGTCTGATCTTCTTTTTGTATAACATTTACATTTTTCTGCTTCCATTGGCCTTACAGAAACATGCTTCAGAGTCAGGAATACTTTAAATAGCACAAAATAAGCGTTGCTTCTATCTCCTTTTTGGGATATTTATGAGTCCTTTTCATTAGTAGCTTTTCTAGAGAGCTTGCTCACAGTCCCAAGACCTACAGATATTTTCCTCTTGAATAAACAACTGATTGAGACGTACCTATCATCATAAAGGCTACACAATGCAAATGGCAGAATCCCTAACAGCTACAGTATGCACAGTAACCCCAAAAGATTTAATATTGTTTTTCAAAAAACAAAACAAAACAAAAAAAATAAAACAAACAGAACACCGTGTTATGAACAGAAAGTAAAACAAGAAGGAAGGACTTTACGTTAAATCTGTTGTGTCCAGCTGGTTGCTCTTTATGGATTCTGCAACTGACTTAACTTAGCATATGTACTGTTTCATACCAGACTAGGTAAATCAAAAGGTTTCATTACAGGGCTGTGCTATGGCACTGACAAAACTAGCAGATATTTATGACTTATCCATATTCTAGAATTGCGATTATTTCATAATCCGATTTTTCGTTAAAAAATAAAGCACTCCAACCCTTCACAGACACAGGGTAAACCTTGAACACACAACTTGACTTCAAGTTTAATAACCTGTAGCCTGTTTGAAGCTGAAATTAGAAAGAATGAGTCTGTGAGATATAGTTATCCTCAGCAGTTTGAGTGAAATCTTAATTTCAGTATCTACAGGTGTGTGAACTTAAGTCCCCTCTCTCTCAGCATCCCCACTTTGATATTGAAGAAGATTTTGCACATCTGCTTAATAGTTAAATCCTGGTTTCTCTGGGACAGAACCCAGCTTATTTGAAAACAGAAGGTAATGGTTTTAGAAGAACAATGACAGTCCCCAGTCTTCGAAAGGCTAAGCAATCTTTTTGCATTGCCACCTCAGCCAGGCTTAGAGACACAGCAAGAAAGATGAGAACATTCAGTAATGGTACTGTAAAAGCTCCTCTTGAGCAAATGCTTAGGACAGCTGGGACAATGTTCATCCTGCTCTAATTTGGAAGCACTTTTTCCCTGACAGGTCCTTTATTTTATACTTTTGGCCATAATTATTCTTCAGCCAAAGAGCCTGAATGAGTGTGTGATGGTTTGCTTGACATAGAATTAATTTTCTTCATAGTAGCTTGTATAGTGTTATGGGTTTGGTTTTTTTAAATGTATGATTTGTAATGAAAATAGATGTGACAACACATGGATGTTTTAGTTGTTGCAGAGCAGTGCTTATACTAAGTCAAGGACTTCTCTGCTTCTTGTGCTGCCCTGCCAGCAAGTAGGCTGGGGGTGCACAAAGAGCTGGGAGGGGACACAACCAGGATAGTTGATCCAAACGTACCAAAGTGATATCCCATACCATATGATGTGATGTTCAACGTAAAACTGGGAGGAGTTGGCCAGGGAAGCTGCTTGGGGACTGGGTGGGCATCAATCGGCTGGTGGTGAGAAACTGCATTATACATTACTTGCTGGGTGTGCAATATTATTTATTTATTTATTTATTTATTTATTTATTTCCTTTCTTATTAAACTGTCTTTATCTCAACCCATGAGTTTTCTAACTTTTGCCCTTCCAATTCTCTTCCCCCCATATCCAGCTGCGGGGGAAATAAAGA
Source organism: Nettapus auritus (assembly GCA_011076525.1). Taxonomy (NCBI): domain Eukaryota; kingdom Metazoa; phylum Chordata; class Aves; order Anseriformes; family Anatidae; genus Nettapus; species Nettapus auritus. Next base: position 21,848,904 of record CM021766.1, on the reverse strand, counting down.
GCTTAGCTGCCCACCGGGTTAACCACAACAGCATGAAACTACTAAGACGGAAAAGTGGACTTAAGAATAAATATGCAAAGAATAAAGAGGATTTACTGGAAGATCCATTACAGTTATGCTTTGCTTTTACTTGTTCTCTTAAAGAACATTTAGCTTTATTCTTCTTTCTTTCATTGCTTTTTGGGGTCAACTCTTATCATTGGGAAAAAGAAAAAAAAAAACAACACAAAACATTTTTGACACTGATACAAATCCAAGAGATTTGAATCCACATCAAATCAGATCACTTATATGCAGAAGTTTTGAATTTGTTGTGCATTTTGAAGAATAAAGGTTATTAATCATTTCTATGAAATAAAAGCATGTCTAAATTATCTGAAGCTTGGCAAGTTTCCGTTCCTAAAAATAGAGAGAAGTTGTTTTTATTCATTTCTTGTTAATGCTACGCATGCAATGTCACTGATATAAAGTCCGCTAGTTAGAAAACAAGGGTTTAACGAGGAATTTGGAATTACATAGAAAAAAAAAAAAAAGATGGAAAAAAAACAACAGCTTAGCTAAGTGTAACCCTTCCAAGCAGAGCCTGAAGGAAAGCATATGAAAACTTCTAACTACACCTTTGCATTTGTGAGTAGTTTTTTTTTTCAAGGTCCGAATAAAATGTACAAATAGAGAAAGAGAGAAGTATCTGACTCACAAAATGGCGTTCACTCCTTCTCTATTTCATATTTTCAGGAGGATGAGGATCCTTCTAGATTCAGGTAAATGACCACCTTGTCTATGCCAACTCATTGAGAAGATCCTTTACCAGCTGCTCCTCTTCAGAGAAACAGAGCTAAAGGAAGGGCTTACGCACTTCTGCCTCATTGCTGCTATGGAATAAATGAACCGTAGGGTTCACAACCAAAATGTTCAGTAACTACAGAAAGAGGCAATTTTCAACTTGCATTTCAGCACATCCTGAAGGTTGTATGCAAGGAAAGATATCTCCTGGATGTTACTAAATTCCCAACTGATAAGAGTTCACAGAACTTAATTCTGAGACAAGTGTCTTACATGTACGTAACTGAAGTCAAGGAGCACAAAGCAATTGTAATGTTTATTTCAAATTTTACTTTGCTCTAAAAAAAGGACTTGCAATATGTTATCTGGAGAAAAATAATTCATTTTATGAGAAAAAATTATCAAAAATAGTTAAGGAAAGATCCCTCACAGACGGCACTGAAGGGCACACTGGGTTTTGTAAGCTGATCTCTTTACCTGTACCTTCCATGTGGCCATGCCAGACCTTAAAGGCTGTGCTAAAGGGCAGAACCCAGCCATGATGCTGACTGAACCTTCAACCAACTGAAGGAAGTAGAGTTCTACTTCCAGTCTCAACAAGAGATACTCGTTTATTAACTTGAGCAAATTCTTTGATCCCCTGATATTTTTAAAGGACATCTCCATCCCTTAGGAGAGATGCAGCCCCAGGGAGCCTTAAGCAGGGGAGGAACATGTGGCATGCTCAGCACTCCACCCTCTGTTTGGAGTCTGTCCAGCGGTCCCAAGAGGTGTGGCCAAGGCACGGAATCTCATCTTCATGGGGAGACAGGGGCCAAGAACAGCAGCCAGTGAAGAACTACACCATTGGCACACACTTCACTTGCGAGAAACCCAGAAATGAAATGACAGACAGATAGTCACTGCCCCACCACAACTCTATCAGATACAGGCATGAAAGTGTTCACTTTATGGGCTCAGTATGATTTGCTGGCAGCTTTAAACAGCATGTTGTGTAGTCTGTCAGTTTAATTGCATAGTAGAAATAGTAACTGGAAAACAATTAGAATCCCATCAGTGCAGGTGCTAATGGAAATTTCACAAAAGAGAGTGAGAAAACTGGAAACCCTGTTAAAAATCTTTGTGAACCTTTGTTGTTTTTATTTCCCCACCATCAGATTTCTATTTCTGCTTTCTAGGATTTTAGAGATCATTAAACAGTAGGAAAGGGCCAGAATAACATTCCCTTTGAATGGTCATTACTACAGGCTTGACCATAATGAAGGACACAAGATTATCCAGTTCAGCCAACATTTCTCAAGAATTTAGCTGAATGTATTCAGCTACCACCCAAACACTCAACCACCACCCAAATCAGAATTACTTTCTTGTACCATTCTCAACTGTCTTGATCCTCCTATTTTTCAACCATTCTGGAAGCAAATCTGGTAAGAATAACACCTAAGGCTAATTCAATGCTTCCCTTTTGTCTGAATGAGGCCCTTTCATAACACAGTATTATTATTCACTCCATTATACTACAAACAAATCCAGAAGGAGGCAGTTCAAGTCCTGTCACTTCAATAAATCCCTACTTCCTGTTATTAACTGCTTATTCTTATGCTCCATTGGGTAAAATATTGTTAATTTCATTAAATAACTCAAAGAATTTTAGAAAAGCATATCTATAAATTAAATAGATCATTTGCACAATTGTTAATTGTAAAATTAATGTATTTGCAGATTCTTGGCTTGTCACTACATTTTTAATTGATTATTCATGTGCAGACAAATTTAGCTGGTAGAAACACCAGCTCTTCTGCATTTGCTGGCAGAACCCACGCCCTTGTTCTGGCTCCCACACTCAGCAGTCTTTTCTTACCAGAGCAGATGCAACATTTCATTGATTAAATTTGTTTGTCTTCCACAAATCTCCTGGACCAATTTCATAATTTAATCATCACTAGATTATGATTCTGTGATATTGTTGGCATGCTGCCTATTGTTCTCAAAAACTTACGAGCCCTGAAGAACCCTTGCCTCTCAGAAAGAAACTTGAGTGTTTTCTTCCCACTGTTTGAGTTGACGTACTTAGCAGATGGAGCTGTTAAATACTCCTATTTTAATATGATTACACTGGATTGCTGAAGTTCTTAGGAAATTTTGTCTGACTATGACACTTGTTTCTTTCTTGAAATGTTTCTAGAGTAAATTGTTTGTATTAAATTATTTAATTGAATTATTAAATATAACTATGTGTACTCTTAAGATAATAACTGAGCCCAAAATAATGAGGCCTGAAGATGCCTTTATCCATTTCCCTGGCAGAAAAAGGCTTGACTAAAAAGAATAACCAAAAGAGCAGGCCAACAGAACTGGGTTTGTTTAAAACTGGGATACCTTGATCAACATCAAGTTTCTGTGACACCTATTCCAGGGGAATCTCTAAGTTAATAGGGAAGACTTACACCAGTGTCTAAGCAGGCAGGGAACAGAAACAATAGTGCATAATTTATTTAAGCAATTAACTAATTAACTATCAACGGTCTCTGAATAGTGAATTCATCCAGAGCCCTGCTCAGAACCCACCCACACCATTAAAAGAAACTGGTTAAACAATCCTGGCTCACAAAAACATTTGAACAAACCACAGTCTGCCGGAGGATATGCTACAAGAAGAAAGCAAGCTTAATGAGTTGAGTAAGATTCTCATTATAAACTATTTGCTCAGCTATAATTAGCCATCAAGTGACTGAGCATATGCTCAAATGTGAGGGTGGAAACCTCACAGCCTCCAAATGCCCGAGCCCTGCACAGATAGATGAACCAGCTGGAAGTGCAGCACCATCACCTAGATAATCACAGACCTCAAGCACTCAGCTGGGACCAGCTTTGAACTGATTCCCAGAAGCGAAAAGAAACAAGTTTATTTTTTCTAACTAGTTGCAATTTCTAACTATGCTGTCAGAAAAAGATAGATAAAATAATAAATAAAATAAACTACAATTCAAAATGCAAGCCTAAGCTGAGACCTCATTCCTTCCTCCAGGCCTTGTGACACAAATAAAGCTCAGGATGGAGCAGAGGGGCCATAAAAGCTCCAGATTTAGCTGGGAGGGGAGTGGATAACTGTGTTGAACATTACCATTAGACTGTTCAGATGTTCTAGCATAGGCAGTCAGGAAAGGCATGCTGAGGCAGGGACTACAAAAGATCCCGGGCAAACCTTGAAGAGGTGCTGCTACAGAAAATCCCATGGCTATATATACTGTATTATAAGCCTCACCAGTACACCCTCAGCTACAGCCTAACACTGCTGTGCCATGCCCTACAACCAGCACTGGAAAATGTGGAACAGAATCTTGTACTTATTTCCATCAAACTGCCACTGCATTTTCATATGCTGATGAAAAAAGCCCATCTTTCACACTTATGCATTCCATTCACTCCATTCACTCCTCCCCATTTTTTTTGCTTTAATCTCTATTTCTTTACACCATTGTTAATTCACATTAACCGTGTTAAGTCAATAGTTGATATATAGCAGCTCAAGTAAGATTGGATCCTCTTTCTTCAAATATGACCTCCTAGAACACAGATTGCCAAAAAACAAGTGAAGTTAAGTGTGCAGATGGAAGCAATGAAGCTGGTGAAGGAGCTAGAAAGCAAGACTTAGGAGGAATGACTGAAAGAACTGGGGGTGTTTAGTCTGGAGAAGAGGAGGCTGAGGGAGACCTCTCTCAATGCTCTCTACATCTACCTGAAACGAGGTTGCAGCAAGGAGGGGCTCAGTCTTTTTTCCCATGCAACAAGTGATAGACATAGGGAAACTGCCTCAAGTTGCACAAGGGGAGGTTTAGATGGGACAATAGCAAAAACTTCACAGGGAGGGTGGTCAAACACTGGAACATGCTGACCAAGGAGGTGGTGGAGTGCTCATCCCTGGAAATATTTGAGGGATGTGTGGTGTGGCATGGTTTAGTGATGGGACTCAGTAGGTCAGGTTGACATTTGGACTTGATGATCCCGAAGGTCTTTTCCAACCTAAAGGATTCTATGATTCTATGATCTTCAACCAAAACTCTACCTCTTGAATTTACATTCTGGCCTCTTAATCTGGAAGTACAGCACTAAGCCTCAGATCACGTTCTTCAGTTTTTTCTTCTCTTTCAGTTTATTTCACAAGATGTAAAAACAGAAGACGGAAAAAGAATCAAGGAATTCTGGGGACAAACAAAAGTCTGCCCAAAGAAGGTAGAAGAAAAACAGGGGAGTGGATAAATATTCTAGTTATAGTATAAATGACAGGTGCATTCTGCCCCTTGGCATCTGGCCAGCAAACACCTTACTGACTACTTAATAGAAAAGGGAACTGGAACTGGATCATCTGCTGAAAGATGTTAAAATTAGGTCAATATTAGTAAATCAGTGTCAGGGAACGTGTCTGTGTGCTTCTCCATGTATACGTTGGTACTATTAGGATGACAGTGAAGCAGTTGGCTCGCGTCTCCAGAAGATGATTAGGAGTTAGTATAGAGAAGGCAACATGCCCCAAAAGGCATAGAGTGAGGCTGGATTGGAAAGAGAGCAAGTTTAATGGTATGGACATTGACAGTTCAGTGACAGCTTGGAAACAAAGAACACAAGCATATTTAATTTACTGGTGTAGATGTAGATTAAGAGGACAGATTGGCATTTTCTTTCAAATACTGGGAATGGATGGTATACTGGAGAGACATACTGGGTATGTCTCAGTATCTCTCTCACTGATATTGTCAGTGTTGTGGTAAGAGAAGACTGGGAAAGGTACCCTCTCTGTCCTTCTGAAAAATCACATCACAGACGGAGCTGGCTTGGTACTTTCTATCTATCTGACTGACACACTTGATTTGCCTTCCTCTTACTGCTTCCTTATAGCCTTTGTGACCATAAAGTTTGGTCAAATTTAGACTGTATTGAACTATAAAGTTTGCTTAACTCTCATACGATCACAAAAAAAATGGAGCAGAGGGGGCAGCTCCATGTCCTTCAAAAGACACACCTGTCAGCAGCAGAGGGTTTTACTCCTGGTGCTTCCCAGGGCTGAAAGTTTCCCACTGCTTTTGGGCCTGCAACACAGAGGCTAGCGTATTATCACCCCCAGCTATGTAGATAAAGGAGTAGTTCTCGGCACACAATATCTGGAGCGTCTGTGAACTTGACATGATTTACAGAAGTCCTGCTCTGGAAGTCTGTGGACATGTAAACCTAGGGTTGTGCTTAATAACAAAAACTAAATCTTCCCTGCTGAAAGGTAAAAAAAAATCCCTGTATTTTCACAATGGTCAGAGAAGAGGCCTCTTACTTTTACAGCACTAATATCTATGCCAGGGCAGCTGAAGACAGATGGTCATTACACCAAGAGGACCGTTAATGAGAAGGAAAAGCAGCCCTGTCTGTATGCTGACCCTACTAAAAAATTACTAAGAAATAGGAGAAAAAAATGACTGTGATTCATCCTCACTTTTCAGAAACTGTATTCCCCAGCTTGTAACTCAGTCTTTAAGTGCGCTGGCTCCTGGGAGAGTCCAGAATGAAGCTCAGTGGTCTGTGAGATGAAGCCATGCAAGCAAGTGGTCTCTTCTGGCCTCCAAGTCTGTGAATCAACGGTACTGCTCCAAGAACATTAATCTGTCATCCCATTTAAAGATGAAGCATTGAAACTCTTAAAAGCTATGAGAATGCTACACAGTTCATTACAAATGAAATGACGGATATCACCTCTCTCTCAGTCTCTCATTTCCTAGCCAGGGATATGCCTGCATCACAAAGAAAGTTAGGCACAAGGGCTTGAGAAAATTGTACCAGCACAGCTTAAATCAAGGGAGCCCTCACAAACTAGTGTCTGAAGTTCTGAACTTCTTGAAAGCATGATCCCTTTTTGAGTTTGTCTTCACACCACTATTTGACCATAAAAGAGATAATTGCTGGGACACTCTCACCTTAGACTTTGGCAATACATGTTTATACCTGCAGCTAGACATTGCTTCTGCCTCTCATTTCCCCATCTCCAGGGAACTGAATTTCTGAGAGTGATGAGTCAATATAACCTGATTTTATTAACCTTTTCTTTCTGTAAAATGGTTGAGTTTACAATATAGTCATTAAAAAAAAAAAAAAAAAAAAAGTTGAGATCCTTTCCTAATCTTATACAACCCTCTTTGAATCACAGGGATGACCCACAGTTTGAGAAGCACTGAATTACAACCCCTTCTATAAGTCACCAAATGCCCTGCCTCTCAGTTGACATCTAAAATAAACTTCCTTCATATTATTTCAAAGTTCTGTCCCTTCTTTCCTCTTCATTCAAGGGCAGCCCTTCGGGATTTCCGTCAGAAGGTAGAAAAGAAAAGCTCTTTGACACAAGAAGGATTACTTGTTTCATTGCCCAGTGTGTTTGTCCTAGACCTGCATTTCCCCATATTATTTCCTTTCTTTCTTTTACCCACAGGAAGGCATTCTATTCTTGTGCTAATACCGTGCCATGGTTGTGCTATTTTTACAGCTCTGTTTTGGTGCTTCAAGTCTGTGACTTAAGGAAGAGGTGGTCAACTAATAGTAAGGTTTTTTTTTTTTTTTTTTTTTTTTTTTTTTTTTTTTTTTTCCCACTTATGTCATTTTCTGGCAGATTCTCACCAGTGTTCCATACTGCTCATCCAGATATTCAGTGAGAGACGGAGGAAAAAGCTATTTACGAGAAATGTAGGTTTGTTTTGTAGTTCTAAAATAAATAATTCATGTAATAAAACCAAACCATCTAACACATGGTATGCTGATATCATCATGGGAAATTCTTCAAGTAGGATGTATAGCAGAGCCAACAATGACAGGCAGGATAAATCCAGTAAATCTCACAAGTGAACTGACTACAGAAGCTCCTCAGTGCACATTTAGAAAGATCGAGTCCCATCATCCAAACTTGTAATTAATTAACTTAAAAGATGCTCCACAAAAAGTGGTTCATACAGTAGGTTGACTTCTACTCTTCTTGCTTCCCAATGCGACTCAAAGAAGACCTGAAAGAATCGTTCCTTTCCCTCTCTCTATCTTTCCAATCTTAGAAATGTCAGGAATGCAATATCCTGTTTTCTTTGGTTTTGCTGGGGGGCCTTGTGTGTGCTTTAGAAAATGTTTAAATACTGAAACTTTAATAAAGAGCTCCCTTGTCCAAAACAACCTCGTTAGTCATGGACAATGAAAAACTATTAATAGCACCACAGACAATATGCAAACAAAAAGTCAGAACACTGTTTAAAGTCCTTTCTTTTCTTAAATGCTAAAGTTTCTCTCACTTAAAGTGATAAAGTGATAGCCTCATTTCATTACTCTGCAGCCAGCTTTTCTGTTTGGCAAGACTGTAATTTCTCTCATAAACACCCCTTCCCAGAAACTTTCTTCCTCTTCTGAGAAAAACAAAAGCAAACTCTTCTAAGGTTTTTACAATTCATCACAAAATCAAAAGAGATCACACTTTTGTCCCTTTGAAAATGAAAATTTTCCCTTTCTAAAGAATACAACTTTTAAGAACTCTAGCCTTGAAACGACCCAGGCTAACAAGAGAGATTTCCCGGTGAGTTAGAAAACAAAGACTTAGCATCCTACTGTGGATGAACCTTTCACAATAAAAAAAATTGATGTTTTATTGCACACTATTGCTAAGCTTCTGAACTCCAGTGAAAAGAAACAAAACAGATTTGTTTTCAGAAGAGAGAGAGAGTAAATACAAACACATGTAAAATATCTTCAACATTCAGACTACTTATGATGCTAGGAACATTTCTCTTTTTAAAAACAAACACCTCCTCCCCATCATAACTCAACTGATCTTACCAACTTGACAAATTTGAATGCATGTCAGGTAAACTCTTAAGAAAGAGTCAAAGCTAACCTGAAAAGGAAGAGTTGACACAGCAGAATGAAAACAAACAAACAAAAAAACTTGGAAAGGCCCAAATGAAATATCTACCTTTAAGCAACCTCTTTGCATTCTCTCTGTTTTTTGTAATGAGAACGAAGCTGTTAAGAACCCAAATACAGCCCATCATCTCTTTGGATAGCAAAATACAACTTAGCAACACTACCAAGTCAATCTCTTCTACAACACAACATGTTTTTAATTAAGAAAGAATGCCAGAATGAAGGAAACCTTACAAGTTCAATAAGCTTAAAGCATTCAGTGGGGGGAAAGGGTTAAGCTTGTATTGTAAACTTCACATGTTTTATGTTAATGTAACTGTTTAAGTCCTTTCTAGACTTTCTGATCATGTCTTTTGACAGGAAAGGGAGTATTTGTTTTGTCTGATTTTAACTCTCAGGAAAGCAAGCTAGAACTATCCAAAAATATGTCTATTCGTTAATTTGACCTCTGCCTTCCAAAAGGAGCAGTTAAGGCATGATGCATTTTCCAGGGGATGGAAGTATGAAATTCCCTTTCTAATGGAAAAATCTTACCTGGGTAATCATTCTTGTCTACATCCGAGTCTCCTCTCAGAGTGAAGCCAAATCCCGAAGGCATGGACTGTGAGGCCCAGGCTCCATTGAGAACCTGGGAAGGGTTAGCTTTTAACCCATTACTGTACCCATTGTAAATGAACACTTTCCCTCTTCGGTCTTCACCTGCAAATGGTGCACCAATAGCAATGTCTGCAGCACAATAAAAGAATAAAAAGAATTGGCACAGTTAAAATAAAGCAAGAATTAAGTCCCTGAAAGAAAGCAGACATAAACAGCTACTGCTATGTACCTGCAAGAACTATGACATTCTGTACTTCTCTATGAATTCTAATTTCAGGGAAAATACTCAAAAATGTTCATAGTGTCTTAGACGTCAAACTTTTATGATAAAAGCTTACAAACTCATCCTATTAAGGTGTTATTACATTATACTAAATTGCCAATCCACACTGTTTTGCTCTACTGTATTTCCAGGACATTTAATAAGCTTTAATAAACTGAGACTTAATGAATGCCTGAATCTACTTCATTTTATTTAGTCAGACAAATTTTTTCCCTGATTTCTTCTATCACCTAATTAATAAGGAATAGCTGTTATAGAAAATTAATTTTATTATTCCTGACAAAATGTTCAACACAGGGAAAAACCCCACCCCTTTCAAACATTCAGTGAGTTATGTTATTGAGAAATGGAGGAGGAGGAAATAGGAGGCTTTGCACGTTATGCAACTGAGCACTGCAATCCTTAAAAAATGAGGTGTCATATCCAAGAAGTGGAACTCACAAAGCTCTTCACAGTTCAAACACATAGGAAGTGGAGAGAATCATGATTGAAGTGGAGAGAATGAAAGACTGAGATTTCAGCAGCTGCACTAGCTGAGCTAGCCAACAGGAAACACTATCTACAGCTCTAATTTTTAGGATCTCATCAGGGAGCTCACACTAGACTCCTTTATTAAACTTGACTTTTGCACCTGGAATTCCTACCTTCCCTCTGAAGGCAGGAGTGCAACAAAGCTCTGCGACTCACATCTTCAATTATGGAGTGGAATACCTTGGCAGTAGATCCTTCTTAGCATTCTTTATACAGCAAGAAAAACAAACAGGAATATGTCTTCCCTTTCCTACCAGAATGCGAGGGAGACCAACCTTCCCTGCCCAGAGAAGATGAAGGCATTAGCTACTGCTCACAGGTAGGAAAGAGAAAGTCTTCACCATGGGGTTCAGCCCAGCTGGGGCTTCCAGGGAAATGGGATTCCCAGAAAACCCAACGAGGGTATTCCCACCTACCACAACCCAGTGACTTCCTGTAAGATGGGATTCAAGTTTTTTGCACCCTGAACCCCAGTGAAATCCTACGGATCCAGAGATGACTTATCCCTTGCACAGGAGCCACATATTTGCCATGCTGCCCTATAGTCTAGTGGTTAGAGCACTTTGCAAAATGAGGAGCTAAGTCCTTTGTTTTTAGTTTACTGGCTGAAGTATCTTTAAGGCTACTGTTCAAAATAACTCCACCAGTAAAAACCCCTTGGGGCTTTAGAGGCAGAGATGCCTCCTTGCAGGTCCCTGGCATCCTGGCAACAGGACGTAAGAAAATGCATGTAGGTAAGATGAGAATATTACTGACCATTAGTAGGCACCTAACTCTAGGTGCTCAAAGCATCCAAGATATCTCATACAATTAAGCAAGTTAGTTTACTTGGACTGTTTTCCAGAACTTTGGCTCCCGGTTTACTTGGAGAATGTTTTGCTATTTATTTGTGTGCTATTGGTATCTGGAAAAGATCCCACCACGAAACTGTTTCTTTCAGTGCCTAAGTACGAGTGGAATTCTGATTCCAAAACAGTATGTCTGTTCTTTCATTGTGGGCAAGATACTCCTTCTCCATTTACTAAGTTTTATTCAATTCATCCAAGTATTTGAAGAGAGAAAGAGAACTCTGCTTTTAAACAAATTCAACATCTTAACTAAGTAGTTAAATCTAATTATATTTATAAAACAACAGATAAAATTTTGATTCAAATGAGCACATTAGCATTTAGTAAAAAATAGCACTGTAGTGAATAAGACTGTCCTAAAATAAAGCTTTTTATGGTTTGGCCCTCAGTACCAGTTTCATTAGGGTTAGTGTAAATCCTCATGACTTTCAAAAGCAATTACACGGTAAAATGACTTTTTCAGGCACTGCACAGACACTTCATCTTCACTGCTTAGTCATTTTTAATATCAATGTTACACACATATATATTACTACATTATATAAAAATTACCATTATATCCATCCTGATTGAGATCTCCAAGGTGTGTGATCGCGCTGCCAAATCTACCGAACACTTCTGTGCTGGTCAGAATTTGCGCATCTTGGAAGATGAAAGCACTTTCTTGCAGGTACAGATAAACTTGTCCAACTTCTTTAGGCTTGCTCTCAAATTCTCGTTCCATAAAGAGAGGGGCCCCAACTAAGATATCATCTAAACTGGAAGAGTCAAACAAAAATCAGTGTCACTGAGAGACTGAGCAAAACCAACAAAGATCATGCATTTGTCAAACATGAAGCAAACTAATTGAGGTAGGAAGGCATTTCTGGAGTTCTTCTAGTGCAACCACTTGGTGAAAGCATGGTCAACTAGAGAAGGCTACCCAGGGCTGTGCCCACTCTAGTTTTTAGTATCTCCAAGGATGGAGTGGAGACTCCATAACCTCTCTGGGCAACCTGCTCCAGTGTTCAATCACTCTCACAGCAAAAATGTTTCTGCTCAGGTTTAAACAGAATTTATTGTACTTTGGTTCATGCCCACAATAGACACTGAAATGCTATACTTTGCAGTTTATGATTGAGAAGTCAGGAATTTAACTCAGAGGTGATCTGTGTTAGCAGAACAAATTCAGTAGATCTATCCTGCTAATGGTGCTAGTGAAAGACAAAGTTTAGTGTCATCTGTAGATTTTTTTTTTTTAAACGTTATACATCAGTAAGTGAACAACAGACCAAGAACTGCCACTTGCCAGGATATTTTTGAAGTAATGCACATGAAACACAGGCAGAACATCAAATCATAGAGAATTCCTCATCACTAATTCAAATGTAAGCTGGGAGACAAATCCAAAGCTTCATTTCTGAAAACTCTTCTGTTGAATATTAGAGTAGCTGTGGTGCTCATGTTATTTGCTGTTATTTTACTGTGTTAAGTATTAAAGAGAAAAGATATCATAAAGTCATAGTAACATGAGACTTAGAGGGAAAATTTAATTTCTATGTTTTGCTACTCCAAGAAGGATCAGTAAAAGATGACAGATTAATCCAAAGATATGTTGCACCTTACCAACATTTATTTGGCAAGAAAAAAAAAGACGTTTTACTGGACAGTAAAGAATAAAATCAAGCAAGACTGATAGACATGTAACAAGAGGATATGTTCTTAACAGATCATTCTGAAATATGAAATAATGGTACCAGATGAATTTCTGAAAGTTGCTCAAGCCTATGTAAACTAATAGGAAAATTCCCGTTATATTCAGTGGCACTGGTCATCCATATTAAGGAACTCTGTTATTACAAAGAACTACTACTACTTAATCCTAGTATTTTAAATTTAGAAAACATATTCTCTAGCTCTAACATGAAACTTCGTTCCAATTTTGTAAAAATCACAGAAAACTTTATATGCTCAATTCACCATATTCTGAATAGTGATGTTTTCACAGAGGTTTTATTCATTAGCAAACCAATTAGCAAAAAATGCACTACATTGTTTTTCCTCATCGAGAAAGAAAACAACAACAAAATCACAAAAACATGTTTTAGGAGTAGCTTAGCTACTACTCTACGACAGATAAACACTATTGTTCTAAGATGTGTACCACAGAATTTAATAGAGAATATCCCATTTAAATGCCTTTTAATCATATTGTAGAACTTATGCATTCTATAAATTGTGACAAAGCACTTCTCAAAATGTTATTTTTCTATTAAGTTTTATAGATGTTTCCATAAAGTTTCAAAGTGTTAGGTCACTTCTATACAGTTATTTTTTATGTGTCAGATATTACCCCATTGCATGGATAACTACAAAAGGAAGGAAGCAGAAGCTGACTTAACAGCAAAGGTGGGGTTTTCCTTCCACACTAAACATCAAAAGTTCTCTGCTAATGGAAGGTGTTAGTGGCTTGGATAGAATGTCAGCTGAAGCTGTTGTCATGAAACAATAGCAACAACAGAAATATATCATTAATATTCTTTCTTTTTTTTTTTTTTTTTTTTATTAATGTATGCCATGTACTGAAAGCATTGCACAGTAACATTATCATCTATAATTTTATTACATTGCAGTCCACATGTTCCCACTGATAATGTGACCCCATTGTGTTATGCGTTGTGTAAACCATGAGGCAAAACATGAGCTTGGCTCCAATAAATATTTTACAAATGAGGGATTGTAAGGCTAAGGGAATGTATTTTAGAAGTGGTAGGGAAACAAAAGATTCAGAGCCGGTAAGCTCCCAGTGACATTGATGTAAAATAAGTACCTTTGAAACTGTGGGCCATACAGTAATATTCAAAGTGCCTAAAATGAAGAGAGAGGCAGACTATCCACTATCCATCATGGCCAAAAATTCCCTAAGCAGAAGCCCAATCCAGAATACTCCAGGAGCTAGAGTCTGTCATGTAGGGATTATTGCATCTCAGATGAAAGTGCTGGGTTTTTTTCTAGGAAAATTCCTACTTTGTTAAAAGAAATGACAATGATCATATAAAATGCATGAATAGTCCAGGGAGCAGGACCAGAACCCAGCAGCTAAGATGGCTATGAGGTAAGGGCGGGAGGAAGGCACTCATCTAAATTAGACTGACCTATCTCTAAAACTGTTATGAGTAGCAGAGCTACCTGGAACACCCTCAACACTGAATTGGCTTTCCTTCCAGGTCCTGGCACATCCTACCCATACCAAACTTCCAGCTCTCACCCTATTGCTTTTCCCTTCTTTCTTAGCACCCAAGCTCAGGTCAAGATAAGCAGCTTCAGCAAGTCCTCTGTAAGAAGGACTTATTTTTTTATTCCCTCTGTCATAGCAACATAAAATAGACAGAGAGGATTCTTCAGCTATCTTGTTCTCTGTTATCCTCATTCTCTTATTCCCAGTTTCTTACCAAGTGGGCAATAAGAAAACAATTATTGCTCACCATGCTTTACAGTCAGTGTTTTAGGACCTTTAGAGGTTCTAAATGTAAGTATTTAGACATCAAACACTCAACATGAGTCACTTGTTTGGTTGTAAGCACCATGTGATTGGAATTATTTATTTTTATTGGTGAAGGAGGACATTTCAATTGGCTTTTAGTTGTAGGAGTTTGTATTTACAGAAGTGGAGTTGTGAGCCAAATTCAGGCTGATGTCCTGTCTTTTAAAAGGCAACAAAAGCAAAGCAAATGTCCCTTAACAGCAATATTAAATCAAAAAGGGCAGTTCAGTGTGCCACATTTTGAACTGCACCATTAGATTTATTTTGTCACTGCACTATGATGGTGCAGTTAACATGAATCAGTATATTTATGTTTGTTCCAGCACAGAAATGTTACTAGCCAATATTGCTTCCCTAAAAGCACAAGCTGACCACCTGCTGAGACTGGATGCAGTTGCTTTGTATCCTGCCCTGTAATAAAAAGCAGGAGTATGGGAAGTGTCAAGAGGTCAAAGTATAACTATGGGAAGCTTTGACAGAGGCCAAATAAAAGACCAGTAAACAATTTATTCCACAACTTTTATTGAACTGTTTTACTCTAAATTGAAAGTGTTCTCTTTTTTTTCTCTTCACTAGGAATTCAGTCTGTAAGTTGATGGCACAGCTTGATTTGTTAAGTTTCACTGAAGATTTCTGATTACTACCAGTGGGCAACTAAAGGGTAGTTGAAACAATACCCTCAATTTCCCTGTTCTGCCTACAGAACTGTTTTCCTAGGATAAGCCTTAGAGCTACATCTTCAGCCTTCTTTATTTATTAATATTTTCAGCATATGACTTAATCAGGTTTCTGCTACTGGTAAGGTCATCACTACCTCCTTTGTCTTTAGCTGGAAAAAAAAAAAAAAAAAAAAAAAAAAAAAAAGTGAATTTGAAGTGGACATTTCCCTTTTGCTTTTATTTTTTTTTTTTTTCCCTCCAGTTTTACTTTTCCTTTCAGATAAATATTTCCATTGACTATATGTGCAAACCAGCAACGATGGACTATATATAATCAGACATGTTTATCAAGTAGAGCTTTTTGTGTTTTGTTTTCTGTGGGATGTTTGGATGTCAGAGAAAGTCATTAGATTTCTTTTAAGATATAGACTGGGAGACCACACAGGCCTCAACAGCATTTTGATTATATTATTGACATAAACTGTGGTCTTAGAGGTACACAGAAAATATGAGACCTGCCAAGTAACCCTGTGATTCACAGGAAATAACCTGTCTACGAAATAGTTTGGTTCAATGAGAAGTTAACTAGTAACTTCCCTGAAAGTCTAATGAGTGCCTATTGTAACCAAGATCAATATTTCTCCATCCTTTCATGTTAGTAACGCCTTACAGTAACACTAAACTAATCCTGACTCAGTGTATCAGAAAAAATAGGAGTTTTAGAAAGCTACAGTATTATGACAAAATCTGACCTCAGAACCTTGGAGCAACTTGACTAGTATAAACATATCAAAGGAACTGCTGAAGCTTTTATTCTCCCCATTTTAGTTTTGGAACTACAGCAACATTTGATTACCTTGTTCCTCTTCTCATTTCTTATATCCCTAATTTTAAGGGTTCACTACTCCCTGATGGGAAGTAATGATTTAGTCCAGAGAAAGTATTTAATGCACTATGTTTACACTACTAATAAGAAATAATGACAAGAACATAGCATAGAAAAGGTGATAGATGTTGCAAGAGGAAAGAGTATGAACAGCTCTAAGTACAATCCTGGCTCACCTTCATGCAGGCTTACAAGGTTCTGAGCCTCACTAATCTTTAACTCCTTTCTGAAAAGCTAGTATCAACATTCGCTTACTCAAGTCTGAAATTTTCTAAAGCATTTAATCAGATTTTACATAAGATCAAAGTTAGCAAGCGTTTTGTTGAATGGGGTCAGTGTCATTAAGCATAACCCTGGCAGTTAAGCAGCATTCTCTCTCAGACAAGCACAACGGCTGTCATAACAAGTATAGGTCATAGACACTTTCTGGACCTCTAGATGATGAAAATGGATGACCAGCCAGCAGGCACTGCAAAAAGGAACCAATGACACCGAAAAGCTCTTAAAACTGAGAAGTGAGGCTCTCAATGGTCTACTTGTGAAAAGACTTACCTGCTTTTAAGAATGGAAGAATGAACTTTTGGCTTGCATCTATCTCTTCCCAACAGCAGTCTGTACTTTTTATTCACTGTACCTCTACCTGGATTTGTTTCCTAAGACTTTAGACACTCGCACTCTGACATGCTGCTTTGAATAAATATTCAGGAAGATAAACTCACCCAAACTAGGCCTGAAAATATTTATGCCACTGTAATTGCATAAAGAAAAATCTAAGTGAACAATCAGAAAAGCAGAGAAGCCAAAAGAAGCATTTTGAGGCATGAAGCACCTGAAAAACTGTGCTTATTAATAAATATCAGGCATTGCTTCCATGAATGTTCAATGGAGCTGAACGTATTTGGTAACCTACCCATCATTGTTAACATCAGATACTGCAACAGTGTACCCAAAATAAGACGCCATCTGGAAATAAAAAACAACAGATAGGCTTTCATATCATATATCAATTTTAAAGAAGTTTTTACTGATAAACCTCTTTGTTTCTATGGTTATTAGCTCTAAACGGTAAAAATATTTTACGTATTTTTGAAACTATATTGATGAAATTATATCCTCTTGATATATAATACTTCATCACATAGTTGATTGACATTACCTGTTCACCAGTGAAGTTCTGGATGAAGGTCAAGTCAGAAGAATTAATGATTGAGACCTGATAACAGAAAGATATGGAAAGTTTCAAGCGCTGACAAAGATGATACAGCATAGCATCACTGCAGACCAATGTGAAACACTGAAGGATGGTCCAAGGTGGTCAAGAAAACACATCAATTCTTTTCTGTTGCACCACAGTTTTCCTGTGTTATATTGGATAAATCATTACAATTTTACGAGTTCAACTCCCCCATGAAGAAAATGGGGAAAAAAATGTTTCCTTCCTTACCAGACAATGTGAAAAGCTGCAAATCACAGCATATCAGATAATCAGCAGCTACATTATTAGGCACAAAACCATAAATTTTAAACAAAAAAATATACATATATACTTATATATACATGTATATAAAAATATAATAAACATATAATAAATATTATACATATATACATATGTTTACATTTATATACATATGCATACATAAATACACACTTTTCCTCTGAAAAATTGAATCAATATGTTCCAGAGACACAAGGAGTTTTGGGTCCACAAAGCTAGAGAATGTGTCTGTGGCCGGGATCTTTCTGTTTCCCAATCAGTAACACCTGAAACTTTTTTTTTTTGCTTCCTAAGAGAGAAAAGCTGAGTATTCACACATCACCCTTCGCTCAGTTTATAACTGTGTACTATACCTCCTTTCATGTGGTAGTCAGTCTATGTACTTAAAAAGAACAATGAAAATAAACACCGTGTATGAATAATCAGAACTTAGACTTCTCTCCACTGTGGACAGAAATTTGCACATGAAATACCCCAGCCTATGGGTAAACTTAGGCCAGGGTCTAATCCCTGTGGGTACTGGGACACTAGTCATACTCAAAGCATGTTGGTAATTGGCTGTTGAAAACAGACTTCAGAATCAAGTAAGAGTTTAATATTCAATGCCGATGCCAGTAGGGCATTTCATCTCAATCAGGTAAGCCTGAGTGTAAAAGCCAGTGGCAGTTTTATTTGATTAGAAAGTTTGGGCTCAAAGAGACAGAAAATATAATATAGCCTTTAATCTTCAAAATGGTCTAATGTCATTCTCACTGTAAAAAGGATAAAAAGTGAGTCCAGTACATACATAGCCAAAGTTCTGTGCTCCTCTTGGGACTCCAGCAACCAACTCTGAAAGATAAATGATTGGTGGTGAACAGGTTATGCTGTCTGAGCAGTTCATGCAACATGCATCCCATGCCACTTAAATCTTTCTTGGTACATTATCTTTAGGATTTTGGCTTTTTATCTGTATGAGAAACACCTGCAAATCACTTCAAGGCATTAATTCATAAGATTCTAACATTCATCCAATGCATTTAGTTGCTTGAAATACAACATCTGAACTGTTGAATACACTCCACACCTAGCCAGAGGTCTCTTTCCACCTACTTAATATGGAACAGTCCAATAAAGCTGTTACTCCAATTCAGCTTGTTACCTGACAGCTGTGGATTGATCAAACAAGAATTAGCTGTGGCAACACACACTATCATACAGAAGCTAAACATGATTGTCATTACCAATTCCCCTTTTCTTTCTGGCTGCACAACATTTTCTCCCATCTGTTATTTGGCTTGATGCCATTAAAGTGTTTGAAAATTGTGCACACGCTAGCTATCTAAAAGCATTACAAGCAAGTTTTTGTGAGTGGCATTGAGGGAATTCATTGAACTAGAACACGAAACACTGGACCTAGCTGCTCTCTAGTACATGATTCCACTCAGCGAACAAATCTTAAACAACTAGTGAAAAATAAAAAAGCAAAAAAAAAAAAAAAAAGCAAAGCCACAGCCGACAGTCGTACTGTCTAAACCTTCGCTCATTAAACCTTCCCTAACTAGGATACCCACATCAGAAGACAGCAGAAGGAGCTTCATATACCAAAGCACCTCAGACATCTTCCTTGACTGACCTAACATTCACCTATTCCTCTTTGGGTTTATATACTCCCCTATGGTTGAATGTGTCTGGTCAAGAGGAGATGAAAATAGTAATGAAGGACTGTGAGTTCAGCCAACAATGCAATTCTTTGTGCCAATCACATAGTGTCTGCCGTCTTCCGCTATCAGAAGTACATCTCTTTTTTCTTTTTTTTTTTTTTTCCCTTTTTTTTTTTTTTTTTTTTTAATAGCACACTTAAAATTGTCTTTTTTAATTTTTCACTCCAGAGTAGCACAGGACAGGAAACTCTAAACTTTACAGGGATTAAGCAGCAGAAATTCTGGGGAGCTGGCTTCATTTGTGGAAATGTACCAGGTCTTTATTGACTTAGGAGTCTGGATTATGGAGCTATTCATATTCAAGAAATCTGCTCTTTATGCAATACTTTCTAAATGTCAGCCTTACACCAAATATGTAGCTCTTAAGGTATGAAACACCAGGGATCACAGTGCTTTTTTACAGCTAACTGTATATTTCAACATACAGACATTTCCAAACTAGGTTGCATCTGTCCAGCCAGGTGCTGAGCTCCAGCAGCCTCTATGCTGCTGAGTAACTTGAGTACAGGCCGCAGAACTGTAGGGGACTGCACAGTTGGTTCCACTCATTACTACTCACCACCAAACTGGCTAAATTCAGTGAGCTTAGCTGCCTCCACCTATGATGTTGTCATAGCTCTGCAGAACAGATGCACAAGCAGGAGGATACCATCATAACAGATTCAGGTGTTTAGGTTGCTTAAATTCTGCTCTGGCATACTACAACTTCTAAGGAAATATTTGCCTCAAAGAATATTGGGTACAGAGAGCTAAGTTTCACTGGTGTTTCAGATGCATAAGAGGTATGTACCTGTGTACAGACTGAAACAGAGGAATTTAATAGGTGTACAGCCATGTGGTTTCCATTCAAGTATATGGCTTCTTACCTTGTTCAGAATCTCCGGTAAATTCCCCAGCAGCCACTGAGTATCCTGTTTAAAAATAAATCACAAGCAAAAAAATTGTTAAACCATTTCTTTCCAAAAATGTGTAAGGACAGTCAGATTTGTCAGCTCATCAAATCACCAGAATGTAATTTTCCTAAAATTAGTATTCTAAAACTGTGTGGGGAAAAAAGGGAACATTATCACATTGTTATGACTTAATTAACTGTAGGTCTCAAAGAATAACAGATCTAGCCTTCTTCTCCCCGGATGAGCTGCCAAAGCATTATTACTTAATATTTTATCTGAAAAAAATGGGAGGTACTACAGTAGTTTGCCCTAACAGCTATTGACACAATTTAGGTCTTCATTACTGTCCTGCATTGTGCGAGAATCCTGTTTTAGTTCTATAAGGAAGATAGATTTCCAAAGATGCGGTTGACTACCTCCTGAGGCTTTTGTAAACCAGTAAGATAATTGATATTGACAGAGTAAAGACTTCAGGATTGTATCAGTGACTGCAATTTCATATCTATGGGCAGAGATGAAAGGATGCATCTTTGCCTTCTAATTCCACTGAATCTTCTTTAATCATGTGAGGCAAAAACTGTCTTGCATGCAGAGATGTGTGAACATCATGCAAATTCTTGGTGAAAATGAAAGGTACAAAGAGCCTTTTTTTAAATTACATAATATATGCAAACAGTGTTATATTATTTAAAAGACACAATTCAAGTACGCAATTGCAGTGAGAATAAATTGTTTATTTATGTAGTACTGTATGAAAATACTACAGCACTTTATTTTATCTATCAAGAACTGAAATAGTCTTTAGTTACTTTAAACTCAAACCATTATATTGGAATGAACGAAAATATAAATAGGAAAAGTTGGTATTTGTGGTTATTTGTTTAAGATCAAATAATTAGAATCCTAATCAGCCATTTAGGATCTCAACTTTCAAAACCTGTTGTGCGTAACTTGAAGAATGTTCTTCATCCCATTGAAGTTATAAGCAAACTACTGATTTGTTGTTCTGCTTAAGGCATAATGTGTTTGAATCATCTCACAACTGGGACATTAGTAGTTTAGGGCTTGTTTTCTCATTTATATAAGCCCCTTGCTTTTAGGACATACTGCTAACTGAAAAAGAGCTTAGCTTACCCATGTAATTGTCATCATACGTGGGCGGTGCCACTCCTGTTTGCTTCTCTCGTGCCAGTTTCCTCAGAATATCTTTGAAGGAATAATTTGCAATGATATCCGCAATGCTGGCAGTGATTACCTGACCTGAATTCAAACAGCTTCATAAATGAAAGGGACACAAAGGACAGCCACAAAAGCTAGCAGAACATCAAAACAGAGCTTCAAGGGATAATATAACACAAATGCAAAGATTAGGCATCTTCTCTCAATCTTTCTTCATCATTACCCTGAAAGTCTCACAAGTACATGTAAATAAATACATGAAGGCATTGATTCTGCATTGAACAATCACAAAAACCAACTCCAGATACATTTCACAGTGCTGAATCAAACTAAAACCAAGCATTTTCAGGCTCAGCTTCTTCAGAACAGTTACCTTTTGCAGCCGTACAGTTTAAATGTAATAGACAAATGGAAGTAATTTCTTAATGGAAAATTCAAAGCCATGCATCCCCTACCATCATAATCAATCAGATCTTCCTTTTTTAATGGCTATGAAAAAACACACATCAATGAGGCTGACAAGAGGCAAGTTGGTAGGCAGAGTCTAGGAATCAGCTACATCACAAATGTCAAAAACAGTTAAAGCAAAAATACCCTTTTTCTCCTTTACTAAAACTACTTCAGGTTTCATCTACATGAGAAACTACATCTGAGAAACTGCAGTGATGCCACATATATCCTAAAAATACGTGTAGGTAGCGATAAAAGGTTGTGTTCAGAAACAAATAGTGACAAAACTTTGAAAATATTACATTTACTCTACAAATATGAGCTATTTAAAAATATAAATATTTTTATATGTGCAATACTGCCAAGATAAAAATAGTTATTTCTATTTGTCTCACTTTCTATAGAACCTACAGTCTGAATTTTCTCTGACTTGTTTTTATGCTCAGTGGCTTCTAAACAATTCCTCTGTTGTTTATACTTGTTGAAAATAGACCAGAGACTGGTTATCTTAAACTGAGAAAACATTGGAAATTTAGAACATTTTCCACAATACTTTATGCTTCACTTCTTAGATCAAGTTAACCAGCCAGATGAACATACCTTGCCAATAAAAACTACCAGGCCCGCCTACTATCAGGTCTCCATTCTACAAAAAGCAGAATTGAATAAAATTACACAACAAAAGAACACAACAAAATGAAGCATGCGTGGGAAAAACAATTTAAATGACCAAAAGAATATCAGAACAATGATAAGGGAAAACAGTCGTGTTCAAGGAAAGGATGTAGGTACATGGATTTTCAGGATAATCTGCAATTAAGTAAAGTTAAGGTCATCCTATGCATCTTCATTTGAATGAAAGACAATTTTATTTTTCAGTACTAACACAGCATTCTAAAAATTGCTGATTATTTGTAAGAAAACAAAGTATAAAAGAGGTCCTTCACATTCAATGAAGCAACAGTAATGCTTTACAGAGAAACACAGCTGTGTATATTCTACAATGAAGTTTTTACTACTTGCCTATTAATAGTGTGAATAACAATTGTTGCTACACAACACTGAAAACAATTCCAATGATGTGAAAGACATGTGGGTTCCTAGTGCTGTAATACTGGCAAAGATAAAAACAATAGCTGCAAAGTATATTCTCTGGCCCACAGTATTTTTACTGACTCTCTTGGCACGTAAGAACAACTAGCTATTTCCCTTTAGCATTTCCTCTATCACCTCCACAGGAGAACAGTCTCAGTCATTGGTCTGGCTCCAAAAGCATCCTTATACAAAACCTATTTTGACTTCTAAAAGATAGCTGGTGCCTGCCCATTATTTATTGAAAGTCAGGTCTCCGGAAAGCAATGTGAGTGTGGAACACTGAGAGAGAAGTACATACACTTTTTTGCTTAATTACCTATTAAGATAGACTGAGGAGAGATAAATCAGAGAGCTGCTAACAGGTACTGATAGTGATATTTCTTTTATTAATGAAACTGGAAAAATTGAAGCTTTCAAAGGAGGAAGGAACTTGCAATAACTGGAAAACTTGCCCTATGCAACATCATGGGCATAATAAACTCTTGATCACCAGGACAGCGTGTGGACACAGGGATTATATTAAAAATATATTTGGTCAAAGTATTTCAGAAACACAGTCACTCACCTTGTAAAAATCTAAGCTGAAACCTGCTTGACAAAAGCCTTGTCCTTCAGGATCTGCATTGCCTGCAATTATGAAAGAAGAAGCATTTTACTGATTTCATAGTGCATGCAGAAGACAGTGTACACAGCCCCTGGAGCTGCACGGCTGTAAATGCAAAACTATCAAATTATATGGAAAGAAGGTGGGTTTTGTTTTTTGTTGTTTGTTTGTTTGTTTGTTTTAAAGAGGCAGAGCAAATCAAGGTCTTCTACAGAACACTGAATATACAGCCCCCTCATGAAGGGTTTGGAAAATAGCACCAGTTACTAGAGACTTCATCCTCTCATTGCCAAGGAAGGACCCTTGTTACAACTACTAAGGATTCAGTTTGAATTTGTCTGCAGATACAAAAGTAAACAACACAACAAGGAATCCTAGAATGGTCACCACAGCCTGCTCTGCCATAAACACAGAACTAAGTGTTTACTAAGGCATTCTCAAGAAATGCTGACATAGTCGATGAATCAGCGTGGGTCAATGTTCAAACAGCATTCTGATTATCTGCACTACAGCATGGGAAAGGGGCACTTGTCCTTCACAAGGGTCACCCCTTAATTGACACCCATTTGTTCAACTGGGACTTGTGAAATATAACTTTGGATGCACATCTGCACAGGCAAAAACATCCTCCCTGTTTCTGTCCATTTTTATTTCTAGTCTCCAACTTCTTACATAATTGTACAAAGTGTGTTGGCATGCATTTTAGGGCTTCCCTACGATCACTGGCATGCTGGAAGTCTGTAGGATCAGGAAACAGCAATGACAACTTCAACTCGCTCTTGAAATGGCATCAGCTTTTGGCAAAACCCCAGGAAGACATCAGAATTACATGAAGCAGATCTTGTGGGCACCGTTTCGTTTACAAATTCAGCTTCTTTCCATATCTGTCCACCCAGGGATAAGGATTAGTCAATGAAGAAACACTTGGTAGCACAACTCAGTTTAGCGCTTTATCTGCTACTTTACATGTACAGATTTTCTGGCAGACTGGAAAGCATTACTGGGCTGTATTATCAGGCATCCGTCAGATGTCAGGAAAATCCAGCTACACAATATAATGCTGACTGTAGGTCATCACAGGAAAGAGACCTTTTAATTATGCAGTGTGTGTCTGCTTTTCCTGTAAAATGCCTGGTACTTTCTTGGCAAAATAATCTGGGAGAAACTTGATGGTAGGAGCACAATTCCGAGAAGAGGAACAGTCAGAAGGTGTGATTCGAAATTAGCCCATGTACACGTGGTTAAGCATGCTGGCTGCAATAGCAGGTTATCTGTTCAGTGGGCATTGTGATAAGGGGCTATGTGCAGACTTCTCGTGCATTGGCTGGCACACACAACTTGAAAGAGCAAACCACCATACTAAATTGAACAACATCATAACTCTGCTTTGTGAGTTTCCAAAGGGATAGGTAAGCCTATCATATTTGCTATTGTACAGATATTACCTTTAGGAAAGTAATTGAATGAATAATTATCTGATCTGTTAGTACAGAAACTGCAGTATGCCTAGCCCAGTCCAAAGCTCAGTAAAATCACCAGATACCTCATATTGATTTTAATAATTTGGAGCACTGAGGTAATGAGAGTATTAGCAATCATTACAAGCACCTAGACATAGAATGCTGAACAGGATGAATTAATTTAATAGGATGATTTAGTCATTTTCTGCAGATTTCTGGGTAACAGCTCGGTTCTAAATACACATGCACTGCTTTTTCCTATTCCCCATGAAGGCCCAGAGATTGCTACCACAGTGGAGTGAAGGCACACATTATCGGAACAGCAGAGTGAGGAACAGTGCTAATGCATGTGGCTTTCTTCCATGTTGGAAGTCCTTCCTTAGTGAGTCACTGTGGCTGACGTTGGCACGAATGGTGATACAGGCTTGTGTGTTTCTGTGTGGGGTCTGGTCTTCTGATGGTGATCCTGTGATGAGCGATTTATACACTGTATGAACATGAGTAATTGGTTTAAAATGCTGTCTGGTTCTTATCTAGATCTGTTTGTTACATTTTAAAGCCATTTAAAGTGAACCAATTATATCACATCACTGTAACTGCATGAGCTTAATTTACTTAATTTCTCCTCTTTTAATTATACAATTAAGCATCCAACTGCAGGCATACAATTCTATGTTGATTTTTCTTTAAACCTTCATCCAGTGTGATAATAACATATAGTGATTTTCATTCAACCCTGACTGTGCAAAAACTGAAAGGATGAAAACATCAAACGCAACATCAATTCCTCCAAAACAAATTAGTTTCTATTAACACTTACTGTTGCGACAGGGTGAATATTCAGCATAGGCACTGAAGTTCTGAATTGCTACATAGCAGGTGCCAACTGGGTCCTTCTCAGGGCTATCTTTAAGGGTCCTCCAATGGTATAAGGGAGCACAAGCCTATCAAAACAGAAATCACGTCACACGTACATTTCATAAACTCCTGTACCTAACAAATGTAGTTTTTAATAAACAGTTTACAAGGATCCTCACTGGTGTTGTATCATTCATAGAGCAATGATCATAACATATTGATAGAATGAAATGCAGAACCACTCTTTCTTATAATGAAATTATAACCTGAAAAACAGTCTCATCCTTCCCTTATAGCCCTTAGCAGGTGAAATCTGACAGGGACTACAACTCACATTTTAGCGTATGTTACAAATACCCCCTAAGACTGCTTCACAAGTAATATGCTTGCTCTATTACTGCTCACTGCACAGGATTCAATCTTGTAGTTTAAGCTGCACATTATGTGTATTAGGCTGAGGATATCCCTGTCTTAAGATAATGGCCACTGCAGCAGAACTGACATGATTTTCCTCTACTGAATGGAAGATTTGTCAGGGTGTTCTGCCACATTGCCTATCAGGGACAATATGGTTATATGCATTTGACAGACCCTCAATGAACAATTTTTTTGTCGAATAACCTTTGGCTACTAGACTAGTATTCCATCTTCTGTGTTCTGGTAGTGATGTTACAAACATGAAAGTCTAAGGATAAAATATATTTAAGTTGTGTAGGTAAAGAGAATCTTTTAAAAAATAAAAAATTACAAAACCAAAAAGATAAGCTGTCAGGTATGCAAGTTACTCTTCAGGGTCTCCTGTGCCCTGAAACTTTTCATTTGATGGGGGTGGTGGGGCAGAGATACTACATCTCCCTACAACCTTTCCCCTGTAAGATACAACCAAATCCTCCATCTGCATCCTGCCCTGTTTCACTTTTGCAATCAGAAACCTGTCTCCCTCTGGCAAGGCGTTGTTACGCACTTTACTGTATTGGCCTGTGATCCCTGTGATTCTGTGATTCTGTGATCTTAATTCTGCCATCAGTTCCAGTTGGACAAGCCCCTGTGTTATTCAGAGCTTACCAGTAAAGTCAGAGCTTTTGGAACACCAGTTTAGGACCAGGGGCCCTAAGACATGCCCCTGCCTAGAAGACCTTGCAGACTGAGATATATCAGAGAGCAAAACCAGACTGCAGCAATGAGGAATACATGCCCTATGAGGGTGAACTGAGGTAAGTTCTATCGCATTGAGCAAAGTGGATTGGAACAAGAATTATACATAATCATAAATGTTGACTTCATGCAGTTTACAATTGGATTTGTAGTTTAAAAACATTTCTGACAGTTTGATGACATTTCCCCTTTCTTTCCTTTCAGTCTACAAACCTTAAAAAAAGAAAAAAAAAAAATCTAGCTTTGCTGACCAAGTTTTTGCCTGAAAAGTGTTGACTATTTCTGTGTTTCAGAAAGCTGGAGGAAATTTATAAGAAGGAAAACAATGTTTGGTTAGTACACACACCACACAGCACTCTGTTCGTTTGATTAAGATTCAGCAAATGGTGAGAAAGTCATATTCTATTACAGTTTGTGAACTGTTTTTAGTAGAGTAAACAAAAGGAAAAATCTTCAGCTAATTCTAGGATTTTTACATTGACAATTCAGAAAAGTGACAAGTACTTTCTTTGAGTAATTAACATTTAAATAGAGAGTGCACATACAAAAGAGTGGTACATGAAGGCAATGAATATGAAATTTGAGAGCTGTGATAACACTGACACAGTATATGCTAACTCTATAACAGAGTAAGTGATGTTTTATTCATAACCTGTTCCGTGTCAAAATCCCTCTCTAGGTTAACCACAAGGCATACAATTTAAGTGAAAGCACTTCCTTTTGATGCTTCCCTTATGACTTTTTCTTAAGTAATAATTGGAAGTTTGAAACGAATATGAGGACACAAGTTATTGCTTTGATATTGTAAAAATAAGAAGGTATCACCGAACTATTTATTCATATCAAAATTATTTCAGCAGTATCTCCAATGCAAACTAAAGTGCATAAATTGTAAATATAAAATGTCTGCATGTAAGCATCACCACTACCTTACTAAGCAATAAAACTACTTGCACCATGAGGACCATTGGTCTTCAACCAATACAGAGAAAATGCTCAGCAAAACTGGAACACAGACATTGCACTTTAACAGCAGTCACGACTTGGAGCTTTTTTATTGTGACTTTTTTGCAGCTGTTCTACCCTGTGACATAGCTGTTTGAAACAATGTAAATGTGACAAAATAGGTCAGTGCTTTCTCTTATTATTTGATCTTCAGCACAGATTCTTGGCTTCCATTACATTCTACATTTAACATCCCTCATAAACCTTCATAATACAAAATATTATAAGCACACAGCTATTACAGTTACTGTCTCAAATAAAAAGTCTATTATTTGTTTTAAAAAATTAATCTTTTGCTTACATAACCAATATGGAATTATGCTATTTTGACATGGCAACAGGATCATCTTCAAGTGATCAGTTCAACCTGATTTTACAGACCAATTTTTTACAAGTTATATACATAATCTGTTTTAAAATCTATGAATAAGCACAGACTTGCTTGTGTGATCTATACACAGAGAGCTATTGAAGATACACATTTGAGAAAAGATAAACATTATCTCCAAATTAGTACCAAGTGCGTAAGACTTACCACAACTTTTTCTTTATGAGCTTTGACCGTAGCCCCAAACCACTGATTTGTCTTAAACTCAATTGGTTCCCTGGTGCCATTGACCTTAATTTTCCTGTTGTCTGACAAAGGAAGAAGAAGTATGTTGACAGCTTATTTTAAAAAGTATTACCCGGTGAATTACAGATAAGAGTAAACAGACCAGTGAGTGTATTAATTACATCATATCCACTGTCATCATCCTATCAGTTGAGAATTCAAAATAATTATATTTAGATTTCAGAAAAGAAAAAAGAAAAAAAAAAAGAAGATGAAACTCTGTGTTCCACACACAAACACACAAAAATAAACAAATCCCAACACTTGACCTGGAGTTTATGATGAACAAACAGGAATCCTAAAACAATAAGCAAAAATCCCTAAAAACTTTTATTGTAAGTGGCAGAAACATTCCATGTTGAAAAAAAAAAAAAAAAAAAAAAAGACCGTGTTGTATAATTAGTTTTTGTCAAATGTGAAATTTCTCAGCATGAATATTCAGAGCCCAGCACTACTGATAGCAAAGGACTTCATTTTTAACAGAATTACATGTGTACACATTGTCACAAGAGACAGCTTCTTAATGTTGCTTTATATACACTCTTGCAGATGTCAGCATAAGAGAAGCCATCTGGGCAAAGATTCAGGCCAATTATAATGCATTTCAGGTTTTAATAAAAAACAGACATCCCTTCCTTTCACCCTTAGTTCTCTGAAGTAAACTGATTTCCCATATGTTCGTGAGCTATGCTCTTCCCTTACCAGTCACTCCTAATGAACTTCTCAATTTATACATAAGCAGGGCATTACTCTTTTCCCCCTTGTATCTGCATTCCCTTATGCTTGTTTCTGGTTCCTATCAAGAGGGATTGCACAAGAATCAATTCTTTTTATTCACTCTAAGTGAAAATAAAAACATATACTCTTTACCTTGGACCATAGGGGAAAAAAAAAGGAATCTTGCATTATATAGTATGGATATATATACTTTTTTATTTTAAACTGAGGAAAAATGCAGCTGGTATCATTGTCACCTGTAAAAAGTCAATACTTCTTGGGATTTCCCCAATAGGCATAGAGGAGATACTTGAATCCTTTTCTAGGATGTTGGATCACTGGTTACCTCAGTCGGTGGTAATCTCATAAATGTTACAGATACAAACAAAAAGACAAATGCTTTAAATTTGGAGAAAAAAGGAACCCTACATTTGTATTTTTCTAATAAGCATAGAAGAAAGTTGAAAAAGAACAAACCTGTGAAAGTTTGAAAAGTTTATGAGAAAGCTTCCTTCATACAAGTATTTGTTGTGCTGTGCTGAAGCTAATACAGAAATCTATGCTCAGAGCACTCACAGGAGAGAGATAAATTTCAGGAATATTTATATCTTCAAAATTCAGAAATAATAATTTAAAATTCTAGAAACTTTCACTTTTAAAATACATTTATTTAAATTAGGCATAAACTTTAAGAGTGTGGGAGACAGTGACTTTGACACTGCATTATGGGAGCTGCCAGCTTCTACCTACTTGTTGGCAACACCACTTTTGATTATTTTTTCCAGTGAAAACAGACCATTCCAAACATGAAGAAACCTTTATTTAATTAGTTTATTTATTTTAATGCTTCAGCAGATCTGACGATGATCAATGTCCACAGATGAGGTCTTGATAGAAACAAAGCTTTTGAAACTTGAAAATCAGCCAAGGTTGGCTTACAGAAGACAATGCTAGCCTGGCTCTGAGGAGGCTCCCAACCAGTTTTCTAACTTAAAAAGAGCTTACATTTTAAATCAAAACAGCTCACTTGTCTACTGGCAAAGTATACTAAAATTTAAGATTATGTTAGGTTTTAAAACTAGGACAACTGTTTGCAGGATTTATGAAAACCATAGCTGAATTTAGCAGTATCTGTGAGAACTGTAGTCCCCCTTAGTGGCATATGGTGTAGTATGAATCCTTCATCATGTGGCATAGGATTTTCATTATAAATTAATTAGTAAAACATCACACACACACAAATTAGAAAATAGCTTTTTATTTTTCCCTGGCTAAGTGTTTTTTGACAGAAATTCTCAAATCATGTTTATTCAGGACCCTTGCTGGAGCTGTCATCATCTGCCAACTTTCTGAGGTTGTGCTTTGCAATACAGTCTAGTCTTCAGTATGTAACAACCAGCCAGTGTTTCAGACTGCTGTAAAACAGCAACTGCTTCCCCTATAACTTTATCAAAATGAAGCTATAAACACAATTAACTTGTGTGAATACATATGGACCGTCATTACTGTGCACTGGCTGCACTCAGACAGCAAGACTCCAAACGAAGATCGTGTAAATGCCCCCTCCTGAGCTAGTCAGCCACTTACAACAGAGGACATGGGCATGATCTACTGCACAGTTCTGATCCTGAAGCAAGCACCTGAGAAGGTGAAAAGAACCATGGCCTAAAAGTACCTTTTTTTTTAAAAAAAAAAAACTGACTATAGACAGCCAAGGAGGACCAGCTTAGACAAAGCTAACATAAAAGCTACTTGTTTAGTCAGATAAATCCCACTCCAGTTCTCAAAAAACAATGAAGTTATTTCTGTCTTTGGTAAATCCCTCAAAACTGTGCTAAGTGTTTCAAAAGATGTCTGTATCCTGACAACACCCTTAACAAGACAGCAAAATATCTCTCCTTGTGTTATTTATGGGGATCTGAGGCCCACAGGCTACGTCTCTTCTGCTTTGCCCTCAGGCTGAGTTATACTTCTGTGAGCAGCAAAAACTTGGCTCAAATTCAGGTTGCATACAGATGTCATCTTCTCTTCTGGAGGAACATGCCTGGCCCCTTTTAGGAAGGAGTCCAGGCTATCTTATATCACGATACGTGACACTCGCGCGAGGAGAGCAAGGCTGGAAGGCAGCAGCTGGGCCGGGCACACAACGCCTGTGCCTGCCCGTGGAGAGGCCCGGCGAGCGCCTCAGTCCCAGCTGGATTGCTTCAGGGCCAACCCAGGAGCTGTTCCAGATGGTCAACAGTCTGTATCACTCGCAAATTTGGCTTGAACCTCAGCCCTGGAGTCACTCGTAATTGTACTGGCTAGGACTGTATTGCAGGCTAAGGCCCGGACAAGCAAGAGTATGCGAAGGGCAGAGCGATGGCTGTATCTAAATATAGGTGCATGTTAGCAATCCCAAATCATCTCATTTTCTGCTGCAGGAGCCAAAACTCCTGTGCACTGGTACTACCCCACAAGCCAGCTTCAGAAGCAGTGCTGGAGATGGTGAAACATGGTTCTCAAGATCAGTGTTCCTTCAGCCACTGCTATAGACCTGAGCTACCTAGGGGCTACTAAAGGGAAAGAGGCTCCTGAAATCACCAAAGTAGTACCTGGACAAGTAGAAAAAAGTGAGTCCAGACAGGAAAATGCAACAGCAATGCAAAAAAACAACAGCACAGGGATTTGTTTTTAGGAGATTAAAGCCTGAACCTGGAAAAAGTGTAAATGTCAACTCATCATTTGCACATATTAAACTAAATTTGGCACTACAGGGCTTGGTCTCCTCTAAGGCAATGAATGAGTACATTATAACTTTTTAACAGGCATGAATCAAACATCACCCTTATAAATATTTCTTTTTTGTTGTTAATTAGGATCAGCATAAAAATATTAGCAGATACTCATAGTGGCTCATTGTGGCTCATTCAGTTCTTGAAAACTACAAGTAAAAAATTATCTACTAGAACTTACTGGAAAATACTCAAATGAATAAATGCAAAATATTTTAAACAAACTTAATATAGAAAAATAAAAAAATAAAAAACACTTATAATCAAAGCAGCAAATCCAGCTATATAATGCACCTGCAACTCTTTCAGGTCAGTTCTCACTCATCAGGAACTTTGTAAAGTATTGTCTTCACTGGCTCCGTGTGCGTGTGTTTGCCTGTATGTGCTGGAGTGGATAAACATACATGGCTATTCATCAGGCACCTGTAGCAGGCTCAGTTACACTATGCCCACTAACCTGTACCTATTCAGACTACATCCAGGATGGCAAATCCCTTTTCAGTACCTGTTTTGATCCGTTTTCACTTCAGCCAGTGCTCAATGGGTAGAGAGAAGAAAGAGCCAAACTCCCATTTGAGCTACACTGCAAAAGGAAAAGAGGCAACAGACATTTGTTGCAGCAAGGGAACTTCTGATTAAATATGAATAAAATACCCTTCACAGTGAGAGTGATTAGGCACTGCAACAGTTTCTCCAGAGAAGCTGTGACATTTCCACTCTTGGGTAGATTCAAATCTTAGCTACACGCACAAATCTTCGAGCAACCTGCTTTGACTTTGAGATCAGCTCTGCTGCACTGGTAAGGTCATGGCTTACAAGGGGGAAGAGAGAGAGGGAAGGGTTTGTACGGGTCCCATACTCTAGAAGTGAGGTAAGAAGTGGTCTTGTCAGCCCTACCACCACGGCAGAGTGATTATTTTTGGTATCACCACCATAAAAGATTCAAATGATACCATCCATTATTAACCGAAGGTAAACCAATAGCTTCCACAGAGCCACTGATACTAGGTCTTCAGCAGAGAGTCAGAACACAAATGCAAGGCTAATGATGATTCAGGGAACCAAGCCAAGCAGTTGCCTTCAATATTAATGATGTAGATAAAAGACTCCATAGTATTTGAGACAGTAAGAACATGCAAAACTCATACATGATGAGAAGAGTTGCCTCTATTTTTATATTTAACTGACTCTAAAAACTATGTTGTATTTCTATGCTGTTTTTTATTTTATTGTGCCTTAGATTCTATTCATATGAGTTATTTTAATTTAATAGATCATATCTAGAGAGCTTTATTTGGACTTAAATTCCATGAATTAAGAAAAAAAAAAAAAGAATTATCGAACCCAACAGGATTTTTTGCCTAAGTACTATCTGATCAAAAACAAATTAAGACCTCAGGGCTTGAACTAACACAGCTAAGGGTATTTTTTTCCCTTCTTTAGATAATGCTGAGATTTTAAAAGAAACCCACAAGGGTCTATTATAAATCAGAGTGCCACAAGTGAACCATGAGGCTCCAGATAAGGTCTTACTGGCATAGTGACTGAAATGTGTCAACATTTCAAAGTACAACAAAGTTCTCCCTCAGCAGTTTCTCTTGAGATGCAAATTCTGCTTTATAACAAGATTCTAAGTTTTCCCCAGAATCTTAGCATCTTTGCAGCTAATGATTTTTTCATGTAACTGAATCTCTTGAGTCCCACAGTACATCCTTTCCTTATACAGTATACCTGGATTCTGTTACAATCAGCTCAACTGCCGGCCAAATTAGCTCATGTTTTTTATCAACTGCATGCTTGGCCAGGTCTGACCTATATTCCCCCTCACCTGTACCTCTTCAGAGCCTGTTCGAATTCTCTCCAGCTAGTTTAAAAAACATAACCTATTTTTACTAAAACTGGTGAAGCTGACTGATAGAAAAGGCAACTCCAGTGAGTCCTGGAAACCTAGGGCAATTACCTAAATTCTGCCCTTCAGAGATAATTTAACATTAATTAGCATCAGAACTTGTTACAGTTTGTTTAGCACTACAATTAAAAATAACTATTATAATGAGTTTCTGAAATATGAAGTATTAGCTTATTAACAGATCTCAAACACAACAGTGTACTTCAGGGGGCATTTAAGTTTGCTTCTGGCTGCAAGATGCCTTGAGAGCTTCAGAAGTTCCCCAGTTCATAGAGGGGAGAAAGATTTCTTCATATTGCTCTCCTGCTACCTCTTCTGGCAGCCGAAAGGAAGAGCATCCAGTTTAAACAAGGACTTGGTAATTTTACCTCAGTGCTAAAGCAGAAAAACTCACTGTAAACCTCATTTCATAATGGAGAAAATGAGAATTTGGCTTTGTGTAGGAAAGAGGAAATTCAGATCACATCTCTCCAAGATAATGCCAACGCTTGTTCCGCTGTTCTCCCGTTACGTTTCAAAAAGTGTCACATCCTGACAGCGCAATGCAATAGGACAGCCTTGTAGAGCAAGAAAACAAGGGAGAAGAGTCTCTGCCCTTCAGTCCGTATCTCCTGAGTAAGGGGATACTAAAAGCCCTTCCATTATACTTTATCTCACTTCCCTGCTGCAACAAGGTCGCTTAAAGCACCAGTTGTGCTCTGAAGGACAGTGCTTTCAGCTTCCTCTCAGTCTTGGCTCCGGTACCTAGATTTAGGGAGCTTTGAAGAAGTGCAAACAAGGGACTGCAGAGTCAGCACTGCATCAACAGCAGGAAACACGGAGAGTTACTGCTAAATCCCCTTCTTGGCTGCAGGCCATATCACTGGTCCACCCATATGGGAATGTCCTGTTACGTGACTTACATATGGATGGGCAGACTCAATCCCCAATGTATGTCAAAATGTCATCCTCCTTCCCTCCTCTGTTCCCCATCAGGAACGATTTATTTAATCAGGAGGACTAATCATACACGTAAGTTTGCAGGTAAGTAACCTCAGTGCATTGGAAATGTCTGGGAAAGATGGATGACCTGAGAGATTTGTGACCATCTGTGAGAACTCTGAGTAGAACAGCATCAGTTAGGTGGCATCATAGAATGGGTTGGGTTGGAAGGGACCTTGAAGCTCATCTAGTTCCAACCCCCATGCCAAGGGCAGGGACACCTCCCACCATACCAGGTTGCTCAAAGCCCCATCCAGCCTGGCCTGAACCCTTCCAGGGATGGGGCATCCACAGCTTCTCTGCTACGACTTGTAGGAATGAGCTGCAGAAACTTCTACACCTCTGCTAACTCTAAGTAAGCCCTCTCATCAGAACGGCTTAGCCTGCACACACTTCCACATTAACAGAAGTTCAGCAGCAGTGCATAGCACTCAGACCAGCCTGTGCATCCTAACATACAGACTGGGCCACAGAGAGTTCAGGAGCAGCCTTGAGTATCAATGCTAGTAGTAAGGAACCTAGTTTGTGTTTGACAGCCAGGACATGGCACTCGGAAGTAATGACACATTGTTAAAAGTGTTTGCATATCTTTCACAGGGAATTGACCGAATATTTGTGTTCCCGTTAGGTATATGTTAGTTACCAACACAATGCCTATTTCCTCATGCCCTCTTAGCTCCTGAGGGGGAAAAAAAAAGAGCAAGAGAACTTCAGAAGCCACAAGGATTTGTCTTTTGTGATTTAACGCTTAGAGGAGACAAAGGATAGAGTTTAGTTCTGAGCATGGTGGAGGGGAGGTGAGCTGCACCTTGCCAGTGCTGCCCTTGCAGTGTCCTATCCCTGGTCCTCTGTGGAACACTTGCAGTTGTCTTACACCAGTTTCAGCGTGGCAGGTCCATTTAGGCTTCACATCTCTATTCTCCCCTCAGGACTCTATGGCATGGAGGATACAGAATAGCTTTCTTTAAACTAAACATTTAGTTATTTTTAAAATAGGAAGGTAATGTTCACGAAGGGAAAAAAACTAATCAACAAAACAGTCTATGCAGGAGCAAAGTTTATCCTATCTCAGCACTTACCATCCCAAAATTAACCTAACCAAAGTTAAACTTTTCACTAAGGTGTCTATCTTGGAACACTGCCTTGGAATCAGTAAAATAAAGGGAAACTATAAATTAGTTCAAAGCATCCCCACACCATGTAACACCATGATATTAGAAAATGTCCAGAATCTTGACAGAAGTCACCACAGAAAACTACTCAATGACATCATTTGTTTCATTTAGTAGGAACGTGGTATTAATAGCATTAAGACAAATAACATCTAAGCATTTGCAAATGAAGGAAACCTTGAAATTAGGTTTTCTTTCTGGAAACAGTGCAACAACCTGTACAACTACACGAGCCCCACCAACTAGGTACCCACTTACAGACTTATTTCCACCAGCAAAACTGAGGCACTGCGACATTACAGGATGATTTGCAATGACTGCACACTATAGCACCTGCACTGGGTAGCAGAGACACCCTGCTTGTGAGATAATTCCAGTCTTGATGCAATCAAAGACTACTATGTTTTTTTTTTTTTTTTGGTAAAATTGTCCTAATTCACGCAGTGAACCTTCTCTGCTTCTGAACTTTGATGGCTGTTGTTGGCAGTAAAAGCCCAAATAACATCCAAGTGCACAGTACGTTCCCTCAACGGGAGAGCATAACTTGCATTGAACACAACATACCTGAACTACTTTTGTGCACCCAGCCCTCAGAAAGGGAAGGCATATCAAAAGCCTTCATGCTCATGTGCAGTTGAAGTCAACCAACCACTTGAATCTGTTGATGTCTTGAATTTTTTGGCTATAGTAGGAATTCCACAGTTTCTGTGACCTGCAGAAATTTCATGTCTCTAACTTGGGCTGTATGCGTGAATCTGCTTTTCTTTAACAAACTTTTTACAAGTTCTCCATTGGACCCTTTGGGTTGAACAACACTGATTTAATAAATTCTTTATCTATTTGTTGGGTAACACTGCCTTTTAGGTGTTACATTATTCTCTTCCTTTCTTTCTAGTTACCCTCAGTTTTAGCTTCTGATGTTAATTTAAAAATACTGTTCCTGATTGAGCAGGTTTATTTTTTATTTTTATTTTTTTTTTTAGTAATTTAAATTAAAAGCTCTTAGAGCTGTATTCCCAGTCTTCTGGCAGTTCCTGGGCATGTCTCCTTAGGGAGAAAGGATTATTTTCTTGTTAAAGTACTGGCAGAAGACAAAAATATCCAGTCATTTTGCAGAACCATCGCCAACTTCCTGAATGATATTTGACAACCTAGACTGCTTGTTTCTGTTTCTCAGCATAGATACAAAAGTATCTATTCTAAAGAAAAAAAAGTAAAAGTATCTATTCTAAAGAAAAAAAGTATCTATTCTAAAGAAATTTAAATAGAAAATGGAAGCAATGGCCATTCTCAGTGGTACTGCAGGCAGAATGCATAGTGAGTACAAGGTGCCAGTCCAAGGAAGAGCCATTATCTGCAAATACCCCTAATATTTTAAAAGGACCTAACTTTCACTTGGCATACAGCGGTCAAAGGCTTCGACAGGAACTGTGTGTAACATGCTATTTAAAATAGCATCATGTAGGATAGAGTTCACGTGGACTGCTCTGGGGGGAATGTGGAAAAGATGGAAAAATCGCTCCAGTAGGTGAAGTACTTTGGAGAGACAAAACTGACATGAAATACACATCTGTTCTTCAGTAAAATGAATTATCTAAGGCATATTAGAGACAGTCTTTATGCTTCTGGCAGTGAAGAATGGGCATTGGTACAAGCTATGCAAACCTGCCTGGAGTCCTTGTCTATGAGGGCAGCTGGCCAGCACCAAACTGTGTGAAATGACACCTGAACTGCCCTTGGTACCTGAACTGGACAGCAGTAACAACACTTCCAAAGGTGTCTGTGCTGCAGTCACAATTCCAAGTACTGTGCATTTATGTTTCAACAATGGGCTTCTTGCTTAACTTCAATGTTCTATGAATCAAGTATCTATCCAGAGGATACAAAATGCCTCAGACTGGAAGAACAACACTTTGGAGATGCCAACTCTGTGCTCTCTGGACAGTCATGTGGCACAGTCCAAAGCCTTTTTGATGTACTTACTCAACAGCCTGTGGTTGTGCCTTTATTCAAAATATGGTACCCACAAATGGAAATCTCTGCCTACAGCGTATGGAGTTGTCCTAAAACTCTGCAGTGAACTTCTCTGAAGTTTCCCACAGGAAAGCCAGATGCCATTCTAGGTTTCATCACTAGGTTTTCATTCATTTTTCAAAATGCCCCTTTCAAATGCAAAGGAATTTACATTTGGTCTGAAAGTTTTCTCTTCAAACCTAAAAGTAATTTGTGTAGGTAACATATTTGGCTTCTGGTACACGAATTATCTAATTGTAAGATAGAAATAGAAGAATATTTGCTCAGTTAGGAAAATATTGTATGCATACCATGCCCCTTTATACGTAACTACATGCCCTACATCACTTCACGTGCCCAAGAAGCCACAGACACATGCAGTACTGCTTTGCAGGCTCCTGGGGCAGGATCTCCTACCCTGTTCAGAACTCAGACGATGGGAGTCCTGAACGGAGGAGTTTGTACGCACACAGCCACAGTGGGAGGGTTGCTGGGGCTGGACAGGGGGAGAACTGCACTTACTTTCTGCACTAAAGTAAGCTCTTCTAAGTTAATTTGTGCTGCTAGCACAAGACTGAAGTGTATTGTGTTTGCATTTAAGTACGCCATAAAAGCTGAGATTAAATATAACTGAAAGAACCGTAACTTTTGCTTAATGGCTAAACTGTCAAAGTTTGCCTGAATTAAACCAATAGGCTTTAATGCCCCTGCAAACACTAGGTTCAAATTGTTTTCAAGACCTATAAAGAGACAACAGAAAGCATAAGCAGCCTGAACTGTTTAAAACGCGTGTTCTCTCTAATTGAATAAGAACCATCTGTCTTGGGACTATGGAAGTGGATGTGATCTATCCACACTGCGCCTAAATCTGTTCGCAGCTCGCCTCCCGTCCTGGGAGGAGGAAAAAGGGGGGAAAGCAAGATTCCTGATCTGTGTAAGGCACCACACGGGCGTGCCATGCGAAGGACCGCGATGGAGTGCAACCGCACAGGGTGACCTGCGATTTGCAGGAACGGGAGAGGCGTGCGAGACAGGGGCTGGGGGACTCAAATACACGAGTGAAGGAGCGGTGTTCCCAAAGCCGGGAGCACCTTTCCTTGCAGCTCCTGGGAGGAGCGCAGGGAGGGGACCCGGCGGCGACCCGCTGCACTTACTCGTGTTGTCGAAGGGTATCTGCTGGCAGCGAGCGGCGGGCCAGGCGCAGTGGTACACCGCTCCTCCCTGCACGATGTCCGGCTGCGACGTGTTGGCCTTGGGGGCTCCCACCAGGACGCCGACCCTGCGGAGCACGCCGCCCGGTCACCGCGGGAGGCGCGGGGGGCTCCCGGCCCCGCCGCCCCCCGCCGCCGGCCCCGCACTCACCTGCCGGGGTCGGGGATGTAGAAGTCCACCGAGTAGCCGAAGTAGCTGCCGGGGGGCCCGCTGTACACCGTCAGCTTCTCTTCGTCCAGGTTGAAGGCCACCGCCAGCGCTGACAGGACGAGGAGGAGGAGGATGAGGAGCAGCGGGCACGGCGGCTGCCGGCGGCGCAGCATCCTCGCCTCGCTGCGCGGCTCGCCCAGCCCGGCCGCAGCGCCCCGCAGCCGAGCGCAGCTGCGCGGTGCCGCGGGGGGCCGGCGGGGGAGGCTCGGCCCCGCTCACCCACCGCCACCTCCACCTCCGCCGCCACTGCCGGCGGGCAGCAAGCCGCGCTCCACCGCCCCCTGGCGGCCCCGGGGGAGGGAGGCTCCGGCGGAGAAGCCCCGGGACCGCACGGCGGCCTTGGAGGTTCCTCAGCCCCGCTGGGAGAGGGGCCCCGGAGGTGGCTCCGTCGTGGAGCTGAGGGGTGGTCGTGCCGCATTCACCGGGCTGTCTGAGGAGGATTTGTCACAGACAATCCACCAGTGGCGCTGGGAGAAGAAGCTGTCAGCTGGGACACGCCCTTAGATTAGATCTAAGCAGTTCCCCCAAAGCTCCGTGTGTCCAGCCCTGTTCGCAAGGGGAGACAGAGCTGGGGCTGGTGTGGGTATTTCCCACTTCTTGCAGCATGTTCTAGAGTTTGAACTGAAGGGTCTGACAGCTGAACAATGCCTTTCAGGAAACTGAACACATGGAAAAAAAGAGACCTTCATTAGGTTGTTATGTGACATGGGCATTAAAGACAAAGTGAACAAACAAAAACATGCAAACAACAACAACAACAACAAAAACTCTCACCACAGGAAAGATGTAAAGCTAGCCCCCCAGTTCAGAACACTTAGAGTCATAGAAGCATGGAGTGGTGTAGGTTGGAAGGGTTCTTAAAGATCTCCTGGTTCCAACCCCCTGCAGGGACACCTCCCACCAGACCAGGTTGCCCAAAGCCCCATCCAGCCTGGCCTTGAACACCTCCAGGGATGGGGCATCCACAGCTTCTCTGGGCAGCCTGTGCCAGGGCCTCACCACCCTCTGAGTGAAGAATTTCCTCCCTCTGTCTAACCTAAATCTCCCCTCTTTTATTTGAAAGCCACTACTCCTTGTCCTGTCATCACAATCCCTGACAGAGTCTCTCCCCAGCTTCCCAGCAGGCCCCCTTTAGGTACTGGCAGGCCGCTATAAGGTCTCCCCAGAGCCTTCTCTTTTCCTGGCTGAACAACCCCAGCTCCTTCAGCCTGTCCTTGTAGGAGAGCTGCTCTAGCCCTCTGATCATCCTCTGGATGGCATCCCTACCTTTTGTCATGCACCACACAGTTTGGCGTCATCCACAAACTTGCAGAGGGTGCACTTAATCCCACTGTCCATGTCATTAATAAAGATACTAAACAGTACTGCTCCTAGTACCCACCCCTGAGGGACACCTCTTGTCACTGATCTCCACCTGGACATTGAGCTGTTGACCACAACACTCTGGATGAGACCATTGTTAGCAGTTAGGAAAGGAATTCCTCTCTAAGTTTCTGTTAGTGCTTGCCTGGCTACATAAGCTTTTGTCATGCTGAAGGGAGGTCCTTACATTAGCACAGAGGATAGCATTGCTGTGGACCTTCACCACCGCTCTGTGTAGGTGCAGGTGTTGTGCCTTTATTCCCATAGAAATGGCCAACTCTACTGTACCGCAAGGTTCACCAACTTTTAGTAAGTTCCTCGTGTAAGTTCTTAAAAGTAACTAAAAACAATGAAGCTGTATAACATTTTTCTTGAATTGTTTTGCCCCAGTGAGCCTGACAATAGTGTTCTAGCTATTTTTGTTAAGAGTATGTAAAAACTGCATCTGCCTGTTAATGCTCCTTTCCCCAACAAGGCTAAACAGGACATTGCACCCACATCTTGAGGGGACAGTCTTATTTTATCTGACCAACCAAAGAAAGGAAGGAAAGGGAAAAACTATTTAATCAGCACTATTAGGACAAAAAGTGTTGTTTTTCATCATTTATAATGCAAGATGTGTCCAAAAAATATCAAGGAAAGATCAGAAAAATTGAGAACATTTGTCATGAAACCCATTTATAAACATGTTCCAGTAGTGCATACCTACGAAAGCAGCTGAGAGTAGTTTGTTTTGTTCTGAGGTTCTGGTTTCTTTTCTTTTGTGT
Organism: Nettapus auritus; assembly: GCA_011076525.1. NCBI lineage: Eukaryota > Metazoa > Chordata > Aves > Anseriformes > Anatidae > Nettapus > Nettapus auritus. The sequence goes on along the minus strand of CM021766.1, from coordinate 21,807,232 downwards.
TTGTTTTATTTTAAGTGTTTTATGGCAAGATTATTCTGATAAGACTGACATTCCTGCTCACAAAAATAGAACAGTGTGTTTACTTCCAGCATTAGCTATGTGACCCTCGGCTGTCCCCACAGGCTTGTAATATTCCTTAATTCTGTTAGCTTTACAACTCTACTGACTTTATTACTCTTATTAGAGTGAAACATAACCATTGACAGTATTTGGCCATTTTACATGGAACTAGTATCACAGTTCTATGCACCGATAAGAAATTCAGAAGTACCTCAATGACTTGTGGGGATAACACCTGCTCTTAACAGTCATACATTTTTAAAGCAAGTGAAGGCAAATAAATGAAAGTTGTGTATTGTGATAGTACTATATTCATTCCTGCCTATCTCAGGGAGGTTGGAACTGGATGATCTTCACAGCCCCTTCCAACCCAAGCCATTCTATGGTTCTATGATTCCATTCTATGAATAGGAATTCAGCTATCAAAAATGTTGCCTTATGCTAATGTCTATTACGTTGAACTACAAAGTCTTAATAGGCTCTAGAAACTGATCTGGAGCCAAGACAGAGAGCTTTTATATAAGGGCATTTAGCCAGAGTCCAAAAGTCATTATAAACCGATTTACTCTATAGAGTAACTGGAAGGTCAGATGTGGAACCAAATAATTTATACAAACGAAGTATGAGATTCACAGTGAGAACTTCTGCAGCTTGCATTATGTGCAGTTGGTAAGGTTAACATATCATTATGGTCTTTTCCATTTAAAAATAAATCAGTGAAAGCTTCTACAGAAAGTTTTGCCTAAGTAAAACCTAGATATTAGTATTTGATACAAGACTCTTATTATTAAACCTTTAATCTTATTTTATGCCATTATTTAGTAATCTGTCTGCTAGCAGAGGGAGGATAAATGTTCCAAAGAATCATATGGGATTTTAACATAAAGCTTGTCAAAACTAACGCCAATTTTACTGTTGGATCTTTCCAAAACCTGCCAGTACAGAAGCCTCGAGTGTCCAACTCTCACAGGAAAGCTTACCCGTTCCCTTAGCTGTTTCCCAGTAACTCTGTAGCAGGAAGCCTTCTCCTAAACCACACCTGGAGCCATTGCAGATAGTATTTTGTACTGATTATGCTGTCGCAAAGCAAGAGGATGAAATGAGAACACGACCATGCCCCACACAAGGCATAAATTTCTTAACAGTCTGCTACTGCCAGGTACTGAATCTGAGCACCTGCTCGTCCTTCCTAACCGAAAAGGATGAATTTTAGCCCGTACCCAAGTCTGAGAGCAACAAAGCTCCCAGGTCCATCAGGGCACTCATTCTGTACTTCTGACCCAAGTACAGATGCTCTCCTGCATTTGGGAGTAAAACGCCTGACAATTTTTGCTTGCAGCCAAATCAATTAATAATTAGCAAACTCATTGAGCTGTACTTTAAGGTTTGCTAGAGTCCCTTAGACTAATTAATAATTTTACTACTACAAGACCTTTCTTCTTCCCCCAGACACTAGTAGCTGGGATGTGAATTCAGGATGACATGCCAACAAAGGACGTTCAGCGTTAAGTTTTGAACCTTACCCCTGTGAACACTGTCCAAGTTATAAATCTTAGCAAAAGTAATTCATGTATGAAAAGCATTAAGGCTAATTTGAGAATGAGCAGACTAAGCTTTCCAGCGACCTAAGCTTATAGCCTTTGGGGAAAAAAAAAAAAAAAAAGAAAAAAAGAAAAAGAAAGAAAAGCTTATTTCAAGACATCTCAGGGGAATAGATTTTTCCTTCACTTATGTCACTAGGTTAATCACATGAAATCGATGTAAACCAGTCTAATGAGACAATTTGCCATCCTTGTGAAAAGCACAGGCTGGCTGCTCAGTTCACAGGACACTGAAGGGATGTTGCAGGGAAGAAACTGAACGCACTGTACTTACCCAGCACCTTCCATGTTACTGTGGTCAGCAGACTTGCAGCATAATACAGCAAACCCACAACTACAATCTCCAGAGCATCCCAATCCTATATGTTAAGCAGCTCAGTGTGGAAATGAGTACAGAGAGTAACTCCGTAGACACTCATCTAGCTGGAAAGCAAACGCAGCATGGCATGTGTTACACTAACGGCTGTTCTTGTTCCTGCTCACCAAGTGTAGTGCACACATAGCCATTTCACTACCCTAATACATCTTATTCCCACATCACCTATATACCAGCTAGGGCTTCTTTGCCCTAAATTCAGCCTCACAAGGAAGAGAAGAAAGAATAAAAGAAGGCACACAGATGGATCAGATAGAAATTAGCACTGTCTGAAAGAAAACCATGAACTTCAACTCAAGTACTCAAAAGCCAAAGTGTCCTGTGAATACTTAAGTGATTTACTGTTTTAAAGGGGTCTTCATGGAAAATATAACAAGCAGAGCCGCATTTGGATTATACTGGCTGCTCTCTATCCATTGAGAATATCTAACTGCAAACTTCAGTACTGATCCAATTCAAGCCTCAAACCACCAGGCAGTCTGAAGGAAAAAAGAAAGGTAAAGGAATAAGGGTTCCTTTATGTGAGGCATCAGCTACATTCCTATAGAGTATTGCAGCAAGGCTTCTATTTTATTTTATTTTTCTACTGTGAGATGAAAAATACTTTTATCTGACACAGGACTAGAAAAAGCCTGTTCTTTCCAACAGATCCAGTGCAAGCTCTGTTGTGCGACCCTGTATTGCAAACCAAGACAGACACTAGAATCCAGGAGAAAGAGCAAGAGAAGCGAACTCTCACCTTCAAAATCTGTCTGAAAACATTTTTCTTAAATTACCCAAACTAACTGAAGCAAGTACCCATCAAGCCTGAGCATTTCAGGAAAACCAAAGCTTCAGACTTGCCAGGTAGTCCAGTTAAATATTAGAACAGATTTCTCTTAGTTGTCTATATGCTTTTGAGTAGCAATACTACTGTTGTACAAATCTTTTAGCATCCAGACCACATAGATTAAGGAATCTTTTTAAAAAAATACTTTGCAGATGACATTTATTTATTTAGTTATTTTTAAACACTCTCAAAGAGTTAAGATACACTGCTGTCAGATTAGCATTCAGTAATGGTCACGTTAACTGCAGGAGCTACATTTTTAAACAAGTCCTGCTTGGACCTACACTGTTCACCCATTTCCAGATATAAAACTAACAGATACATCCTATAGTCCTGCAGAGAACATATCTGCAAGTGTCGTGCAAATCATGTTCTCCTTCCGCCATTATGACGTGCTTTATATTGCAACAAGGATTTCACCTCAAACCTACCTGTTCACTCCTGACCATGCCTGTTTGTCTTCCTGCATGATGATCATTCTAGAGGAATGAAATTTTGAAAAAGTAAAATAGTTCTGAATGCGAATTTCAAAATTTCTGTTGGCAATAACAGAAGCTCTTCAGTCAGTTAAGATGCAATAAATTACCGCCCTCCCCCACCCCCTCTAGAGATGTGTTCATCTCAAAACCTGGCATTTCTAAATGCAAGGTCCCTTTTCATCATTTTAGAGAAGTGGTAAACAAGTCACATTAAAACCAAATATATAAAAAACCAACACATCACGACTCAAGGAAAAAAATTTATTTTAGGGCTAACAAGTTGATAATAAATAAAGGAATATAATAATGTAATAACAGATGTTCTCATGCACTTAACACATACAATAACGCTGGCTTACACTGCTGTTTGGACAAATTGAGAAGAGGTATTTGGCAATATAAGTTTGAATAGTTTAGAGATTATAGAACAAGAAATTCTGCTGTTTCTTTTTTTACATTTCTTTTATACAAATTCAAATAAATATTAATACATCTATTTTTCCTCAGATTGCGTTCACTTTTAACATGCCTGATAACTAAGCCACAGTAATATACAACTGCCAAGAAATAGTATTTATGAATTATACTTATTAACATTCCTAGAAATGTATCATATTATGTCACATTGTGCAAGCTTCTTAGGTAAGATTGGATTTTAGGAAAAACTGCAGAAGGTTTAAACTCATTTAAACATATCCAGTGCAAAGGCCAGTCTAGTCCACACATTATGGTACTGTAATGTAAGCCAATATAATTTAAATAATAAAACATGCCTATATGATTCAGAAGCTGAATATGTCTTATGTTTTAAAGATCTGACATCTAATATGCAGATTCTGCAGTATCAGACATTTTTCAAATCTTTATGAGATGGCAAAATAATGTTAAGACTTTATAAGTAGTTTTTATTTTCTTTTTTAAGGGTAACTCACATTAACAGTACTACAGTGGCCAAAAAAAGACAAACCATTATAATAGAAATCAATCTGATTAAAAAATTAAATATTCCAATTAACACTGAAAAAGTGTTCGTATTCATTATTTACAATTCAGCAATGATACCAGTGTATAACTTCACACAGTCAAAGTATACCACTTTCCGAGCAAACACCAATTCGTCTATCCCCATTCAAGCATCCGATAGTAGCATGTTGTTTATACGTTTCATTCAGTTTAAAGAAGGAGATCGATCTGTGGTCCACAGTAATTCTATATATGGCCATTTGGTTTGCAAGCAGCGCTTTACAGGAGTGTCATCAGTCTGTAGCATTGGTTCTTCAAAGCCCATAACAACTGCTGTGCCTTCTACATACATGACCTGTCAAAACAAATCCAAATATGTCAGCTTATGTTTGTTCACAACTTTTTTTTCCTAAAGAAGAATCAGATCCATGAAGATCTTTCTATTATTTATTTTTATTTTTAAATGAAATGAGGTATGAAACCTCTACCCCAAAATCACAGCTGAAGAGCTGCAGTCTAGGCAACCTATTCACTAAACTGTCTACAGTATGATTATAAGCACAAAGCAGTTTCTCATTCCAAATATATCCTTTTATAAGAAAAAATAATACTTTTGAAAAAGCCAGTTTGAAGTACAACTATTTGTCTGCCACTACAGTTCCACAATTTAAGACAGGGAGTCAGCTTTGCAGGCTAATTGTTATTAAGACTGGACTTATGTTTCTTACATCTTACCTTTTCATTATAGTTGGATTGTTTCAGTCCGTTGTAATGGTAAACAGTGAATGACTCTGAAACCCTGGAGTCCTAGTAGAAAGAAAATAGTTAATTTCATGTATTATATACACTGTGCCTTGACAGTGTCTCTTCTTTACAACCAGACAAAAGCATTGAAACAGGGATGCTCCAGGAGTCTGTAGGAGTGTACCATTTCTACTTTTTCTTTCAGGTGACATATTGAAGATTTTGTTCATCTTGCTTTCCTCATCACAAATTATTAAAAGATGTCATTAAATTAACAGTTAAACTCCTCTAACATCCCCCCCCCAATATTTTCAAGAGCTACCCATGATTTTCTGTGTTCATGCGGACACTTTAAATCATATCTTCAGTACTTGCCATGTAGTAAGTGTCCTACTCTTTAAAGTTAAGACACCTTAAGTAGTAGCCACAGTTGTGTGTATTTATAATTGTTTGGATACCACTAAGTTAAATATTTACTAAGGACCAGATCCAGTCTCCAATACTCCATTTGAAAGGCAATGACAAATTTCTATTCCACATGCCTGCCTACTGCAAACTAATTCTGAGGACACCTGTGCAGCTGATGCCTACCAGATGGACTGCAGTTGTCAGCCTTTACCACTCCAGGCGTATAAGTGCTTTAGTCCTAAAAGGACTGAAACGTTTTGCATGTAACTGAATTAGGAAATGCAAATTAGATGTAATATCATCTCTTATACCTGCTGGACCAGGCTCCAAACAAAAGCTTTTCCCATTTTAAAATACACGGCAATAAAGGCAGGAATGAGGACACATCTGCTCAGGTTACAGCACATTCATCGGTTTACAGAAAGCCCCCATTTGTTTTTGTCCTCTAGAAGGACTCAAAAACTGTGCTGTGCTATGGGTCTCACACAACAAGCTAGGCTAGGCAGTAAAGGGAGGGTGGAGAAGAGAACTTCTTACAGAAGTTGCTTCACAGAGACAATAAAACTAAGCTTTGCTGGGAAGGGAAAAGGGCCCTTTCTTTTCCCTGATAAAGGTATGCTCACCCTGAAGGAAGAGAAGTGCTGGTTCCCAGTTCCCGTCCCACAGATGTTAGGAATTTTGTGCAGTAATTGTTTACCAAATAAAGGGCATACAGGAGAGTTCAAGAACTCCCCTCTCCAAGCAACTACCTAACCACTAAAGAGTCATGCTTGCACTCTCAGTCTAAATGGTTTTTGAATACTTTTCTAAGTCAACAGCTTTGAAAAGGAAAGCTGAGATCCCTTCTTCCTCTTGAGGTGGAATTTAGTACTTTCTAGGAGTAAGAATGAGAATTTATTGGGATCTCCCAAGTACTAAGTGTTCAAATATTATATAAAGGGGAATATCAACAATTCCAACCATCGCTGGCATCTGCTATTTCCTCACATTATTTTAAGACATTGTTCTTAATTTCTAAAGTATTTTACTTTAAGAAAGAATTCCGAACTAGACATCAGTATGGGGAAGGAAGGGTTCCTGCTATTTAATCCAGAGGCACGGGTAGGTTGGACAACCAGTGCCCTCAGCATGAAGTCACTCACGGACAGTGGCATCTCCCAGTCCAATATCTTGCTGATTGTTCAGACTGCACTCTTTAGGCAGTAATATTTCCCATGTTTTGCACTACAGCCAGTTCAACAGCTCAGGGAGAAACGAGTGGTAGGGAATCATGGCAACAGGGAATTAGCACCTGATGGACAGGTGCTGACTTGTGGCCTCCACCCTTGCAGCAGGTGAAGAGTTCCTCCACCAGGTCACCAGGTGACTAAGGTGGGGATCTGCCCATGACTCCACGATGCTTCCTTCTCCAGCTATCCCTGGCCTGTCAGTGATGGCATTCAGCAACACCCAACAAGTGCAGAAGCCCCTTACGAAGATTTTTCCCTTCAATCATGGCCCACAGTACTGGACAGTTCAGGTACTGCCAATTATAGAATAGGTACTTTGGCTTTCTAAACTCCACTCTAGGCATCTGAGGCCTAAAACTAAGTACTGGAATCTTCCAGACTTAAAGTGGAATATAATGGTAAAAAATAAGATTAAATTATATTCATTTTTAAAGATACTTCCACTTCTGGAAGTACAAATGAAAGGAAAATGAAACAGCTGGCAAATACACAATGTGTGTCTAGTTCTGTAAATCCCAACAAAATGAACACTAACTCCTCTTTTGTCCTCCAGATGCTGAATCATCTCTTAATGATGTATTCAGTCACTACCATCTTTGGCAGTGCATTTCTTCTGAATGGCCATCTCGTTTCACAGTGCAGTGCTGTTTGGGTGTAATACCCTGTACAACTCTGACAAAAGGAGTCTTCCTAAAGGTATTTTAAAAATACTAGTTTCATGTTACCTGGGTTGTAAAAATTAAGCCACAGTTTCCATTATATGTCAAAACACAAAAGCCTGCAAAGGATTACTCCTCTCAGCCCTTCTCTTGCCTCCTCCAGTGCATCTTTCCATCCCTGGGAAAACCCTCTCTCTTCTGCTGATACAAACATTTGAGACTGCTCTCATCTGGACCAGCTGCCTGTTCTGGTTTAACATACATCTGTACAAAGATGTTCCTCGTGGCAGGAGGAAGGCAGCATGACAGCAGGAGAACGTGACCCAAGCCAAAGAGAGAAGCAGATAGCAGCGCTAGGTTAACACATGCTTCAGAGCAGTGGTGCTCTCCTAACGGATATTTGCAAAATTACTTTCAAGCTCTCAATCTGTTTCATTACCCTGGCAGATACCGACTTCCACACATACTAAACATAAATCTGTAATGACTTCTTGTTATACTGTTTACATGATTAGAGATGCATGGTTTTACATATGTTGCAATATTTTCCTATCTGGGTAGCAATTATAGCAGACATTTGTAATATTGATACAAACAGACCATCATTTCATTCTGAGAAAAAACAAACTCAGATGAACCTCCTTTTCTGGCTAGGGAAGTGGTTCAATTTCATATGCAACATAATTATATATTTCCAGAACTTAATTTTTGGAATTGTCACTACGAGGGAGCTTCCTTCCAGTGTAAAGCTGACAAAATCACAGATACCTTACGTAAAATGAAGTTTACAGTTTGTTATGCAATGCAAGAAGTTATTTACTGGTCATACCTGCCAAATGAATACAATACTTGTTATTGAAAATATTTTTATGATATTAATCCAAGTGCTTTATGACCCTCAAAGACAAGTTAAAGAGACAGTGCTTTGCAGCAATGAAGCTATATTGATTACCTGCTCAGGGAAAAATTCTTGCAGAAAGGGACCCAGTAATATGATGCCCAGCCCTTCTGGGTCTAATTTGGTCTTCATGAGGTTTACACTACAACAAAAACATCGGATATAAAAGTATGAGTAAGACGTCTTTACTCCTGCATGACTAAATTACGCTCTGCTACCACAGTACTGGCTGCCAAGGATATCAATACTATTCTATTTTTGATCCTAAGTGACAAAATGCACCAGAATGGCATGCAAGTTGCCAAAACACAGTTATTTTTAAGTAAAAATAATCTCTTATTTTAAATTAAATAAGTGATAATTCTGAAGGACCACCATATTTGGTAAAGTAATTTGAAACCCATATAATCTAAAACTAGCTTTATAGCCCAAAAGGCATTTTGCTGTCTTGTAAGCATTCTTGAGCTATACATAAAACAGTCATCTCTCAAACACAGCTCTGTAACTGCCAAACAACCTGCTTTGAAACAGAGACTTGAAAAGCCTCCAGGAGGTACTAAGCGCAGTGAAATAAAACTAAGCTTAACATCTCATGTATGCATTGTGCCCTTGGTAACAAAGAAGCCAAAAAAATAATGCATTTATTAATAGTATACTGGAATAATCTGAAAGCCTTTCTGCATGAATATGGTGTAATTTTGGGTCACTACGAACAAATGTCAATTATGCCTTTATGCTTCTACTTCAACATCATATTCTACAGCCATGAGATTGTTTAAACATTTATTTATATTTATTCTATCCTTTAGTCTAAGTTACAAGTTGTACCATACAGGAGAATGTCCTCATTGGAGCAAACCAACAGACTGCCCTGCCCTGTGTACTGTTTCCGACAGCGGTCAGTAGTGAGTGCTTACAACAGAGTACAAGAGGGCAAGCATACAGTGATACCCTTAGTTTACCCTCCCTGTTTCCAGCAGTCTGCTGCTTCAAGACATCTTCAGTGAGAGGCTATATCTAACAGAGAGAGAGGTATTTTTTTTTTCTTTCCATGCATTTTCCTAATTGGCTTTGAACCCATATACACTTGTTGCATTTAATCAACTCCACTCAAAGATACTGTAAATAAACATCTTATGTTTTGCAGTAATCCAGTTTGATGACACCTTATTCTTGTACAGTGGGTAACAATGAACATAATTCTGTATTTATTTTTATGAAAATCCTGATTTTAGAAACCTCTCGCATGCCAATGATTGTCTTTCATTACTCATCTTAAGATTCCAAAAAGCTTAAAGCATTAGATAAGAAGATCACAACCAATTTCTATTTAGTTCTCAAACTAAGAAGTGCAAATAGCACTCTTGGAAGCAATGCCTTTAACTTTACTTTAACAACAACAGCAAAAACAGAACAGAAAGGTCTGTATGTAATTCAAAATGTGTTATTTATACTTTTGTTCCATATTAAATGGATAGGGCAACTAGAAACAAAATAGAATAGGCCCTCACAACAGTAATGTTAGACAAAATTTTTATTTAAGAAGAGATGTTTCAAGACAAAATATTCCATGGTTTCATCTCCGGTGAGGTCTTTCCCATATAGCAGTCTGTCTGACTCTCATCCTACATCAGTTTGTATTTGATGTGCTAAGCACAATGACATAGGCTAGGGTTATGCCACAGATGCCCTGAAGGACAAACAGCCAAATGAAAACTGCTCAATGCAGAAAGGCATTTCTGCAGACTTATTGATGCAACAGAACAAAAGGACAAAACAGATTTTCTCAGACCTTTTAAATGAAGGTTTTTTTGCCCCTTAAAAAAAAAAACTTTTGCAAATTTCACCATTTACAAACATGACACAAATACTAGCATTTTTGTCTCATCTTTCCTTTGGTTTTAGTTTCCTGTGTCTTTTGATTTTAATTTTCACTCTTCCTCCCCAGCTCAGTATACGTTGCTGAGTTTGTAACATTTGGAAGATAGAAAATGACATCAATAAATTTCATGTCAGTGGTAAGTACACTTGCAGCCTCAACAGCCATTTACAGGAACAACTGATTTAGACCGTAACAGGCTAGACCATATGCTCATGAAAGAGCAGAACCATCTTTTGAAGATGTAAAAAACCCAAACCAAACCAAACAAAAACAAACAAACAAACAAAAAAACCACCCTCCTTTCTGGGTTAAACATGCAGTGTCAAGACATGATTAGAAGGTAAGCTTTGACACTGAAAGTTAACTGCTGCCACCGAATATTAGTCCAGTCAGCCCATGTAACATCTAAAGTCAACTACGTTTTTCACTTAGTAGTTTTGACTCTAATCCTAGCAAGGTGCCATTTCTGGAAATAAATGTCAGTTATAAACAGAAGATACCATGTGCTGCTGGAACAAAAATGCAAGTCAAGCAGTTTCAGCTTTAAACTCTGTACATAGATCAGATAAAACTGCCTTCACGTGCCTTAGTGATTTATCTTTTTTGTCACAGTTTCACCCTAGTCAACATACAGGAATATATTCACAACGACCACCTCCTCAGTACATAGTAATGACAGTAGTGTTTTGTTTTTTTTTTTTTTTTTTGGCTTCTAGTTATCACTACCAAAGTTAGAGAGATTTTAATTCTAATTCATCCCCCCTTCCATTTCCCTGAAAGCTGACTTAGGCACTTCAAAATAACATCCTGTGCCCAGAGTACAGGCTAGGAAAAAAATCCAGAAAAAAACAGTAACTAATATGTGGCTAACAGATAATTTGTATACTGGTATTTTATTATACTTACTATTCAGGATCTGAAACAAGGTCCAGAGCCTTCATTACATCTTCTAGGAGAGTGTCAGGGATAAAGCCATTATCTAAAGAAGTAACAAAGCTCATTAGGAAAAGAAACAAAATGCTTTCCAGGAACACAGAATTCACTCAAAAATACAAATATTGCATATCTTTATCTCTAAAACTTAAAAACAAATGGGGGGTTCTAGAAGGAACAGTTTTCAAACACTTCTCTCCCAGTTTAAAAGAATGCAATACAGAAACTGTAGGTTTATCATTCATACACATAAAAGCTTAATTCTTGCTAAGAATTCAATCCCTATAGCAATCTCCACTTGATACATGGGGTAATTGTGCATTTTTTTTGTTTTTAAACAGTTAAAATAATGATTGAATGTTACACAATTTGTTTTCCAAAACATAAGGAATTTTTCATTTTGTGCCATATATGTTTAAAAGCAATTTCATGACGAATGCAATCATAGATCAGTTATTTTATGAAAGATTGATATAAGAGAAATCAAATTATATGTAAGCCTTCTGTTAATTACAAACAATATTACGAGGTTAAAAAGCATATGCTTTAAGAACTCTAACTGCTTTTACACTACGTTGTACTCAATTTCCTTTGCTACAAAAAGTTTTCAAAAATTTGTTTCATTTATAGATTGAGTGCTGTATTAAAAATTTTTTGTTTTAATTACTAAGTACTTAATTTGTCTATTAATCAGTCTGGGAATAAACAGCATATTACCCTGACATAGAAAGCACAGTGGATTTGAAAGTGCAGTATTTAGAACAAGTTTTGTAAAATAATAATCCTGTTTATTTTTAAGAGATCCACCACAGAATGCAGCATTCATTACTCCTTGAAATTTGTCTCCACCGAATGAATGCATTTCAATCCAAAAACCACACTTCAGCAAGACGTACAGCCCTTACCCTCAGGGTCGTATGTTTGGAAGACCCTCCTAGCTTGTTCTGAAGGCGCTTCAGGAGCAACAAGGGCCATATCCTTTGGAGAAAAAAGAAAAGAAAAGAAAACTTTCAGGATATTCTTGGTTCACATACAGATTACTAAGGAAACATTTAGCTATACTACACAGGTTTGGACCATAAATGAATGCAAATTAAATACAAGAGAAGAATAACTGAAGGTACTTTGAAAACATTGCTGATAGTGACTTAAAACTATCAAGAAATATGTTGCAGACCATTAAACTTCTAGACAAAGCTTAGGTAATTTTTTATGCAGATGCCATGGCACAGAAAAACTATTTGGAGTCTGTGTATTATATAGAGATTTAGATTTATAGTATTATTCTTCATATCCGAAAACACAAACAAGTAGCAGAGGAACTTAGTGAGCGTACTATGCATGCATGTATTACAAACAGATATAAAAATTACTTAGATAGAAAGCTGGAAGACAATGTTTTGAAGTGTATTTCACAGGCTGGCAGAACACAAACTTGTTAGTTGCATGAGAAAAATATGGTTCCAATAGTAGCTGTTGTAATGCTTTTATTTATGGGCTTTTCATCTCAAACACAGTTTTGCTTTCCAAAACTCATATACAGGAGACATTTTCTCTACTATCGTAAAACAGCAAAAAGCATATTCCTCTGGTTTTATGCCAAAAACATTATGAAAAAAGTAAAACTGGTAAGCTATTCATGAGAAATAAAAGGCGATAAAAAGGGTAAGAAATGCACCATACTCAACACACCCTTTAGCTTAAAAAGGTACCAAAACCTGAGATTAAAACAGAACATAAAACACCAAATAACTGCTCACAAGGAGTACCCGAAGTCCTACATCTCCTTTTAAAAGTTATGATCGTGTATGTTATTTTTCACACAGAAAGGGAAATGAAAAACTAAAACTTACTAAGGAAACGCTGCATTTGACAATGCTCCCCTATAGTTTTACTTCCTGTCAAAGTAGACATGTAATGTTATCTGCTCTGCTATGAACAGGAAAGCAAACAAAAAGTTGGCTTTCCTCTAAACAACAGTAAACACCAAAAATATGTTTCTTCATATTGTATCAAGTAATTGTTTTTTTTTGTTTGTTTGTTTTTTTTTTACAAATCGAAGTGTTCTAAAAAGTACACAATCTTTTTATTTCCAGTTTCAGCTCAACTTTACTTTCTGAAGATGCCATTTTTTTAGAAGAGAAAATCACAGTATCCACTTGTTATACCTCTATGTGGCAACAGTAAATCAGAAAAATGTAGAATTCAATAATGCATAGGGACTTACTGCTCTTTGAACAGATTAAGAAAACTACTTCAGGGAAAGAACAGAAGCAAATCATAGATTTTACCAGAACTCCACTCTTATCCATTTTCTCTTAATAGCTGACTCCAAATCAGCCAAGAATTTTAAGTATACACCTAACAGTATCTGGCACATGGTTAGAAAACTTTCCTGAATGAAAGCCAGCTGCCTAGAATACACAAAAAGGGGTAACATGCGACCCAACACACATTTTAAAATATCAAGCAAGTTTTATTTTGCACGAATGAGAGATGCAGGTATTACTGGCATCAGGTGCATACAATCATGGGTTAGAGTTCCCCTAATTTCTGTACACGGGACAGCCAATATTTGGTCTTAAAAAGGATGGTATATAGAAGTTAGGAGGAGACATCTGAGCCACCAGCCAAGGCACTAGTAGAACAGTAGAACACCAGCCCATTACACCTTCTGTCCTAAGAGCTGCTCTCCTGCTGCTTGACACCACGCAAAAATCTCCATTACCAAGCAGTGTGGTGCCTGTATGGAAGGATGGGGGTTCAATCTGCTGTGATCTGTTAAGGGATACCCATATCACAACTTAAGTGGTAATAAAGTTTGGGCCAAATTCCAGCCCTAGATGCACACTGTGCAGATGCAAAGTCAGCTGCTCGTGTCCACCCCACAGGCAAGGCTCTGTGAAAAGCAGCATCCCAGCGCACAACTTCAGCACGGGCTCCACAGCTAGAGAAAGCTTTCAGCACATCTGTTGGACACTTGGTTGCATGCAGCAGGATTCAGAGGATCAATGCAATGGGAATTTTCCCCTCAAAGAAAGCTCTCAAACATGCTAAGTCCCTAATGCAGATTAATCCAATGAATCTCGTCTGCTGGAAGCCTCCTAGTTCTTAAGACGCGAGAAGTCCTTACCAGGACCAAGTCAATTCCTGGCTCCAGCCTATTGGGCCTCTTGCAGCACAAGTACCACATCTCACTGTGACTGGACTTCTGAGCCCATCTTCATTTGTGTCAGAAGTAGGCTGGCCTGCAGAGAAACTAGGACTGTACGCCTCCCCGAGCTACATGAGAATTCTCCATCACCCTGTACCTGAGTACTCCAAGGGAGAATGCCTACAGAAGACACCAGCTCAGGAGAAGTCCCTTCATGTTTTAGTCTCTCCTGGTGAGAACAACTTCTACAGTACTTGCTTAATAGACTGGAAAAATAAAAGCTAATTTGTTATATTAATCCAGTATCATAAAAACGCAATGTTAAGGGTCTAAATATGACTGATTTAGAACAAAAACCCTAATGAAAAATATTAGTGATTGTGAAAATGAATGACAACTAGAGCACTTACAGAAAATCAATACTTTAACAGTGTATCTTCACAGTTGCACATTTAAACTTCTTTTTAAGCAGGTGAGAGACTTAGGAAACAAAAAGATTAGAAAAAAATCATGTTTGAAAAACACTACAAAAGATTATAATTAATTCTTTAAAGAAGGAAAAAGTAAATAAAATGTATCCGAGTGTGGAACCCCAAACTGTTCTAACCTCTGAGACTGCTGGTTCATAAATAATTTTAATTCCAAGATTTTAGCCACGTATATACAAAACTGATGCATCCCCTAACTTAGAATATACATCCACTATCCAGAACAACTAGCGAGCTCAACCAGTCCATACGTTTCTATCTAGCCAACGCCCCTCTCGCTCCCCCCAAACAAACCCGCACCTCCCTCGAGCAGCACAATTGAAAACGTGACAAACATTTAATGAAAACATACTTCAGCTGCCCACGTTGATACTCTGTCATATGTGCCAAAACACACGCCCCCAGCCTTCTGAATTGTATTTTGATGTATCCCATGCATTGAAAGTTCCATATAAGGGAATTCCATCAACAGTTAATTATAATAATTATTTGCAATATTAAGTACAACATGTCCCCAAAATCACATTTCGCTTGTTGGCTCTTGTGATACACAAACAAGTCATTTTGTATTACTTTGAAAAGTTGTTCTCATCAGCGGTACCAGTTATTTTAAGATCCCGTGTTTACCCTCAGAGGCAAAAAGACTCTTCGTAAGTTTTAATGAAAACATTCCAGAAGTTTTCATTTTACAAATCAAAACCAGAACATAATGAATAAGCCACACTGACATTCTGGCTATGAGTTTTTACAAAGACCCCTTGCTGAAAGACCTGCTGCCCCTGAAAATGAAATGTTTGCATATGGCCCACTTCGCAGTTCCACACATACCACTGTGGAGTGATACGTGGAAGAATTACATACTATAGCAATAATTCTTTTCTTAAAAATTTGCCTGAAAACAATACAGAAACACTGGTAATTTATGAACTATTTAATCAGATCTGCAAGAACCAAGATTATTTTGTATCTTGTATTTTGGAATCTTGTATTACAGACAAAACAGTGTCTTTTTCAATGCTGTAATCATTGGCTTTCAAGACAGCAACTTTTCCAAAATAGTTTCCTAAGCAAACAAGGCTGATGGGATCTGAAACTAATTCCCGTATCTCTAGTTGACTTCTGGATGCATTGCTCAACTTCAGCTTTGTTTGACAGAAGGACTAGAGTCTCAAGACTGGCTGTTGAAACTGGAGGCCAAGCAGAGAGGGATTGCTCAAGTTTGTGTTCCCAGCAAGACAGAAGGCAGAGACTGCTGTTAATGACTGCGTTTGGCAGAAGGTAGACAACTGTCAACTACTGCAGGCACAAGCTCAGACTCGTGACTTGTGAATCCATGCCTGACTCTCCTCACGTGCACCTCTGCAGGAAATTAAGCGGTGGGTTACCATAGCATGTATGGGTGTGCATGGAGAGGTAGAAAGAGAGGTGCAAGATAGAAAATGAAAGGGAAAGAAGAAAAAAACATTTAAGAAGTTGTCTAGGAGACAACCTGCTGAAAGACAGGCTTTGTCTGGTCTGCTCTTCTGCAATGCGCCTTGGCTTGGAAGCCCATTCACCCTACAGCAAAATCTGACAAAACATTCATTGCATACTACTTTCTTTCCCTCAAAGATAAAATGAAATAAATTTGTCAGAAAGTTAGGCCATGGTATCTTGGAGTTCTTCTGGACAACCAATTGCCTCTGAGTCAGCAGCACATCCTCACATCAAGGAAGGCTGTATTAGCAGGAAGGCAGCAAGCAGCTGGAGGACAGTGATTCTTCCTCTATACCTCGGAGATTCCACCTGAGATACAGGGAATGGGTTTGGGCTCCTGACCACAAGATGCTGACATACTGGAGCTGTCCAGAGAAGGGCAACCAAAATAACTGACGCGGGTAAAGAAGGTAATACAGGAGAAGGGATTGAGGGGGCTGGATTTCTCAAGTCTTAGAAAAGGTTAGCAATAATCACTGCTATCTTCAACTACCTACTAATACAATAGGGAAGACAGGGCCAGACTGTGGGATGTGCAGAGAGGGCATGAGCCAAGGGTACAAGTCGCAAAACAGGAGATTTATATTAGATATTGTAATTATTTTTTTCTTCCCCCAGGATGAAGGAAACCGAACATTGGAACAGGCTGCCCAACAAGGCTGCAGAGATGTTGAAAACACAACTGGACAAGACCCTGAGCAATCTGCTCTGGGCAAGACCTGCTCTGAGCAGGGAGCTTAGTCCTAAAACCTCTAGCAGTTCTTTCCCATCTAGTTTATAATTCTAAGAAGTTCTAGATTTACTGCTCTCATCTTACTACTTCAGCTGGTCTTGATGAGACACTGAACATGTACTTTGAGATGTGTAACAATCTTACTGTATAAATTACCTGTTCAGAATGGTCACCATTTCCTCTTAATTTTAACCCAATGGCTCCAAGCTGAATGCTTCCAAAATTTCTGTAAGTTATTTGAATTTAAGTACTAAGCTTGAAAATTCTTATCCAGACACAGCTATCCGCATGCCGATGTTGTGAAAATGTTTGAGTGTGGATGGATACAATAGTTCAATCGCTGGCTTTGGTTCACGTGCAACAGTTGGGACTCTGGACTGAGATCCCGATAAAAAAACCATCCCTACCATGTCAAAAAACACCAGGGTCCTGTTCTGCTTTTACTCTGGGTAGGACTCCAGAGACAAGTTAAACTGGATAAAATCCAACATCTATCTCTCTGAAACAAAAAAGTAGAAGGTTTTAACAGTATGGGAAGTACAAAGAAAGTCAAATGTATCCTAATACTGTGAGACTACAAAGGCACCTTATGCATGACACGGAGGAAGAATCTCACTCAATCCCACTGTGGAGATGGTTCGTAAAGAAATCTGATTTTAATCATCTTTAAGGTTCTCTCAGAGATTATCTTTTGAAAAAGAAATTTCATATGATCCTACTAATATACTCTGTAACTGTATCACCATTTGGATGCATAGGTCTTTCACACATGACCGGAATACATTTCAAATTAGACAGAGCTCCAAAATAAGAATGAGAAGCTTCAGTTCCTCAACAACGCATTCAACAACATTCCAAGAAGCCTACAAGTGAGCTGCTGCTGCATTAAATAAAAGAGGATGGGGGAAGGAGGTAGAAAGGGTGTAGGAAATTCATGTTCCTTGTTTTGGAGCATGTACTACAAGAGATTACCATAAAACAATGAAGATCAGTTATATAGTGTTCATTTTTATTTATTTCAGTTACCAGCTCGTTTTTCTCACTAACGCAGAACAAAGCCTTTGTTTTGAGAGCAAAAGTGTGTTACTGGAATTACAGAACAGGAATGAGTAAGTTTTTTGTTTCCTGGAATTCTTATTTAATTACTAAATTAAGTATTACCCCCACCTTCACAAGTTTAATTGAAAAGGGCAGCTTTTCCATACTTTTGTTATTTAATAGTATCATATTCTGTCCTCAACAACAAAAAAATAATCTCTATTCCTAAGAGGAACCAAAGTGGAAGTGGTCAGGTTTCATGGCTGAGAAGGTGCAAAAACTTCACAACAAAGCTTACTCAAAATGAATTGTAGTTTTTATTATCTGTCATCTTTAAAAAAATCTATATGAAACAGCATTTCTGTATCTAGTACCATTTCAGGCTGTAGACATGAAGCACTTGCAATACAACTGCTGGTGAGCATTAATACAGTAACTCTATTCGAAAATTGCACTATATAGGTGGGAGGTGAACAGGTGTGACAGGAACATGCAATGGCACAGTTCAAAGATGTACCTCAGAAATTCAATTCTTCCTAAATACTCAAAGTACTGAGAGCCTCACTTCATGTTAGAAACCAGTTTCAGGTATTCAGTTTGACACTTAAACTATGTAGTTCATCTTTGGTAAGATGAAAATGCCCTGGTTTGCTTCAACCCTGAACCACGACATGTTTTTGAAAGAGGGTGAGACTGTGAGATTGATTATTTTTTTTTAACTCAAGTATGAAAAAAATGTTTCTGAAGGACAATTATTAACTTGGCTAAGTACTGAAAGTACGATCTTACAGTTTTACATGTGAGAAGTATGAGCTTTCGAAGTAATTAAGAAAACAATATATTAAGAATGTCACGTGACCACTGCTATTTTGTGCTGCTAAGCAGTATTTTAAGGAATCTCTATATTTACATATGCAGAAAATTCTACACACTCATGGACATTACACTTTTCTTTTTAAAAACAGTATTGCCTTTTATGTTCATATTGCAATTTGGCATTTCAGGTAGCTAATTCTGTAATAGCAGAATATAACAATTACCTCATATGAAAGGCAGTATGTTTATTCCTTTAATACACAGCTTGTGTTATTTTCCTCATTAAAGCTGTGTTACACAATATAGCCCATTTTGTTTAACACCAATTACATCAGTTTTCTTAATTATGCACAGGCAATCACAGAACTTTATTTCTGATTACATCCATACTGTCTCAATATTCCTGTAGCAAAGTATCTTTAACTTATTCACGTCTTAGACTGGCAACTTTGGCACCTCTCTGTAACATAAAACTTCTCTTTTCAAAAAGTCTATATAAACATACACAGACATATATAACGATTCCCTAAACTATAAAGCAGTAGACACAAAAGGGTATAATTCAAACTCAATGAGAAAATATTAATGTTTCATACCCTTCTCATGTAAAACAAATCAACAGTGGGTGGAAAAAAGAGCATTTAAAAACTGAAAGGTTACTTAAATTTAGAAACAAACATGTTACTCAGTTATTAAAATATGACTTCTGATGCTACGACGCTACATATGGGAGAAATAAAAATAGAAAATTAAAGTAGCATGTTAAATAACTGCTTCAACTCAGCTAGGAAAAGTTAAAAGCTTCTTCCACCATAAGTGGTTCCCCCCACATCTTTCCTCATATTTTTTCTTCCTTCCTCATTGAGACTTTCAATTCATTCATTCACATATTTCTAACCTGAAAGTAGAGCTGTTTTATCAAAGGAAGTTGTTATCAGTATGAAAGGAGATGATTAAGGAATGTAAACGTCATTTCTGAATGCTTCTCAAAAGCGGTTAGAAAGGGACTTTGAGGGTATTTGTGATTGTACATGTGAAGGATGAAAATAGATGTTGTATTTGGGTTCACTCTGATGTTGCCAGGGATTGAACAGCTGTCACATACATTAAGGTTCTGTGAATCAGACAATAGCTAGAATCCAAGTTGATTTTAATCAGGTTCCTGCCAGTTATAAAATTACCTAATACCTAAGGTCTCCTGGAAACATGAAGATTCTGTACGCCAGTTCAGTCTGTCACGTTACACATTTATTAGGCATCTGGGGAGTTTTGTGAAACACGAAGTTTGGCTTCAAGTTTCAGAACAAGACGACAACTGCTAATATTTTAAAGAATATTTTTTACTATTTTACTAAGAATATTTTTACTATTGACGCATATGTTGTCATGTTGGCATCTTGTTTAGTGTTTTCAGTCCCCTGCATCTAGCCTAGTGTGATCTGGGAACATGGGAATAAAGCAGGCTGAGCAGAGATGAGTATTAAAAAGAAAACATCTTCCCAAATCTTCCCAAGGATACAGGACATCTTGCTCAGAAAGAACGAACATCTGTCTTTAGACTTTTGGGGGGAAGGAGAAAGTGGACACAAGTTTATTTCCTTGTTGTTTAGCTCAAAACCACTTCATAAGCTTTCAGTAACTATACTTACTTAAAACTCCCTATTTCATAAGCTATATAATACATCTATGACTTCATGACAGAAGAAAAATCCTATGGGGAAGAAAGAATATGACAAATCAATCTAGAACATGTATTTATAGCAGGCAAATAAAGATTAACAGCCATTCATACTCACTGATTTTTGCTAACCGAGGATGGCAATGGTCATACCACCAGTTCTTAGACTAATTGTGGCACTGCTATTTGGTAACATAGCGAGTACCAAATTTCCAAGTTCCACTAAAAATAGTAAAATAATATTCCTAGTATCATTATCTGCTAAACAATTTCTGCAGTTAGTAAACTGTAACTAGAAAATAGAAAAAAAAAGGAAGTCTGTGGAACAACGAATGGATGGGACAGGCCTGGCATTTTCAGAGCTTATTATTTATATATATATTACCTTGTATAAGAACATATAGCAAATGGAGAAGTTAGCCATTATACTTGACCTATCCCGTCTCTTCTTTGCAATACTACATTACTACAGATATTAAATTCCATATTTTGGAAGGCAGTAGGTTAGATTTTAGGACCCTTGGGAAAAAAATACATTCTGTGTTGAAACAGCTCAATAAGCTCTCTTTAAGATTCCCTTTCTGGAATGATTCCATTAAGAGAATCACTGACTCTGATTATACCATTTGCTGACATAAATTGCCTTATTTACTGACCTGCGTTAGTTTAGAAACTTTGACAATCATATATATACTTGTTGAAAAGGCATGGAAATTAAACCCAGCTTCTTCCCCTTCCACGTGCTGAGACAGCATCGAATGACTAAAACAGTACCTTCTACCTCTGTCTTATCTCTTTCTGAAGTACAATGTCATGCCAAAACCTGACACGAACACTGGAACAGACCACTGCACTGCATTCATATACTTTCTGGAGAGGAGTATTCTACAACAAACTAAATCCCTTCTTTCCAATCCTCACTTGCTGTCAGCTTAACTATTAAGAAAGATAGTATTTTCTTACATATTATTAAATGATTTGTAAACCAGCAAGAAATGAAAGCATGCTAAATTTATTAAGTCACAGCTTTTGGGCTAAGACTTTAAAAAGCCTTTAAGGGAGTAAGTTTATGCCTCTCCCCTCCATCTACTCACTGGATCACTGGATAAACTACAAATTGGTTATGGTGTAATGATACCTGCTCCATTATTAACAGAGTTCAAATAAAAATAGTAATATTATTATTCAGTGGGAATTTGAAAAAATAACTAAATATATGCAGAATGCTGAAGTATAAAACCATTTCAAAAATTAAAAAGCCAAAACTTAAATTTCCAAATGAGGACTTTTGAAGTAGTTGTGTTTTTCAGGCCAAGATCTACTGTGAGCTAAACATAAAAGCACGCACAACAACTCAGCAGCTGTTAGACACGGGAAGGATTCTGAGCTGTTTCATATAATATTCAGTGACAACTATCCGAAAGAAAGGGTCTGCAAAAAAAATTATATGAAGACGTAAGTATAAATGCCTAGTTTCTAAATGTTACCTGCAGACTGCAACAGCCACAAACATACCACTTGCCAAATGCAGAATCAAGACCACAACTGGTAAATGTTAATGCACTGAGTGAGGTGGACATGCTTCGTGACCAGCAGAAAAAAACAAAAACAAAAAACCAACAAAAACTAGTAATACGATATATGAGAGAACATTACATTAAAAGAGGTGTGGATATAAAACTTCAGATCAGGACTTGCTGGATGGCTATATCCTATCGTACTACTGAGCAATTGTATGAACAATGCTTTGCTATTTAATATAGCTGAAAATGGAACTGAAGTGATAATTAAAGTGATATCACTAAGGTGATAATGCCAGAATTGAGTAGAATTTATAGCCGGAGAGGCCAAGGTACCTGACTAATGGAAAAAGCACATGATGGAGAAAAAGCCATCAGCATATTGTTTTTCACTTGAACTGGAATTAGGAATAACATGTTTCTGTAAATATCAATATGATTGATATTTAAAAGCTGTAATACTATTAAAAAATGTATCACTTTATTCATCATTTTTAATAATAAGCTGGGATTCCTATTCCTCCAAATTTGAAAAACAGAATATCTACCCGTCATGTGATGACTCAGGCCCCATGTCTTCTCTATTGTATCAAATATAGCTGGAACCAACATTGGTTTCATACCTAAAAGGGATACAGAATGATACAGTGATGTTCTCACCCTTCGTTTCTATGCGTTGACGTTCAGAATTTACTTGATACAGTGACTTATACTTTATAAAACTGTATTTAACAATGTCTTTGACGCATTTACTATTTGCGAGACGCTCTGCATATACTAACAAAAAAACTGTAATGTGTTTCTTCAAAAATCAGCCTTTCATTTGATAAGACTGACATACAAACTATGGTGCTCATACCCTCTTTCCTTAAACAGGACACTATAAAACCTTTTGGATGCTAATAACTACTTTTATGGGGTGAAACCCAATCCATTACCTTCCACTCCCCAATTTCAGTTTACAGTTATGACACAGTCATTCATTTAATTCTAATATGAGGAAAAGGAGAAAAAATATTTCTCAGGGCTGCTCTGCCTACAAATGGGCAGTAAACAAACCACAATTTTTATGACATGTTGTATATTTTTCACAACAGTAGCTTATACATTCATTATAGTGTTCCAATAAAAAAAATACCTTTCAGAAACATATCATTTAAATGAGCCAAAATAATTTTCACAGAGATGACTACACCCCCACATAGCCTACTGCTTATCTTTAAAATCAGACAAGTTTATTTTTTAAGCAACTGAAATACAAACTCAGAAAACTGAAAGTAAATAGAACATATGTTTTGAAGAGAACTAGGAAAACTGAATAAACAGATGAATTCTAGAATACTAGAATCACTTTTCTTCCTAACTGTATTTAAAAATAAATTTGAAATGGTTAAGGAACAGCATTTTTAGTGTGATATTCATGGTTATTACTCAAACGTATTTTCTTTGTAATTTTTCCAATTTGGAAGTGATCCGACAATATACTAAATTGAGAACTTAGCAGTTCAAGGGAAGGATTTTTTTTTTTCCTATTTGTGGATCTATAAAAGGCTCTTGACATTGCATTGGTTTTATTTCCTTTATTTCATCTCTCCTTCTCTCTTTGTCTTCAAAGGGCACCTCATGCAACAAGTGTTAGCATTTTACTTTGAATTTTTAGACTTAGATTTTACTGGATCAAAAGTTCCCGTTGGAATTACTAGAACTATTTTCTGCCCCATTTCAAAAGTTTTCATCTAGGCTTGGAAACAGCATCTGAGGAGACAGTACAAAGCCATTCCCTCCCCTACTTCAGGGCAAAGCAGTACCAACATGTAATATTTCAGGAGGAATAATTCAGTGACACAAAAATTGGAACAACATAAACACACGAAAAGTGATATCATCTGAGCAGTCCTGTTCTCATCTACATCATGTATAGAAACTCGAATTCCCCCTCTGAAAGAAAACAGATGGATGAGAAATCTTTTCCCAGGAAGTAATTTGCTTATTTGCTTAGGGGTATATACAATTACATTTCATGGTCTATATCAGCCAACCATGAACAATGTCCTTAAATGATCACAGTGAAAGCTATACATAATGGGACGAATGTTAAAAATATCTGAAACTTTAAGGAACTTATAAATAAAGATAAGTGTCTGAAATTAGTCAGAGAATCAGGATAAACACAGTGAAAACATTCTTTTTGTTGGTAAATCCCCAAATAGCTGGTTTGATGAATATTGTGAGCCTTACGCCCTCTCAGTTTAATGACCTCTATGTCACAATTTTTCAGTGTCTCAACTCCGAGAACAAATGTAAAAGTTATGAGTGAGTTACTGCCCCTGTGATCTAAACAGTAAGTCCCCATCATTGCTAGTCATATTATAAGATGCACAGCACTTTTGACAAGAGCAGCATCAACTCTACCGTGAGGTAAAGATCCTCAAAAAATCTTGTATACAAATCTAGACATCCTTATATTAGAACAAGGACAAAAGCCGTAACTGATATAACATGGTATAGCATGGATAGAAGTTATGAAGCAGTGCCTCCAGTGCCTTTCCACAGTTCCTGTGCTTACGATGTGGCAGCAAGGAAAGGCCGTACCTGAAGATGTAATTCCACTAATTAAAACAACCAAAAAACAATTATAATTTTCTTGGGTAAATGCTGGTGTGTAAGTTACATATATAAATTTAAAAAAGTACAGGTTTCACCACAGAAAGACTCTCAGACAAAGAAATGGCCCAGAAGTGCCTGCTCTGAGACACAAACATGCATCTGCAGGAACAATTTAATCAGAAAGTAAAATTGAGGCAGACCTACAAAGAACGGAATAAGGTTTCACAGTCACGCTCTGTGATCTTGCAAAGCTACAATAGGGTAGATACCTTACAGAAGTATTGTATTTTGATGTACCCCTTTCCAAGGATGAAACCATTATTGAGAACTAGCCTTTTGGCTACAAAACTATTTGGACAAAGCAACCCCTGTGAACTACTGTACTATTCAGACCAATTTAAATTCATTTGTTTAACAACTACACTGTGAAGCTCAAAGTAACCAGCGGAATAAATTAAATTCTCTGCAGGCTCACAGATACCACAGGGAACACCCTGCCCTAACATTCACTTCAAAGAGGGGGTCTTTGCTTGCAGAAAGAGCTCTTAACAGTTGATGGAAATGTATCTGAAGCTTCACTGCTGATTTAATCAGGTCAGAGCATTTGTCAAGAACAGAGCAGCATCTGTCTCCCTGCTCTTCATCAGCAACAAAGAAAACTAACCCCCTGCTTGAGCCCAGAAGTTACCACCATTAACTTACACATCTACATCCTCCTGCCAGACAGTCCCAACCGGAACCAAATTCCCCTTACTCTTGGAAACTTAAGACTCTGAAACCACATACTCTGTAACCATTTCCTGAGGTGGAATTCTTCAAAACCTGATTCTGAATTCTTCTCTAGTGAAGAAACACTTCAAAATCTGGTTACCTGCATTCACCAGTCATGGGAGCAAAACCCAAAACAAAGGGAGTAGATATTTTTCACTACCTTCTCTACACGGAAGAATTCCTCTATTAATGGCGAAATATAATTTATTCAGATACAGTTTACTTTCATATAGACCATTACGGTTAGCGTACACTGGTAATGGTTGAATTTTTATACATGCATCTTGTTTTCTTTCATGGCCACTGTCATTCTCTGTTGATGTTCTTAAGTTAGATGTCATATTCAGTAACATTAAACACCACTGACCCAAATTCAGGATTTCCTACAGCAATGCCAGTGTTTGCTCAGGTGTCTCTCTACTGAAATTTGGTTTAAAAGTTTGTTTAGGAAGAGAAGTAAATGACTTTTCTTCTGAGAGATAATATTATTGGGGATACTGCAGAAAGGCCCTGAGAATATGTAAACAGGTTACAACGATCAAAGTTAGAAAAATAGAAAACTGTAATGCAAAACCATAAGAACAGTCCCAACCCAGCAAAACAAGCACATTTGCCTTGAAAAGTGTTATTCGTAACTTGTTCAGATGTCTCAGCCAGGAGTTTCCTCTGCTTCTGTGACTCTTGAAGTCTAGAAATGCTACAACGCTGTAACTAAAAATGGAAGTGGACAGCTTGATTCTGTTGAGGTCTGTGTGCTCCAAGAACTGAGAATGAAATAAGCATATAATAACCCAAGTCCCTGGGGACTCATTCCATGTTGTCTTTTCACTTTTAAAGACTCTGAATTCAAACTTCCAGAACATGCAAGTTAGCAAGTCAGCAGACGCTATATAGAAAGCAGCTATTAATTTGTTGTTCTTCCTATTATTTTCACTGAAGCTTTTTCTTGTTAAATTTTACATAAAAACCACAGAAACTAGCTGGTATTTTTTTTCCACAGTGCCTGATGACACTCTGACATTCCTAAAGGTTCTGAACAGTCTCAGCTTGTCATAACTTCCTGTTATGAGGATAATAAAAATAACCAAAACCTGACCGTACAGCATTTCATCCAGAGCATCACATCCTTATCTCTACATTGTCAGAGCCACCCCACTTTTCATTTTCTTCTCTCCGCACTTGAAAAAAAAAAAGTTGATTTTTAGAGGACATTTACAATACTGTCTATTTGCATGATCACCGTCTGACAGGGATACTTAGAATGTCAGATG
The DNA here is from genome assembly GCA_011076525.1 of Nettapus auritus. Taxonomy (NCBI): domain Eukaryota; kingdom Metazoa; phylum Chordata; class Aves; order Anseriformes; family Anatidae; genus Nettapus; species Nettapus auritus. Next base: position 21,780,619 of record CM021766.1, on the reverse strand, counting down.
AAGCTTTCATTGTTTATTTTTGTTGGCCTGAGGCCATTTGAGAGGTTTTTTTATTCAGTGAGAGGAAGGGAAGGCAGGGAGAGGCTGAAATGATGGCTGATTGGATTTAGCTGCCTGTGAAGAACCTACATAGTTTTTCAGGGAAAATCCACCTTGTGACACATGCAGCATCTGTGATAGATAACTAGGAGGAATAGCCACCCTTTCTCCCCCATCAAGATTAAATTCAGATTGCTGAGCATTAAGCACATTTCTAACCACATACGTTCACAGTCATAATTGGAAAAAAGAAAATATTCTAGTACTACTTACAATCCCCTGCTAACACTTTACCCCCTCCCAACTTCTCACTCCATTTTTTTCAGATCTACTTTGATAGACTTAAGTATTGGAGAGTTCTGAAGAACTATTCAGGTAATCCAAGCGCTCATATGTCCTTACCAGCTTTATGACATACTTAACTACAGAACAATCTGTAGCATTTTTCCTCGATATATAAGAAACTAAAATGTGGAAAATGTGAGGTGAAGGTTCTATTTCATTAAGGAAGAAACTAATTCTTATGTCATTTCTTTGTACCTCCAATTCCCTGTAGCAAAATGAGGCTGATTAAATATCTCTGTACATCCCAAATGAGTTTTGACAATCCTGATGTGGTGATGAAAACCATGTAGATAAAATCTCCATTACTTCAACTTCCATTAATAATGCGGGAAACTACGGACCTACTGGTAGACTTTTGCTAAAACTTGGAATTGACTCAGCTGTCACAGTTTAAGGCTATTTCAGGCAGTGGCAAGAGAATTTAAGCCTAGTCACGAACTAGTTTGTTTTTATTTTCACTTATATCTTGAAGTGTGATTTTCAGCACAAAAATGCTGTGCTGCACTTTCCACATTCATTAAAATCCACTGAAAACGTAGAAGGTAAGTTTCAGGCTGGTAGATTTATTTTCGAAAGTATGACTAAACATTTCTCTGAAAGTCACAGCTACAGTAAAATGGTTCACATTTAGCTATGCAAATATATTCCGGCAGACAGCAATGGTTGTCTGTAACGTTTTCTGTAATTAATACGAAACATTCTAAGATAGAAAAACATGGTGGATGATTTCATTCCACAGTGAAGACACCAATGTTTATTGCGGTACTTCAAAGGAAATGAAAAATCTAAATGAAGCAACTGAGTACTAAACAACAGTTGCCAATTTTGAGTAGGGTGGTATGCAGCATTTAAGCAAAACTTTTTGTCTGTTGAACCTTCATGCTCAATAAAGGTCCCTGATGGAACAATGAAGAATCAGAGAATGACAGAATATCCCAAGTTGGAAGGGACCCATAAGGATCATCAAGTCCAACTCCTTGCACCGCACAGGTCTACCAAAAAGTTTAGACCACATGACTAAGTGCACAGTCCAAATGCCTCAAACTCACACAGGCTTGGTGCAGTGACCACTTCACTGGGGAGCTTGTTTGAGTGCGCAACCACCCTCTCAGTGAAGAATCTCCTCCTGATGTCCAGAATCTGCCCATAGGGACAGTATTCTAAGAAGATTGCTTTTTTTAGGCTTCTTGGCCTAATTATGCACCTAACTACAACAGTGACTACTCCTCGGCTTAACAATTGCTTAGATGTTCTACGTAAGTATAGGGGTTTAGGCTCCTGTCAGTTATACACAGCTTCAGAGAATTAGAGCCGTATTTATTTCTTAAAACTTAATCTAAACTGCTTTTGTCTTCCCTCTCCATTTTCCTCTTTCAGTTCTGAAGATTTCTCTCTCTAATCAAGCTCAACATTGAGCTGGAAGTTACATCATCAGTATTAAGCATCATTCAGAGAACTACAAACACTAATTTAACAACTTACTGACTAACCATTTGGCAACATATTCAGGTTTCTTCCTACAGTTTTCAGCAAGCAGCTTGAACTGATAACTGCAACATGATTCAGTCCTTTCTCTGCATAGCTGACATTTCTGCTCCACCTGAAATGCTCGCCAACCCTGACTTTAGGGTGAAGATAGACATACAAAGTACTCTTGGAACTTTCACACACCTTCAGCTCCTATCTCTTCTCATAAAGAAATTTGGGAAATTCTTTGCCAAGCCCCCATTGCTTTCTTTTCCTGCTCTTTGATTCTTGAGATACTAATGACAAGATGAAGTTTTTCACAGCCTGTTTGGAGTTCAGCAGGGAAAGAAGAGCCAAGCTACACTGGAAGCACTAGACATTGATGCCTAGTTACTTTAAACCCAGCAAACAAATCTCTACATAGATAAAGAAAGAGCATTAGAAACGGATTTCTACCTGGAAATGGTCCCTGTAAACACAAAACATTTGGAGATACAATAACATTCTGGACAGGTATAGCTGACTCGGGTAACAGGATGATTGTGTCTATTTATTTTATTTATACTTATGACTCATAATGCTATCTACAGAATAAGGTACTGACATAGGATAATTTAAAAAAAGTGAAAAAACTTCAAAACTGAAATCCAAAAAATTCACTTGAAAAGATTGTTTTCCGTCTACTTTCTCCCCAAACAAGTGAAGTAGAATATATATATATACACACATATATATATTTCTATATTGTGGGAAAGCAAAAGCAATTCCTGTTTAGAGCAACAGGAATTCAAAGAAGTTCTAGCATAGCTTTTGCAAGAAATTCAATGCAGAATATGAGCTGATTGTGATTTTTTTTTGAAGGCTAAAGAAATGCTGCATATACACTTCCAATTATTATGGCTTTCTTTTGTTCACTTTTATTACATAAACCTGCTACTTTGTTTCTTCTTTATTTTTATTTATGGCAAATTCAACAGCTGAAGAAATTATAGCCTTCATTTTGTCATATGTTCTACTTCTTACTTTCAAGATTTATACCTAAAAATAGTCATTCATTTGTAAGATACTAAGCATAGGAAAGTTTATTACAAATAAAGACTAATAGATGTACTAATAAGTACCAGATAAAGTTTCAATAAGTGTTTTTCATCAGAAAGTATTCTGTAGAAATTATAAGTGTACTAGAAAAAAACTTAATCTTCTACTAAACAAATAGAAACTGTTCAGAAACTTTGGTCTAAGCCTTTAAACTGAGGATTTGTGATTATCATACATACCTGTTAGAATAAATAAAAGGAATTATTGCAAGTGTTCTGTATCTATTTTTAACCTAGGACAAAGATATCTATGGTTATAGATTAAAATCTGTGAAAGTACTGTCACAGAAAGATTAAACTACTAATAGGAACCTACATGTAACTATTTATTTTTTATCCCTCTCTTGCACAATAAAAATTCAAGACAGTACATATCACAATTACGGTGTTCTAAAGCACCCCCTTCCTGCCATACCCTCAGTAAATTAAACCAGAATCAAAAGATTTCACTAAAATTTAACAGCTATCATTAAACCACTTCAACAAGTCTGTCTTCAAAGGTAGGCTTAATTAAAAGTTTTGGTGACTACGTTTTATATTAAAGCCACATGAAACTCATGTTGTGGCAAGATCTGAACTTTGGATTTATGTGGTGTTTATCTGCCTGAGGTTACGTAACAAAAATCACATCTAACATACCTTGGCAAAAAAGACTGTGAGATGTGTTTCACTGCCGAGTATCCAGATGGGAAATTTTGGAGACTTCAAATAGGAGCCAACCTAAAAAGGTACAATAAAATCAGAATCACAAAGCAAACCTAGGAAATTCACCTAGTCAAAGATCAAGCTAATGACGAATCAGTAGAGACCCAAATGCTCTGAAAACTACTATAAAATGTTCAACAAAATACCAAAACTGTTTAAAATATTTAGATTACAGTTTAGAACTCTGATTCCCCATTGACTTGGAAAACAACATAACTCACAATAATTAACTGAAAGAAAACATCCTTGAGAAAGTGGTATCATCAATATCTAGTACTTCAGCCTTGGAGACATGCTTCAAAATGCACAGCATTAACTACTCCTATGCCTAACAATACTATAATCAGATGCTAAATGAGGTAGAAGTCCACTTGACTTATTACCTGGTTTTGGATGTATCAATTCAGAATTGACAATTAACAAATGAAGGGGCAGCGTCTATCAATACACAAAGTTTTGAAAACCACACAATCCTCTTTAACCATGAGCTAAGTTAAAAGAATTCAATATAGCTTGAAAAAGAAGCAGAGATCAATCAAAAAGCCTTATGAAATTACGATTATCAATGCTGTTTAAGAAGAATGATTTTCTAGAACACAATTTCTCAAATAAAATTCTTAAATAAAGGAAATCGGTGTCATGACATGAAGAAACAATATAGATTAAGTTGCACTTCAGCAACTTTCAAATGTGCACATATAAGTACACAAAGTAACTTCTAGGTCTTCAATACATAAAGAAAACATTTAACTTAACCAGTTTTACAATTTATACTTATGGCATTTTAAGAGGAAGGCAGCAAAAAGAAAAACAGAACTGCAGCCTTCACAATCGGCAAGTCTCCTTGCGACTAGGTATCGTGAGAAGACAAGAGTTTCATAACTATCTATATAACTTGCATTAAGCATTATTTTGGTAATAACACGAGCTTCTAACTTGCTATCTTAAGTTAGTGCAATAAAGTTTTAAATTAAATAGCAACATACATTTAATAAGATGCATTTAGGAATTATAGTTTTTTTAATACAGCATTATTCTCAGTTTTAATCTGAAGTCAAAAATACTTTGAAAGTCCTGTAATATCTCCCATTGTTAACAGTGAAGCTTTTAGTAATAGTCAAAGAAGCACAAAACACCACAATGAAAGGAAAAATATATATTATACAGAAAATAGCTTACCTTACAGTACCTCAGGGATTCCATCAATGTCAAAAAGCCTATTGTTGCTTGTTTATGTATACCAAGAAGTTCTGTTCAAAACAAAACCCAAATTTATTCAAGAAAAATCCTCACAGCCTCTTTTAAGTTGCTTTTTTCTTGCTTTCAAAATTGGTCAAGGAACAACAATTTTAAGAAGTACTGCAGTTACAGCAATGATAAATCATTAAGGTATAGTAAAAAAAAAAACCTGGAAAGGTTTTCATGATTTCCCTCTCTATAAAGAAATTAGAGTCAAACAGATGTTTTTAAACGAAGTTTGTTGTTGATACCTCTTTTCAAAAGTTGCTGGATTTATTAGAAGTACTTGTATCTTACACCAAAATTATTCTCAGAAAAAGTTAAGAAAAACAGCTTTCCTGAAGGAAAAAGAAAACATCTGTGTGTATTCTTTTAATTTTAAGAGTTCCACAGCTTTATTTATGTTAAACATTTCACATTCTGAACAATAAAACATGAGAATTTTGTAAATAGCAGTTCTGTTAGTAGGAAATAAAGTGTTCCCTCAATCTGATTTTCTATACCAACTTCCATTTAATGAATCATACAGCTCTCAAGCACACACAGCTGTCAGCAACATCTAGACTATTTACATACTACTGACTGAAAGAGTACTCAGAGCCTTTCTGAGGATCTCTAATAAGGAATAAGAAAGTACTTCAAAATTCAAGCTTAGAAACTAGTCATAACCATATGGATTTGAAGGAGTTTTGGGCTTACATATACATCATCCCAACAGTGCATGTAGCCTATGGCACACTTCCTTCACCAACTCTGAGTTTTAATCACTGAGTTTTGTAACAGTGGAGAACAGCTATTACAGAAATTGTTTAACTTTTCCTCCATCATTTAAAAGAAGGAAACCAAACTTACAATGTTAGTTCATTCACTGACTTTGCGGCCTGCAGGTATAACTCATTCCTTAGAGTTGGCAGCTATGTGTGTAAAATGTCTTTGCAACCTAGAATTCTTTGATCTGAAAATATGCTTTCAAGGATTATCTTCAAATTTGTTTGGAATTAAAACATATGGGGGTACACAGACATTTCTTCACAGAACCCCCTCACCTCACCAACTTCACAGCTGCTATAAATTGCAATATGCTTAGACAATTCAACCTCAATTTGAGCCAATGGCAAGAGAGGTATCAATTCAAAACATACCGAAGGATCCTTCAAACTAGGGAATAGCTGTTGCTTTGAAATATCACAAAGTAAGTAACACTATATTAAGGACATAATCTTAACGCATCACATTTTGGAAAAAAATCACTGAAAATTAATGTAAAAGTCTGATAAACAAAGGCTTCAGATTTAAGAACTGATGCACCAAACAGAACAAAAACACAGAATTAATATTTACTAGACAGAAAACAATGATTCAGGTTATAATGAACAGGCTGCCGACAGAGGTGGTAGTCTTGCTTCTTGGCTTCAAAAGCCACCTGGACATGGTCCTAAACACCCTGCTCTAGGCATCCCTCCTTGAGCAGGGAGGTTGCACCATATGATTTGCAGAGATGCCTTCCAACCTCAATCATTCTGTGATTCAGAAAGCAACCAGATTAACTTCTCTTTTTCCCCTGACAAAAAGTTTTACAAGTATAAGCAGATTTCTAAAAATGGAGGAATTCAGAGCCTTTAAAAGTTCAGGCACAAACTAATGATGATTTTAGAATTTAATGATACCGTTACCAACGGTATAAGAATACTACCACCTAGTGACTATCTGAAACATCGCTAATTCTTGCCATTACTTAGAAAAAGTGACTCCAGCATTTCATTTTTGAAACTCTTCTTACATTTCATATATGAAAGACAGGAAGTTTAATCAACTAAGATCAATTAATTTTTAGTTTTAAAACACAACTGAAAATAAGCAGGGTAGCTCCAGCTAAAACACAAATCCTACAAAACACAGAATGTAAAATTAAAAGTATATTTCTCAAATATTTCTACCATTAGAACCTCTTCAAACAATAGCTTCAACAACACCTACACCCAGTCCTCCTTCATATTTTGTCCACTGCTCCACCACAATCTCTGACTCTCAATTTCCTTATTGATTTCCTCAGTACCATCCTAGCAAGGCCACATATGCAAGGCAGTTAGTTATACTCCTAGTATGCATGTTGACTAGTACAGCAACATGCAACTCTTCAGCATACAATCTATCTCATGGGAGGCATTCATTAATTTTGTTCTCTCTCAAAGTCCTCACTTTTCATGAAATTTTTGGGAACTTCTCCTTAAAATGCCTGATGCACAATTTGATTTAACTAGTTTGTCAGAAATTACTTCATGAAAAGAGAACAGACAAATGAACAGCAACCGAGATTAGAATAAGATGAATAGTTCAAACGGGAATACGTACATAGGAAGCGAGAAGAAAGCGAGAAACACAGGGCAAGTGTAATTTTGAAAACTTCATAAGTGCATTGGCTTATGATAATATTGTCACCAATTGTTTTTTCCTGTTTCTAGGCTGAGGCTGAATCTTCTCACTGTTACTTCACTGCAGTCCCTACAAATATGAAACGTGCTGTATTCCTGCTTGGATAGTCTCCTTGTTTACTGTACTTTGATTTTTAGCAGACCTCTAGTGGAAATAAAACATAATTGCAAAAAATCTTTGATGTTAATCAGCGAGTACAGGCTTGTCAGCTACAGGCTGAGATTATAAGATATCTAATGACCTGGATCATGAAAAGGGACAGTCTCAGGATGTCAGGAAGATAGGCCAATATACTGGAGGCAGGGACGTTATTCAGAGTAGATACACCAAGCTAGATAAATGAACTGTCAGGAACCTTCTGATATTCACCAAGGGCAGATACAAAGTCATGCATCCACAATGGAATAAGCCCATGCAGCAGAACTGGCTGGCACTCTCTGGCTAGGAAGTAGCTTTGTAGAAAAGGACCTGAGGTCTGTGCGAACAATGAGCTGCACACAAGTCAGTGTGCCACTACAGCAAAGGTCAGCTGCATCTTGGGCTGTGTTAGGAGGAGGACAGCCAGCACATGGAGGGAAGCGATGGTTCCCTCTCTGGCACTTACTGAGACCACCACTGGAATTTTAGGCTCTCTGGAATGGGAGAGACATTGACAAAGTGGAGCGAGCCCAGTGGAGGACCACTGAGATGACTAGGAGGCTGGAACACACGATGTACAAGGAGAGGATGGGAGACGTGATTTTTTCATCCCAGGAAGAGAAGGTTAACATGATGGGAGGGGGGAAATCTTATTTCTGCCTATGACTATCTGATGGGAGGATATAGCGGACTCAGAAGCAGGCTGCTCTTGGAGGAATACAGTGGAAGGACAAGAGGCTGTGACCAGAGGCTGAAATGTGGAAACTCCATCCCAGCACAGTTTTTTCCAAGAGGGTGGTGAAATGATGGAACAGGTTACCCAGGCAGGTTGTGGAACCTGCATCTCTGGAGATACTCAAAGCTCAAGTGGACACATCTGTGATCTAACTGGAACTACACTGAGCAGGGAGTTGGATGAGATGACTTCTAGAGATCACTTTCAACAATGAATTATTTTGTGATTCTACCATACCTTATGAGTACTCGTTGACTTTTTTTTTTTTTTTAACTAATGTGCTTGGCCAGATCTTCATTTTGTATTTTTTCTTTCAATTCAGTTGTATTGCACTTTTGATTTTTTTGTTGTTAATTTATTTTTACAAAGGGAATGGTCGGAAAGCGCGAACACTTCAAATTCTGAAGGTATTCACATCCTCTCCTCCGCTTCCACAAAGTCTGTTTCAGGTTCATCAGCCTGTTTTTTTTTTTTTTTAATTTTATTTTTACACAAGGATTTTCCATCATGTAAGTCATTGCTGAAAATACTGACTTGAATTGAAATTTAAAATAGATTCGTGCAAGATCTGAATTAAAATGCTCTGGTTTGACTACATACAAGTAGCGGAATCTCCTTTGAGACTTTTTAGGCTTCCACTTCATTATGATTCCATAGAGGCTGTGCTTCTGCATCAATCTTATCAGAATGTCATTTCGATATTGTATCTACTTCTTCTCACTATTATTTGCTAGACTTCTTACCAAGGCATTCAGACTGGATTACTGCAGGCTATTATTGATGAGCTTATGCTGGCTGTTCTTTGGTTTTCATCCTTCTCATGCATACATATTGATTACTAATTTATTTCAAGACCCTTTGGAAGTTTAAATTGTCCTTTCTCCTGGGTTTTTCCTTTAACAAAAACAAGAAATGCTAAGTACCCTGTTTTCTCTTTTCTAATGCTTTGACACCTCCTGTCTTTGATACACATGGTAATTATTAATGGTTCTGAGACTTAGTTTGTCTAGCTACTTAAGTACTGTATAATTAATTGTATTAGGATTTGCGAACTTGAACATGCCTGACCCTTTTTTTCTTGCAGTTCTTTCCCTCCTTTGTTTTTCAGATTACCTTTCTGGGAGACCTTTAGTACCTTCTTTAGTACTCTAACTACACGTTAGAAATCTTTTATTTTCTGAGAATACTTAACTCTTTTCGTACAGCAATACTATGAATTTAGGTTCTCAATCAGTTCTGACCTAAGTCAGAAGTCCAGAACCAAAGCTCCCATAGAAGCATCTGTCTCCCATTTTGTAGAATGGAGAAGCAGAAAATAATCTTCAGCACATTTCAAGAATCTGATAATGTATGTCTTGTTATTCATCAGGTCAGTAATTAGACTTAACTGCTGCTAGGAGCCCTCAATTTTCTCCAAACCCTTAGGATAATTATAGTCAACACTAGCTTCATTTGCTATCTTAAGTACTCTGAAGTTAAACAGTACCTATTACAAAGTGATTTGTATAGTCTATCAAAAAAAAAGGGGGAAAAAGACCAGACTGTATTCTTTAAGACTTCTTAAGCAAGACAATTTTGGATTTATCGTCACATTTCCTTTATCAATGCTTTTTTGTCATCTTTTCTCTCCTCCTTCAATCACTTCTCATGTATTTTTTTTTCCTCTTTGGCTGTAGCATTGAGCTTCCTTTCTACCAACGCTATGAGTTTCTTATGTTGAAGGGTTTGCAGGTGTCAAAATAACCAGAAAATAATTAGTAAGCATTTAGTTTTTTACCTTGGCCTTAGGTATATTTTTCTGGTTTGTTTATTGGTCACTTGCCCTAGATTCTTCTGATCAAACCACTACAAGTCAGAAGGTTTGACAGCAGTAGCATATAGAGATGATTGCCAGTACTTCGGAATTTCTGTAGGGTCAGCACCTCATAGTATGTAAAAGTTATGAACAAGCATAAAATAGAACTGACTTACTCATTCCTGAACATTCTCTGTCTCCATCCCACACATTAGAAACAGCATGTCCCGTCAAGAGGAGATTAATCAAACTTTGGCTATGCAATAGAAAGAAACAGCCCGTTAAAAGTGACATAATTTATTTCTGAAAAAGCAGTTGAGCTTAAAATAGTTAAAACAGCCAAATAAAAATATTATTTTATCATTCTCTAAATATATTACATTAATTAGGGTGTATATGTAATTCAGTGATGCTAACACGATCTCTAACAACACTGATGTAAAAGTGTAGCCTTGAGTAAGCAGTGAAAAAGGCATGCTATGGTAGGTGTTGCTTTTACTTATTACCAAGTTATAATTGAATCCTTCTCATAATGTCAATATTTTCCTAAAAGAATGCTCAATTACAGAAACAAAAAACTAGCATGCTCATTTATTTGAAATGGTAGCAATCACACTTTCTAGCCTACCTTCCATGACCATAAACTGGATCTATTAAGGGCTCAGTTGCATCTTCAATTTCGTTTTTTATGTTTTCAATACCCTGCAAGAAAATAATAAATATTTTTGCTCTCCTGAGGAACAAGTAGACATTTACTGCAGAATGCAACAGTAAAACACTAGAAGGCTTGCTCTCTCCTACAAGTGGAGACCTGAACACACTTGTTTCTCCTGATAGAAAATAGAAACAGAAATGGAAAGCAACAGGATGAAGTAGTGAAACACAGGCTACTACAGAGGCTGATGTTCTTATGCAGTGAATTGAAACCTAAACACATTTTTCTTGATAGCTGGTGGTAGAGATATTCAAGGAAGGATGTTTCCAAAAATCTATAATTATCCCAGATGAGAAGAAAAGGACAGAAAAGGGATTGAGCTTTTCAAGTTTTCATGCTGCAAATGTATTGCAACATGAGTGAAGACAGCATTCTATCCATTTATCTAGATTTGGATTTAGTTTACCAATTGACTTTAGTGTTCACCTTTTTACAGGACAAGGGTTACATGATCAAACTTTCTGTTAACAAAGACACAAAAAAATCAAATAAGCTACAAACCTTTGTCAGTATCACAGAATACAGAAAGAGCAATACTCCAAATCTGTTTGTCCACACTGAATATTGATCCCAGATTGCATCCTTCAGTTCAGGGAAGCTTTTGAATGCTCGTTTGCTAAAGACAAAAAAATAACAGAAAAGAAGAACAGATTTAGATGAAGTAGAACAGCTCCACAAAGCACAAACAAGAAATATTAAGACCTAACATGAAACTGTCCAAGTACAAGCAGCATAAAACAATCGTTACATACAGAATGATGCAGCAGCTCTTCTGTAGTTACTAAAACCACCACAGAGTCATTATTATTTACCCATTAGAAAACGAAAAATAATTCTGGAGCAATGTGTACAAATGCATGCATTTTTATATGCAAACACTAACCTTAAAGTTACATATACTTATGAAACAGCCGAGTGGCTTGAGCCAGTAATTCCATCACACACTGTTATTGAAATCACAACTAGACTGTATGTCCAGAATAACGTTTGCATTACATATTGTTATGACAGATGTTCAGTTCATATACAATGGTGAAAAAAACTTCACCTAACCAGGTAAAAAAAATATTTCAGCCTTTAGAAGAAATTGTTACCTTTCCCTTGAGAACATGATTTTATTAGACTCTAGCTTTGGAAAAAGCCAAACATTCAAAACCACTAGTGGTACATCCACATTTGGGAAAATACCCGGCTGCATAACAGCATTACTGCCTGGATGATTAAGTAACACCAGGTGATCTTATGTTTAAAAATAAAGTAAAATAAAAACTGAGAAAAAGTTCCATCAGGTTCCAGTGAAATAATGCACTTGGTCTTTCTTGGGAAATTTAGAATTGAATACTGCTTTTCAGAACACACACTTTTTATTGAGTAATTCAAACAAAATCACATTCTCTGCTTATCTGTACATCTGCAAAGTATATCCATATGAGAGCTCACTCTGGATAACACCTGCAATTTTTAAACTAACTTCATTACTGACAGACTATACAAGGCAAAGACAGTTTCTGAAATCCATCACTCAACCTAATGACATGCAAGAGAGCTCAATTCCAACGAGATACACTGAGAAAAATTGAAGTGGGTATCACGAATCCAGGAAGTGGGACTGGGGGAGGAAGTTAACATTCTGATTAGATGAAGTTACAGAAATTTTAGTATCCCCTTTTCTTCTTTCCTCATATGATAAGAGGTTTAAAGCACAAACTGTAATTACTACTGAAGACAATAATCAGTAGTTATTCCAGTTCTAATTAGTAATATTTTCCACCTCAAGTGTTTTTAAAGTTCTCTTGCTTTTATTTTCCTCTTTGGATATTTATCTGTATAACAAAACTCCTCACTGTGAAAATAAAAGGCAGTTGCATTTAAAGACAAACTCAGTAGGAGTTTAAGCTCTGCATTTACACCCCAAAAAGAAAACAGTAAAATATGAGACAAAAAGAGTCCTCTATATGAAACATTTTTATAAATATTTCTTCGGTAATCTTGAGTCAAAAAATAGTAGATGACAACTGTTTTCAGTGCATATATCAAGTATAGATGAACATCTATAATTAAATATGAACCTTAACTAGCTGTGTTCGTTCAGCCAATTTCATGTATTACATTGCTCCAGTTTTATTTTAAAGAAAAATACTTATGTTCAAAATAATATTCCTTTTTAAACTGTAAAATGAGTAACAAACTACACACAAATAACCCTCCCAAGCCCCAAACGTGAAACCAAAGTTAACCTGATGTGTAACACACAAGAAGCTTCTGAACAAAGCCTTTTCAGGGCTGTAAATATTAGTGTTATTTCAAAATACTGTATTTTAAATGTTCCAATATATTACTTACTGAATTAATGCATGAAATCGCTCAAAGCCAAGCTCTTCCACAGCCAAGGCAGCTATACACAAGAGACACTTTTCAGCACTACACATGGCAAAAAATGACACAAGATACACACAGCAAGCTAGTATACTTTCAAGCATTAATTATATTTTTAATTTTTAACCTGCCCCTGAAATTGTTGTTTTTTAACTGATTAGTATAAAGCTAATTTACCATAACATTAAGTTTAGACCATACAAATTAGTGAGAACACCTCTATTTGGAGTAATCAATTTGTTGAAAGCACAAAGCTACTGGATCGTGTAGCCTTGAAAATAGCTGTCAAATGCCAAGCTGTTGATTTTGTACAAATCATGACTGTCTCAAAGTCATCAAGCATATGCATGCCATAGATTTAATTTTGCAGGTCAACAAGTATTATTTCCTAGAAGAGCAAGCATGATTATTTGGATTATTTTATCAATGTAGGAAAGCTGTATTTTTTCCTTTATGTAGACATCTGTATTACTGAAATTTTATTTTTCCCTTTTAATGCTTAGTCAAATATCACAAATGAAGTAGAATAAGTCTATAGTGTTACACATTCTATTTCTAAATAGTCTTTTTTTTTTTTTCACAATTTTATATTAATAATGGTTAAATAGCCTTTCAAATATTACCTCCAAGACAGAAAAAAAATACAGCATTTAGTGTCTTCCCAAGTTCAACACGGGCTTTATACCTTTGTTCCCCTCATAACATTTCCAAACCAGGGAGGTCAAGTGAACTTTTAAAAGTGTACCAATTGTGTAATTAACAATTTCTGATGGGCATTCAAATACTATGACTGTAGAAGTCTTCAGTGCCCTCAACATCCACAAGGACTTTATCTTCCTGCTAACACAATATTCCAAACAGTCTTGCTTCTGATTAAGGCCACTTACTACTACGTTTTTAAAGAATGTCTCATCACCTAGCTATTGAATTTGACTGCATGTAATACATTAGACCTGAAGCCATTCTGGTTAATACTACTGATCAGTTCTTCCCATAGTAATTCCCTTGTAATGGCTTTCTATGCCCAGATGTATTTTGAAAGTTGCATTTGGTTTGCCTACATACAAATAGAACTGACTCTCCAAGCAGTAGAACAATTTATTTTTCTACCTCAGAAATACGGCAGATAGTTTTTAATCTTTAAAAAAATTAAAACCATGAGGAATTGCAAAAATTAGGTTTCCAAGAACAAAACTAGACTTAAAATATTTTAAGACATTTTTGAAAAATATGAAATTCTGATCTACATTACAGAAAATTTGCAAACATTTCGTTCCCCCCACCTCCCCATGAATGCAAAGGTGTTTTTATATGAAAAGCTATAAATGCTACAGGAATTAACCCCTCCTCAAGAACACACATCTTTGTGAACAGAAAATTAGAGGGAATCAATCATATAAAGCAATCTTTGAACCTGGGAACTTGCACTACTACAGCCAATGCATGGCCAACAACAATCACTAGTATACATCACAAAAGCAGATGAAAAATGCTACTGTATTCAGTAAGTGGGCTTGAATCCATCTTTTGTTCACACAGCAAGATTATAGGCTGTTTCATTCTGTTACTACAGAGCAGATGGAAATGGTAAAAACTACTGTTTGAAACAAAGGAAAAGAAGTAGAAATCCTAAAGAGAAGTGTAGATACAACCCAAAGTGAGATAAAGACAGTATTTAGTGGAGAGGAGAAGAACAAAGAGCAATAGAGCACGAGCTGTATGAAAGCTACAACTGTATAGAATTTCTTTTGAATGTTATTCTATCATGTTACTAACCATATTTCCAGGTTTACCATAAACATATCCCCATATGCAATTCCCAAATAGTACTAGCCTGCCACACAGAATTGCATCTGTAATGGTGCCCCACCAACCTACACCCTCTGTTAAGTCCTGCAAGCTGTGACAAAACCTGCTTCTTTTTATTTTTATTCTTTATATTTTATTTTTATAGCAACCAAGCAAGAAAAATATATTCCTTTGCACTATCAATGGCACCATTCTGCATTATTACCATTACCTTCTTATCCATATCTTTGACAACACCTTATTACCCATATCTTTGCTCCTAGCCTAAGCAGGCAAGTAACTGAAATTGCTTCTATAGTAAAAAATAGCAACATGTAGAAGAAAAAAGAAAACACTAACAAGTGTATCTGAGATCAGGAACAATCAGTGATATTAGCATTCATGACAAAAGCAGACTGCTCATAGTAAACATAACCTGCTCTTCCTAAGCACATTCCATGATATTAAGGACAAAGTCAGGCAGAACTTGTAGACTTACACAGAAATATGAAAAATGTACAAAGGTAATAGAATGGATTAGTTTAGTGAGAGACCTGAGACCTCCTGAACACACTTGCTATAGTTAAAAGCTCTTTAGAACAAGGCAACATATTAAGAAAAAGGGTAAAAGAAACCTATTGATAACTAGGCTCTGCTTCACTTTTTCTTCAAACTGGAAAATCCACAGCAAATTGAAATTTCAAAGTTACAACCGCCTTATTAGCTTTCAAAGGAAGAAGATTAAAAAAAAAACAAACAACAAAACAAAACAGTGCAGATACAACTTTTTATGTAATACTTTGTCTTTATAAAAAAAGCTGATTTTGGAACTCTTATGTGGTGACCTTTGGGGTTATTGTTTTTTTTTTTTCCTCCAATTAAGTTACATTTTAATTATTACTTCTTGAGCCTTCTAAAGCACATGGAGCATTTGATAGCAGATGAAGATGACTTGTCCCATAAAGAGTTCCAGCACTACTAATTGCTCTAACTAGCTTTACACATACAAATCTACTTGTATATTTCTTACTTTGTAATTACACCACAAACATGAGTAGCAGATACCTTCTGTCAAAAGATGCACTTTATAAGCATGTTCTCATGTGACGAGTTTTTCATACTTCTCAAAGGGCACATTGAGAACAAAAACTAAAAGAAAAAGAATCTTAACTTTTAACGTTAGATGTTTCCTACTAAATGATGAATAAATACATCCCCAGTGATCACGTCCACACAGAAAAAAAAAATCCATGTCACTGGCATCACAGTAGTTACATATGACTGGATGCGGCATCTTAGCCTAACAGGTGATGTTCACTTGGTGTTTCATGTAACTGATGAAGAAATCAAGACATATGCAAAAAGAGGGTAAACGAAAAATCCTAACCTACAAAAAATTCCATTAATCTACTAGCAGGTGATTTGCTTTAGTTGTTCTGCTACTTCAAAAGGCTACTTCTCCCCAGAGGAATCCAGAATATTTTAGAACAGATTAAGATTTGAAGAATTCCTTATAAATGCTCTTCTGAAATAAAGCTGCAAGTGACAAGTTAAAATATTCCTCCAGCTTTATGAAGCACATACATTTTTCCAAATTAAAGAAACACCAGGTCGCAATGAATTCCAAAAACAAATGTGAAAAGATTGTTCAAATTGATGAAATTCAAGAAGATGCATATGTGTATGAACTTGTGATAGCACATTTCTTTCAACGAAAAAGATCAGTGCTTCTGATTAAAACAGACAAAAATCTCCTACTGCTAATGGAATCCCAAAGGCAAAAACCCTCATCTGTACACTAATAGAAAGCAGTGGTTGCTCAAAAACAATTTAATACTTCACTAAGCGATAGGTAATTTAGAGCTGAAATTCTTCTTACAAGGTTGTTCCTCCTGACGACTGGATTCTGCAGGACTTTCAGAAATACTAGCAGTTTCTTCAGTTGTTTTTCCTCTTATCCATGTTGCCAGAGAGTATGACTCAGAATTATCAGAGCAAGCCATTTCCAAAATATCACATAACGTGTGACAGAGAAGGTTCTTCTGTTCTTCTTCTGTAAAATCAGAAACCTACATGAGTTCAATTGCTGCTAATCAGTACCTTAAATATGCTACTAGTATCTTTCAACCACATTAATATAATGTGAATAATTAAGTGAGCTTATTAATTTTATCTTATTAACATTAATTGTTTTGTGACTGTAATAGACCAAAGAGTTATAAAGCTGTCTTCAGAGAATTGTGTTTCAATATGAATTGAAATGAACCCATTCCCTTTGCTAATAAAATATTTCAATTAATCAAATATTTATAAAACACAGAAATACTGTGTACTGGCGCGGACCTTGCAAATAAGAATTTAGAGTTTATAGAGAGTCGAGATTGTTCAGCATGGAGAAGATAAGGCTCCAGAGAGACATTATTACAACCTTTCAATATATAAAGGGGGCTTGTAAGAGAGACAGACTTTTTACTAGGGCTTTGTAGACTCAGGATGAGCAGCAACAGTTTTTAAACTTAAAGAGGGTAGATTTAGATTGCATATAAGGATTTTTTTTTTTTTTTTTTTTTTAAATGATGAAGGTGGCAAGAGACTGGAACAGGTTGCCCAGAGAAGCTGTGGATGCTCTATGATTGGAAAGGTTCAAAGTCAGGTTGGATGTGGCTTTGGCCAACCCGATATAGCAAAAGGTGTTCCTGCCCATGACTGAGGTGAGTAGCCTAGATAACCTTTTATGGTCCCTTCCAACCCAAACCATTCTATCATAAAACGTAGTATACATACTTTAAGCCATGTAAATGGCACAGGAGAACACTTAAAATATATTAATAGAACATGTACATGTTTTATTTACTATTATTTAATTACAAAATTATTTATTTTACTACAAGAACAAAAAATTTTATTGTGACTTGATTAATGAATAATTAAAAAAAAAGAGAAAGAGGTCTCAGTACCTGGACAGTCTCTCCAAGTAGACTTTTCGCTGGCAAAGAGCCTCTTCAAGAGGAATGCCTTTGATATCAAAGCATCAAATAATTATTAAAATTCATGACAATTATGTTTTACATTTCATCACAAGCTCTATACCAAAGCATTTTTGCATGCTATCAGAAAAGCTTCAAGCACATCATCACTCAGTAAGAGACCTAAGTCTGCACTGTTTTATTGATTTCTCCCATTCAGAGTAACTACAAATGCGGCCTCCAGTTCACCCTTATTGAGTATGAACCTTAACTATACTTTGAATTCACAGAATACACATTTAAACACCTCCAGACTCATGGGAATACAGTAATGGAGGCACAAATATTCTGCAATATATAACTGAGGACAGCTCTAGTCACAGATCAAAAATCCCTTGAGTATTTACAGAATGCGCTGATTCAACCATTACAAGTCATAAGTTGAAGATCATATGAAAAAAAATAACCTATATATATCTACATCCCTGTTTTGCTTTTTATTAACACCAACATCGCTCAAATTATTACAATGCCTATAATACGTTGACACAGGTACCACTCTTCTTACGGTCAAGAAATTTAAGAGATAAGAACATTTTAAGATTTATATCTAATCTTTTACTTTTCCCCTTCATCCTGCATTCCCTCTTTTAAAGTTGCCTCTGCTTGGCTCAGCCTGCTGCACTTCCTCAAACGAATTCTCTTCAGCATACACAGCTCAGAAGGAGATCAGCTCTGCCTTATCGTGTGCCAAATATCGGTGTCCTCCATACTATAATTATGAAATTAGGTGATTTGCAATTAATTTTGGTATTTCAAACCCACATACATTACGAAAAGAACAAAATCCGAGCTTATTAATCTTAAATCATTCCTGTAGTAAACGCATCTTACCTGTACTGGTGCAATCACTGCACAAGGACCACCTTCAAATTGCTCTAACGCAGTTGATTCGGATTCACTAAAGACAAATCCTGTCAAATGAAAAATGATGGTATTCAGTCAAGTATATAACCAATCATTTATATATATTCCTTCCCTAGAAGAAAGAACATTTGATTTATTAACTTTTAAAGACCAAACAAATTTTCAAGATTTTTTTTCCCCTATCATGCAGCAGAACGTGGTTAAACTATCTGAAAAGATAAAAAGATGGTAACAGGTGAATAGCAAAATGAATATATCTCAACAATCAAATCATGACCATGAAGAGCCAACTGCTAGAGTTTTTTAACAGTGAAACTGTCACTGGAGTATGTGCGGCTAAACACTTAAAAGAATTTTTAATTTATTATTTCTTACTAATCAACTGAAATTTGTTTGTGATATTTTTGTTTTGCATATGAAAAAGTCACCTTTGGAGCTTCACTGAACATGTATAATGCACTTCTATTCTCTACGAAGAACGTTATGCCTCTCACTGATCTCATTTTTGGCCTATCAGTGCTTCCTATTGAGGTTGAAATAGGTTGAGTAACTCAAATACTCACTTGTTACCACAGAAGAGAGCCTCTTACTGGTAGTGTTTTGCAGTAGATACACTGTATTTATCAAGATGCAAAATTACCTGTTTTCCTCCTCTATCTTTGAAGTCAGAATTATTTTACTGTCACATAATAGAGCGAATGCTGGAGCCATTATTGCAGAATTATTTATCACTTTGCTCTTAAACTTCTCTTCAGCACTTGTTGATACATAGCTTGCATTTCCCATAGATAAAAGCATGTACACAGACAATTACCTTGATGAAGCTGATGTGTAACAACTTAAATAATGCAAAATGCTGCTCACTGTAAGTGCTAGTAGCATTGTTCTAAAGTGACTCTAGTTCATTATAATCTAGAAACCATGCAACTGTAGTCAGCAACTAACCAGCAAACGCAAGCAAGTGGGGACAGGAAGAAAGGGGACACACGTGCATATCTTCTCAGCAGTGCCAGTCTCAGCAGAACTAATATTCAGCGCCTATTTCCCCCCAGTTTCTCCTTTCCCCAGTTCTGTATCATTTCACCCTGCCGCATCAGAAGCGTCCCCAGCTCCTAGATGTGAATTTGAAGTAGGGGAGCGTGTCCCCCCAGTGCAGGCTTCAGTACTGCTGCAGGACAGGCACCTCACCCCAAGCGGCACAAGGAAGGACTACTGCATGTCTGCGAGGCCAGATTCAGCACAGAAATGGCAGCTGTTCAACAGTGTGAAGAAAATGAGACAGATCAGCGTAGCCCTAGCTCTTCAAAAGTGGGCTTTCCCCTGTATCCAACAGGGAAGCTGCAGTTTGGTTTTTTTTTGAACCAAACGTGCACGTGCATTACAATGATGTCCTTTACATCCAAACCTCAGCTGCCTGTCACGCCTACTCAGTTAGATCCAGCATCACCAAGTTTAGCAGCGATGCCGCATTAATCCTTGCTTCAAAGTTTGCCCCAGTGTGATTTCATTCCCCCTTAACGTGCCCTAACAAGAAATATCACCCGCCATTTCAACAATCACACATATCCGTATTAAAACTTCCGTTTTCTTCTACTTTGAAGCATTATTACATGCCATCCAAGCACACTGCAACATTTTTTTTAGTTGTTTTAATGATTTAGCCACTGCAGTGAAAAAACATACTTGGACGTGGTACCATTAAAGCACACTTAGGAAATCTTGAGTTTGTTTCGCTTTCTTCAAGGTTCTTACAGAAAGCACCAACTGTTGCTGCTTACCCTGCCTTGTTTTTGAAAACCATCTCCTAAAAGTAAAGAAAATCAAGTGTGATCCACCAGAGGGAAACATAGGATAGATGATGCAAAACTGCTGTTATCCGGAATTTGACAGAATACAACCAAAGGAGAAAAAAAAGAAAAAGAAAAAAGAATGCAACATGCAAACATTTTCTTTTTAGCTAAATGCTGCTTATTTCTTAATAATCATCAAGCTTCCAAAAGCTGTGTAGCAAAAAAAAAGGGGCTTTGGGAATTTTGGTCTTGTTTTTCCTTTTTTTAAACTTTTTAAACTTCTACAAAATCTGAAGTCAACCTAAGTAAAGTTTTGGAAACCAGCAGTCTGAAGTCCAACTGGGTTCAAATCTACCTCAGCCTGCAGTCGCATCTCTTTACTTTTTTTGTATTAATCACATCTTGGGCAGTCCCACACACTTTTCCTCATGATTCACAGGGACAGCCTAGCCACCTCGTAAGCTAAGACCAGCATCTCTGATCCAGTCTAATTTTGGCTTACTGTCACTCTCAACAGGTTATTTCTCTCATACATCTCCTTTCACTCAAGATAAAACCTTAAAAATCAAGAGTTGTGACACAGATGAATGGTATTTATGAATAAAGATTATTTATCATAATTTGCCTGTGAGAAACAATTTTTTTCATTGCTGTTCATAATCCTAGCAACTGTTCCATTGACCTCCCCCTTTCCTTTTTCCGCCCCAGCACCACTGCCCTGCTGTATGCTTTTGGCTGTGGAGAACAACAGTCGATCACCGGTAATCAATGCCACCGGTATTTTCAGTTACACTGACTACGCTATTTGCAGATTTGTCTTTATATCCTTTGAGCACTACTAACCACACAGAACAGTTTTCTTCTCTTTAGTTCCCACAATTTGGCATTTACCAAGGTGCATTTTTTACAGACAATCCTCAACTCTTCTACGCACTTAAACTTAAAAGACTATTGTCTTTTATCTAATACACCACATCACTGTCCAAAGCACTACTAAAACCATTGATTTTTCTGTTCTGATCATCCCACCACTTTGTGCATACTTTACTGTCTATTTCTAAATATCTATCTCTTACATCCATGCCACTCGGACACCAGTGTCATTTCACCAAGGATGTGGTACTTACCTTCAGTGCTTTCACCCTGTGCATGAACCAATTCTAGCTGAATGAAGGGGAGAAGAGGAGAAGCTAAAGAGCACGTGGCTTTAACCACGTAATTTGTTCCATCGCTGACCCAGTCTCTACAAAGATGCTGTGCTGTTCATTTTTTGTGCTATTCTCTGCGGAGCTGGCCTCTTCTCTCTAGAGTTTTAAATTCCTCTCTCTTTTGGGGGATATAAAAACTGCCTGACAGGACTACTAGAATAACCTGTTATTACCGAACTACAAGGTTTGCAACACATCTTAATGTTTCACCCTTTCTCTAGAGATGAATGTAGACACATTTTGCACATGGATTTGGGTTTTCAAACCACATTGTTAATTTAAACTTCTGAAGTTTTCTTTGAGAGAAAAACAAAGATTTTCTTACATACAAGAAGATTTACTACAGCAATACCACAACAAAACAAAAACAAACAAACAGAAACTCTACTTAATAGGTTGTGGTTAAGTAGCCAAGATGCCCTGAAAGGGTTTGAGGAAAGTACCCGAATTACCTGGCAAGCTGCATTACACCGGGCAAGGACCTGCCAGAAAGCAAGGTAAGGTCCCAACCTGTCTGCCTTTCTCCACCTCTGTCAAAAATAGACCCCTGTGAAACTTTTGAATTTCAACAAATGTGTATGAGTTTTCTATGCCAGCATGATTCAAGAGCTTTTATTTTCATTAAGGCTGTCATCCTTTTTGAGAGAAAAGAACGGCCTTGCTTGTACCACGTTCTTCCTTACAGTATGACCGATACCTTTGGTGATTTTCCTCTTCGGACCCAGGCAGCAGTAGAGTTTTAGGGATTACTATTTAGAAAATTGTGTTGCAGGGCATTTGAAGTTCTTACGACATCTACATCCAACTACATGAACCACTATGCCTTTTGGCCAGAGAATACAATCTTCTCATTAACTTAATTTAATTTACATGTTCACACCCCAGTTTTGGGCAGCCAATGATGTATTCTATTTCCCTTCCAATTAAACAGTGCTGAAAGGGCTGTTTAACTTACACATGATGAGTCCGACTGTCCCTCAAAGCACTGCACTGCCACCCCAAAGACTAACCTCTCCATCAGCAAGCTTCATGGTGCGTCTGATTTCTTCCTTCTGGTACAAAATGAAGTTCACTAAAACAGTAGAAATTGGCAACAACATCCATAATACTGAACAGATGTGAGACTTAGGGAAGTCCTAGTTTGAGAAATGTCAAGAAATGTTGGGTTCATTTTCACTCGGACTTAAACCAACAAAGGAAACTTCCTGTGAAGCAGGAACCCTCTCAGGCAGCGCTAACCTTTTGCCAGGTCAGAGCCTCTCTGATCCTTCCCCATCTCAATTACGCAAGCGCTCTGGCTGTTCCCCAGTCCATTACTTCACAAAGGCATTCACGTTCGTCAGAATTAATCCATTATTTTTAAGACAACTCTGCGTTATGGAAGGGCGTGAAATAAAGAAATTAAGTCTCACAGAACAGAAAGAGACTTGACGGTCTTCCAGCTGCCGTTCAGAACAGCAAGATTTGGTGACTTGCTCTGTAAAGACAGGACCACTGCCCCAAAACAAATCTGCCACTCTCAAGGTAATAAAAAAGGTCTACAAATGTAAAACAAAGAAAAGAAATTTCTCTTGACTAAAGCATTCGGTGGCTGTTCTCAAGCAGAACGTCCCTGATGTTTTTCCCAAAAGCTGCTGTTCTCTCAAACTTAGACGTATTGCTTGTGCTAATAAAAACCCACTTCCTCCTGGCTGAACAAGCAACATTTTCTGTTCAAACTGAAGTTTGAGGTCAGTAGTTTACAATACTTTTTGATTTGAAAACCTCAATACTGTTTTTGCATGATGTACTAATTCCTGGCAGCAGGTCTGGCTTCTTTTTCCTTTTACAGCAGTCCCCAGAGCATAACTCAAAACCCCCCCACCTTGCTAAGTGTGACAGGCACTGGCAAAGCAGGACAGTTCAACAACAGTTCCACCAAACGACTTGGAGAGGCAGAGCTTCGGGCAGACAAGCAGCAACAAGCAGGTAGAGCTGCCACAATAGGTGTAACCGCTTCCTCCGCCTGTTTGCACAATCAGCAGCTGTCTATACCCTAACTGCAAATATTATGAAAAATGCATTTTTCTTTCTGATTTACCATTTGCACTAATACGGAACTCACAGAAACAGAAGGCAGACAAATGCAGGTATGTTTTCATAACTAGTGATTATAAAATAAAAATAAAATTACACAGATAAAAGGCACTACTCCTCTCCAATTACCCAAGTGAATTACAAATTATTAAGTTAAAGGAATGCTCTTCAAATTGCTACTTCTATTTAATGCTTAAAGAATGGCAAATTCATTTTCCTTTCCCTCAAAAATATACGTGCTTATCTGGTAAGAAATATTTTCCCTGGTAACCTTGACTTGATCATGGTCTAATGATATCACAGCTCCGATGACTTAAAAGCAGTGCAGTAGGATGTAGCTCCTCAACCAAGGATGCAATAAAAGCCAACCTGGTGAAGTTTAAGTGTACTAGACCAGACAACTGAGTTTCAGGCATGTAAAAAACATGGAAAGAAAACAGTAGAACCGAAAGGAAAGTTGTCAGTCTGCCCACCCAGCTCTCAACATGGAAGTTGGAAGGCGATCTGGATAAAACAGACCCATTTCCATTGTATGTTGTACATATACACATAAGTTGTAGTATTAATACCCTCATGCTACCCTTTTGAAGTTAACCGTTTGTTTTGAAATGATAGTTCCATGTCTTTTTCCCCAAAGGCCAGTGGGAAAACAGCTTAGGTCATTCTGAAATGCTGTTGCACTTTAACCTGCCAGACATCCCCAGTTATTTATTTGCTGATCTCCAGAGCAGCTTTGTGAATGGAGTCTGTCTCTTGGATCAAAGCAAGAAATTGCTCCTACCACAGGTGTGGTTCTTTAGGGTTCAGTTCTCCTCCTACCTGCTCTTCAAGTGCCCGTATCTGTACCAGTAAGCACTGAAGTGCAGACCAAGCCTTTGCTTCATATTCCTCTGTGCCCACTCTGAGGATTCTGGTAAGTGGGACTCACAGGGCTCACACTGCAACTTCTGCTGCAAACACACAACGATTTTCCTTGGGAAAAACCAACATTAAGCACCACGACAAAGAAAAACCAAACACAGTAACAGCTTTGCGGCTATGCCTTTGTGAGGTCTGGAACCAAGACGTGTTTCAAGTTGCCAATGAAGCAAGCTGCAGGAATTACTTGTAAGTTTTGAACTGTCACTAACTTCAGACAACATATCCACATTAGCCAGGTCAGTTCTGCTAACTCACCACGGATCAGTTGATCTTCGTTTTGGCCAAAACCACACAATGGTTAACTGAATTTTGTGCATGGCTGGGTTTCCCAGAACACTGCTATCTTTACTAAGAAACAGACTGTTTTGGGTCTTACATTCCTCTACACCCTCCCTACTATTTTCCTTTCTAAACCTAAGTTACAGCTCTCAACTTCCAAAGAGTTTGAGAAAGATCAGACCACACTCAGAAAGTATCTGAAATAAATGACAGTGTTGTCACTGCACTCTGAAACACAAAAACCCAAAGCCAACCAACCGGAACAACAAAACACCCACAAGCAGCGACAAGAAAAAACACACACAAAAAAATCTCAAACGAGTTATTTTAGGCAAACATCATTTATATGTCTTTGGTAACTTTTGCACAACTGATGCAAAACGAGACCTTCTCAACTTTGAAGGCTCTGGAAATAAGCGTGTGTGTGTGTACAGATACATATATATATATATGTATCTGTACACACACATGAAAATCAAGCTTTATCTTGGTAAGTCAATGCTCACAAGACTCCTTGGCAGCAGGAAAACAGTGCAGCACCTTTTCAAGATGGAAACTGAAAGTTGGTAAAGGTATTATGTTGCTGTACAACACAGTAGACTGAGACTGACTTTTTTTTCCTCAGCACGAGAACTCCACACATCACACTAACCCGCTGTTGTGTGCTTTTACTACATAAAACTTATTGAATAGGATATAGGGAAGTGAGCAGAAACGCTACCCAGTACACTTACGGGACTTTGCCTAAGGACAGATGGAAAGACAGGAGGTAACAGCTTCTTCCCAGGAGGCACCAAAGGCCACGAGAGGCCTTTCCATCAATCCTTCACAGGAGCACAGGTTTGGGGCATCACAGCACACAGTTCAATGCGTTTTGAAACTGCTGAAACTCCATTTATGAACAAGCTGTCTTAAAAATGTCAATTCAGGTAAACTAACATTATCAGTTAAAGAGAGGATTATTTGTTGGCACCAGAGACTGATTCGCCACATACAACTTTTACCAGCAAGTCTCTGGATTACACCTTTCAATTGTAGTTCTGAAATAACACCAGAAAATCCACACTGAGAAGAAACTATGCGTAAGTTGTGTAACTTAAATACAGCAAAACCACACTGCCAAGCCCCCAGGAGCCACGGTTATCGCTGCTTTATCTCCGGCCACCTCCTGGGGCCGACCTGCACCTGCTCCAACTGCCAGAGAACCCATTAGGAAATAAATAAATAAACACAAACAGCCGGGGGGGCTGTCCCGAGCCCGTCCCCACCTCTGAGGAGCCTATTCGGGCCTCTCATGTTCCTGGGGGGAAAAAGAAAGGCAACTTAGGCTTCTTGTTCCCACAAGCTGTGCGAAATAAAGGAGCAAGACGCCCTTGGGAACACACATAGGGAAGGTGTTTGAAAAAAAAAAAAAAAAAAGGTTGTGAGAAACGGGTTTCCTTCCCTCCTCCTTTCAGCTCCCCTGGAGATGTGAGGCAAAAGGCGGCCGAGCTGACCAACAAAATAATAAATAAATACATGAATCAATAAATAAAACATCACCCCAAACCCCAAACTTCTTTCCCAAGCGAAACTGCTGCATCATTTACCACAAGGCACGAGGGCGGCCAACCCCCCGGGCAGCCAGGCAGGGCTGTGAGGACAGACGGACGGACGGACACACGGACGGACGGACACACGGACCGAGGGAGGGAAGGAGGCGCGGAGGGAGGGAGCTACCTTGCGCCCAGCGGCAGAAGATGGTGTCGGCCAGCCCGCGGGGCCCGGCTTTCTTGCCCCACACCAGCTGGACAAGCTCCTGGGCCGCCTCGGACATGACGGGGACAGGGAAGGGGGAAGGGGGGGGAGAAGGGGGCGGCGGCGGCCCCGGGGCCGGGCGGGCGAGGCGGCGGCTGCCGGCGGCGGCGGCCCC
>CM021766.1:21725772-21753267 GCA_011076525.1 Nettapus auritus | reverse complement strand
CGGCGGCGGCGGCCCCTGCGCAGGGGAGGGGCCGGGGCCGGGCCGCGCCGGGGGGGCGGGGCGGGCGCTGGGGCCGCGCATGCGCCGCGGGTTGTTTTCCGCCTGCCCAGCAGCCCCTGCTGCTCCAAGGGGGGTGCGTGAAGCGTTTTGGCGGCCGTTGGTGTGTGAGGGGCGGTGTCGGGGGCGGTCTTTTAGTCACAGAATGGTTAAGCTTGGAAAAGATCTTCGAGATCATCTGGTCCAACCATCTCCTACCACCAGTGTCACCCTGTAAACCTTGTCCTTAAGCACCACGTCCAACCTTTCCTTAAACACCCCCAGGGACGGTGATGCCACCGCCTCCCTGGGCAACCCGCCTCCAGTGCTTAAGACTTAATATCACAGAATCACAGAAATAAAAACGGCAGTCAGTGTGAAGTGTCCTGATCTTGCATGTGAGCTGGGTGTGCCAAGGGAGCTGTGGAGTTCAGTCAGACTACTAACGTATTCACAGAGCTTTCTTCATGCCTAAGTTCTGTGGAAGCACCAACCTGATGCATAGGTACAATGCAGTGCTTGCAGGAGTACCTTAGATATTTTTACTGGTTTAGAAACAGCTCTCTTTTCTAAATTCATACAATCACTTGAAAGGATGAATGAAGACAGCCATATGATTTTCTTAAGCCAGTTAAGAGCAGTGTTAAATGTACATCCCATGAACTTCAGGAGATTCAACGTTGGAAAACAAATAAACAAACAAACTCAAATTGGGTTTATCTAGTTTAGTAACAATTATTTTCCTACTAGAGATTTTAGAAATCAAGAGTTGGTATGTTTACAAGGAATGACTGCCAATGTTTTTCTAAAAGGTAATTGCCATTTGAATGGGAATTCTTCGTGGAGGGATTTGTGGTCAGTGTCACACACAAGCTCGAGAGACTTTATTAAACAGAATTCCTCAGAAAGGCAGTAACCATTACCACCGTCAAAACTGGATTAAGGATGTTCTCTTAGGCAAAACAAAACAGCAGCAACAACAACAACAACCATTTAAATGTAAAAGTTTTCTAGGTGAAACTGTAATGCATGTGCCACTCAGAACTCTTCATCTGGAGATGAAATTGGGCTGCAATATTGCGCCTATCTATTTTATCTTTATCATACACTTACTATCTTTACAGAGACTGAGCATATATCAAGACTGTTACATGTGCAATCATACTGAATTAACCGTGAAAACAGGCAGTATCAGGGTGTTTGTAAACTTTCTCCTCTGTAATACCACAAATGGATCAGAAGATGGTGTGGTTGTACTTCTGATGTGTAAGCTTTTTCAAGTACTTGCACCATTAAGCATTTGCTGGGTTACTGACATTATTTTCCTTCAATATTGATGAACAGAATTGATTTGGGATTTTACTTAAATAATACTTATAACGTCCACATTTTGATTTTTAGCATGAAGAAAGAATAACTCCAAAAAAGTGAAAACAATGAAATTGGAATTGAAAACATCATAACAAAATCTGATTCTCTATGTATTATAATAAGGGTGTTCTTTAGATTTAAAACTTCTGAATCAAAGATGTGCAATAAAATAGAAACTTTCTTGTAGATGTAATACTTTGAGCTTAATGCTAGGTATAACAGGCTTGATACTGTAAGCATCCTGTGAGCAGGAGGTTAATAGAAACATTTCAAAATGGAGCAATGGTGCAAGCACAAGTCCACTAACTCAGCAACATTTGGGCTGTCCATTGGGCTGGTCAGGCCTTAGGAGGAAGAAAGAACTGTAAGATTTGGTTCTCTCTTCACATTGATGGGCTTGTTCTGAGGAAGAAAAGTTTGTCACGGATGCTGAGGGTGAAATCAAAAAAAAAACAAACAAACTGTGTTCAGTGAAGCCAGTGGAAAGAGTTGGGATAAGAGGGCACCTTAAAACAGCGATGCCAAGCCTGTAACTGGCCAATGGCCACCACTATATGCAGTTCAGTGGTGCTACCCAGCAGTACCAAAAGGCCTGAAAATCTCTTCATCCCCCACTTCCTTCTCTGGTGTGTGGGATAATCATTTGCATGTTACCAAAAGTGCCGTTTGATTTCCTGGGTGCAAATAGCTATTCACACTGAAGCGAATGTAAGGAAGAGTTCAGTCACAGCTTTGCAAAATGTGAGCCAGAGGAGGTATTGTAGTTTAATGCGCTCAAAGTGCAACAGGTTTACATTCTCATCATAGAGTGGAAGACTGCTTACCAACTGTGTATCTGTGATTATAGACCCATCAGTGAGCTAGCAGCTAATACCCTGTAAAGTCACAATATCACGCTAAATTGCACCACTATTTCTAACCTTTGAAAGTTAAAAGGAAAATGTAACAGAGTTAGAATCACAAATTGTCACATTTTGGTGAAGTAAGTTTGTTGTGTAGCAGTAACAATGAGATTTCAGGTTAATCTGCTATGCTATATGTTGTATAAAATGTCTCACCAGCTATTCACTCTTAAATACCTCTGACACTATTAATTTGCTGCTAAAAATGTGGTTTGAATGTGGACAAGAGTGAACTCGTCTTCAGAGTTTTTCACTATACTGATGAAAGCAAAAACAGTAATGAGAAACAAGATGTGAAACATTTGATGATGTAGTTGGCAAGCAGCACATGGAATTCGATGTAGACAACTATGTATTAATGAATCTGGGAACAAGGGAGCAGTCTTGGGCTTATGCACCAACTGGAGCAATATGCCCCATGCTGATTAGAAAAGCATTAGGAAATTATTTTGGAAATATCGCTGAAATTGTTAGCTTCAGTGATACAAATGGTAAAAGTCAAACCATGCAGTCAGTTGTAGCAAACAACAGTGGCTACAAGCAAATGGGGCCATAGATGTCATCTGTTATGACTTTTGATCTCTCACTGATCATCTTTAAAGTTCTGGAGATACATAAACTAGTATTATATTGCATATATGTTATATAGGCATATATTGCATATGCTAATAAATTGGACTGGCAGATACGTATGTGATTTTGTGTAGGTAGTAGGCTTGAAATCAGAGAGGAGGAAACAAAGGGGATTTGGAGAAAAGCATCGATCCAAAAATCTGATATTTGGAATTAGAATGTACCAGGACTTCCTTTTTTTTTTTTTTTTTTTTTTTTTTTTCAGTTTGTTGAGGGGGAATCTAAGACTTCAGTCAGGTCTAACATCAGATTGACCTATATATAAGGTAAGGGCAAACTGTATAACTATATGCTGTATTTCAGAAACAGGATATTCATGGATTTGGGGGCTATGAGTGAAGAGCGTGCAAATAAGCGCATTATACATGGAAATCATATTTTCTAAATTTCTGAAAGTCATTTAAACCGTGTTTCTATATAGTCTGGGATGTATGAGCTCTCCTATAAAGTTAGGAGTGTGTGGAAGATAACAGCAGACTCCTCTGCATTATTTTATTTATTATTTTCGGAATGGTTTCTATTAAATACACAAAAGTGGGTGTTTTTAATTTATTTTTAAACGTTGTGCTGCCACCATGTGGTTTGGTTGGTTTGGTGACTTAAAGTGCACTTTAAAAAAAATCCACAAGCTTTCTATTTTTCCTTTTAAATAATGTGCACTATTCACTTATTTTTTCTTTGTCAGAAGCTGCTAGTTCCCTCTGCAGGCTGTTTGTGTGTGTGTGGTGGTGTTTTTGTTGTTGTTTTAGGAAAACAAAACAACTACCAGTTTCTCCCTTCTAACCTCTAATCTAAACTCATTTGTTTTAGCTTGGCTCTATTAATTTCAGTATGTGACATCTTAAAACAGTTCTCCATGGAAGGAGGAGGTAAAGAACATAAGCATGCATCCTCCATGTGCACAGTCCCTTTTGGATTACTTCAGTGCATTTTTAAGGTTTAAGGCTACTGTCGTGCTTTAACCCCAGCAGGCAGCTCAGCACCACATGGCCTTTCTCTCACTCCCCCTGGGTGGAATGGGGGAGAGAATGGGGAAGGTAAAAGTGCAAAAACTCACGGGTTGAGATACTGACAGTTTATGAGGTAAGGCAGAAGCCATGCGTACAAGCAAAGCAAAACAAGGAATTTGCTTGCTGCTTCCCACTGGCAGGCAGGTGTCAGCCGCTCCCAGCAAAGCGGAGCCCGTCACGCACAGCGGTTCCTTGGGAAGTCAAACAGCATCACTCCGAATGTCCCCCCCTTCCTCCTCCTCTCCCCAGCTGTTACTGCCAAGCTTGATGCCCCGTGGGGTGTGTGGGACACCCCTTTGGGCAGCCTGGGCCAGCTGTCCCGGCTGTGTCCCCTCCCAGCTCCTGGTGCTCCCTCCCCCAGCCCCTTACGCAGCATGTGGAGTATGAGAGGCCTTGGCTCTGGGTGAGCACTGCCAGCAACAACTACACATCTGTGTGTTACCAGCATTGTTCTCATTCTAAATCTAAACCACAGCACCATACAAGCTTCTACAAAGAAAATTAATTCTATTCCAGACAAAACCATGACACCTGTCCATGAAGGTTCTTGAATTAATTCAGGATTTATGGGTTTACCACTAGGAACAGTTGACAGACTGTTTTAAGACTAATTTTTTTACTTATTGTATGTTTTTGCCAGGCAAATCTCATTGAAGATCATTTGCACTGAGGTAATTATTATTATTATTATTATTTTTTTTTTGGTCTTGACTTCAAAAAACATTGTTTGGCTTGGGTGGTAGGAAAAACAAGTATATTAATAACAAAGTAAATGCCAAGCTACTTGGTGCATTCAGCTCCAAAGGGAATCACACTGGTATTGTATGACTAATGTGTTCTGACATCAGCGAGGAGCTATAAGAGAGTATTACAGTGGAAGTTTGCTACATGTCCCTTTTTTGTTTGCTCTCCTTACTTTTAATTGCCTATAAAACAAATGTCTTCTGCCCCCCCAAAAAATAAAAATTAAACAAAACAAAAACACCCACATATGATCAGGTCTGTGTAGAAAAAGAAATGTTATTAAGAAGTTGAAGCATTGAAGTAGGTTAGAAAAGGCCCCTGAACTAAAACACAGAATTATTTGGTTGTTTATCTGTTGCCTGGATACCTAACTTCTGACTGGTGCATGTTAGCTTAAAAAAATTGTGTATTTGGACTTAGTCCACAGCACAACATGAAGTGTTATTTAGCTATGTGTTCTGGGGATTATTTCTGAGAAGGAATTATGGTAATCATAGAGTCATAGAATAGGTTAGGTTGGACAAGACCCCCAAGATCATCAGGTCCAACCATCACATAATGCTACCAAGTCCACCACTGAACCATGTCCATAAATGCCACATCCACATGTCTCTTAAATACCTCCAGGAATGGCGACTCCACTACTTCCCTGGGGAAGCCTGCTCCAATCATGGAATCATAGAATCATTAAGGCTGGTAAAGACCTTCACGATCATCTGGCCCAAACACCCCCAGGGAAGGTAATGCCACCACCTCCCTGGGCAACCCGTCCCAATGCCTGACTGCTCTTTCTGAGAAGAAATGTCTCCTCATTTCCAACCTGAACCTCCCCTGGCGCAACTTGAAGCCATTCCTTCTAGTCCTAAAATGCCTAACTGCCCTTTCTGTGAAGAAATTCTTCCTGATATCTAATCTAAACTTCCCTTTACTCAAAATTCTGTTTGTGTGCACATTTTTGTCTGGGGAATAATTAATGTTGCCAGTTTACAAAATGAAGATTATTCAATCCATTGCATCAGAGATAAGCTCGAGACTGTGGGTAAGCAATGAGAATGGGTGACCTCAATTCTTCCAATTTTTTTCTCAGTTGAGAGGCACAGATAACTTCAGCAACCACAATTACAATGTGGTGTGGGGAGAGGGACACATCCCTGGACCAGGCAGTGAGACACTAAATGGACAGAACAGCGTTCTGTCATGTTCTGTTCA
Organism: Nettapus auritus; assembly: GCA_011076525.1. NCBI lineage: Eukaryota > Metazoa > Chordata > Aves > Anseriformes > Anatidae > Nettapus > Nettapus auritus. The sequence goes on along the minus strand of CM021766.1, from coordinate 21,747,362 downwards.
TGTTCTTCTGCTTTATGTCTGCACCCTGAACTGGGGTAGTCCTGCAGAGTTTATTGCTTGACCAAGCAAAAGGCCCCACAATCTGGGGAATGGGCAGAGTAAGTTGCTTTCTGCCAGCAAGAAGATGGGGTGGGAAATTGGGGGATTGAAGTGAAATTCTTCAGGTGCCAAGGGGCATGTGGTCACCTTGAGTCTTGCGTGGATCACTTTTCCTCTCCTTAAGCCTCCTTGTTTTGAGAAGAGGTTAACACTTCTTACCTGTACCTTTGCACCACATCCTCTGAGAAGGTAGACTCCACGGCTAAGAAGCAGAAAGCTCTGATGTCTCCTGTTTTCTCTTTTCAAATGATGAATTAGCGCTAGATTTGGAAAAAGTTTTAGAGGATGTTCTCCTACTGAAATCATTAGACAATCGGCAATTTCTCCGTAGATATTTACCCTCAGCTACTGTAATTGAGACAAAACAAGCTTCTCCTTGTCCTGGATGTTTGTGATTGTCATCCCTTTGGGATGGGAAGAAATTCCAGGAGAATCACAACTTTCAGTGATCGCCCATAGAGTAAATGAGGAACGTTTTTTCTTCTATATATACCATATATATGGTATCTTTATAGTATGGACAATAGTTTAGCTTTCGGAAAGCAGTTTAAGGCTGGTGGAACTATAACTGCATCATTTGCAGAAACACTGCAGGAGTAAATGTCCCTACACCTTTCACAGGACAAGCTACATCAGAACACAGTTATTCTATTCATAATTACAATTCAATTTCATTCAAGGTTTGTAAGCGTTAGCAGAGAAAAAAGTATGATAGAAGATAAACTACTTTAGAAACATTCATTTATTCACTTTTTGTAAGTTACCATGGCACTTTCATGTTTAAAGAGAAGAGTCTTTCTTACCTCCCAAAGCACCTGACTTTTTTGTGCCTTTCAAATAGTTATCTTACAGAGACAGGCTAAGATCTAGACTTCCATGACACTTATATGGTCACTCTGTATGGCTCACAGAAAATTGTTTTGGATTATGGACTGCAATCTTGGGGGGAAAATGGCATTGTAATTAGAAAGAAAAAGTTGGTAATTATTAAAACTATTAGAGATATAATTAAATTAGGAATGTCAAATGCCAACACAGTGATGCTAATACCATATGTCTGGCTTTATTAGTTACAAATGGCTCAGACAGGCTTGGTGTGACATGACTAGGCTAAAAAGTTGCTGTGCAGTCAGTACTCTGGTTAATTGCGGAGATTGCCTAGCAGAGACAAAGCTCAGAGAAAAAGACAGTAAGAGCTAGTAATGGAGTTAAATTTTTAAAAGTCATGTGAACTATATTTCAAAATAAAAAGTTACTTTGAGACAAAAGACTGAGTTATTTGGTTGAATATCTGAGGTATTGAAATGTTAATTAAATATATGTAATCTAGACAAAAGGACTGGTTTCCCACAGAAAATTCCATTGAAGTGCTTAGCCCAGATTTTCTTTCTAGGTTGGAGAGGCTGGGGAAAAATGGTTTTAATGGGGAAGTTTAGTTTTCAAGCTGGTGATAGGCTGTGTGTGGGAAGAATGCACAGTGAAGACGGTCGGTCAGATGGCTGGTAAGTGGAAAAAAAGTCACAGAATGGTCTGTATTAATAGACAGCAACCTCTTTCTTTAAATGTGGTGATCAAAACATTTACCAATGTAACAGTCTTGCCCTCTAAATTCTTTTTCTTAATTTCTCAGCTTTTCTGTTTCCAATTCCTCTTTTCTTAAAGCCTCTCTGTATATTCTCATCTCATATTTACCGACAGTACTTATTTTTAATGATCCTTGCCTTTTAATTTTCCATCTTTCCATTGTTTTGTCTCCTCAAGTACTAATATAAATGCTATTGCCTTTTTTTTATTGGAATGAGCTCTTTCTATATGGAATTTTGTCCTTAAGGTCTCTTATGAAAATCCATAATTTCATCTTTTTTATTTCACAGAGATAACTGAAAAGCTGATGTGCTTTTCATATTGATACACCACTGTCTGTGACTTCCTTGGGTATGTGATGGATTTGTTTCTGCTATGCATGCTCCAAAAGTATCACATACCTCATTTTAAGAATATGTAAGGAAGAATGCAAAGACAAGAGGTTTTCAGGGCGTGAGTATATTGGGAACATTGAGTTGTGAACAATCAGAACTCAGTGGAAACATTGGTCAGTACTGAGAAAAGCACCAATCGGATGTGAAGCAGTAGGGAAATGGAGCTCATAAGTAAGTTACTGTAATTTAAAAATTAAGATGGATCTTTCATCAGAAGATGTGATGCTTCCTTATTTGTTGAGATGAAACCCTACTTCCTCTTTGCAGAATGTTATCACACCAAAATAAATCATAGGACTGCATGCGTCATTGTATCTTATGTATAGCTTATTATATAGACTGTAATGTGTGAGTCATGCACTCAAACTCGACATTTTAAAGAATGCAACCAGTGGTTGCTTCAGGTCATTCAAATTAAGTGTACTTTAGCATCTCTGAATCAAAAATCTCTGCCCACTAGGGGGTGCTGTATTTCTTAGAATAGCTAGGATAATGATACTTTAAATAAATTCAGTGTGAAAAACCCCGGCACAATCCTGTGGTTAGGAAATGAGGGGTCAGGGAGCTATACTGATTTACAGCAGCTGAACATCTGCTTTGGAACACACAAAGTGAAGGATTTCAAATTTATGGTTTCCCACAACAACCATGACTTCTCCCTCTTTTACATACTGTTGGCATTTTTACGGACAACTTTTATTCCTGAACATATAAAACACTGTTGGTTTTTTGTTGCTGTTGTTGTTTTATTTTGATCTTACACTTCTCCCTATGCAAAATTATATTGGCACTTTTGTTTGCTGCCCATTTTCCTGCTTACTTTATAACTAAAGAATTAAAACTGGTAAAATCTAATACCCTTTATTTTGTCATTCTAAGTAGCAATTGATAAGCATCAAAGCTTCAAAAGATGATTATGGTCTGGAACTGTCTACATGATTCAGGAACATATCCTCAAAGCCACATTCTCTGTCAGTTAAGAACTGAATAGTGAACAGGAGCAGATCCTCAATATTACATTCTGCTGTTAGTTAAACAATCTACTCCTGAGACAAAATACTTTGTTTCATGGTCCTTATAGCAGGGACCATAACTGTGAGTACTAGAAAGGGCTTTCTTTGAAATTTTGCCATTAGAGAAAGAAGTAAGTTTCTGTGTTTTATAGGAAATCAGTTTTCTTTCTTTTTCCTTTTTTTTTTAAATTTTCTTTTTTTTTTATTTTTTATTTTATTTATTTATTTTTTAATTCTGTTTTCCTTTTTACTTCCCTTCTGCCCCTTTAAAATACATTTAAGAATTGCATGCTCTTAGAAAAAGTTCTTTGTGAGGTCTTTTCTTTGATTTGCTATGGAACCTGTCTACATTTTGTTGTCTACCTGTCCATCAGGCATTAATGACCCGTTCAGTTTTCTCATTTGATTGTCTCTTATGCCATTCTTACTGCCTCTTGTGCAGTTGCCCTGAAAATCATATATGCTTACTCTCCTGCTAATCTTATGCTTTCATCCAGCACTCCCTTGTTTCTTGACAATAATTATCTGCCACCATTCCAGAATGTGTCTGCACTGTAATCCTCCCATCATATGTTAGATATTACAGCTTAGTATGGCTATTACACAGTCCTCCACTCTTGTGTTTTCATCTGCTGTCCATCTTGAGTGTCCATCTTTTATGTCCATAGCATGCCTTGTTTTTAACACAGTGCAATATTGTCTAATTCTAAGGAGATTTAGATCCCTGTAGCCACATTCCTTCATTTGTATCCAGTATGTTTTGTATTGCTAAATCCATCTTTCAGATGAGAAGAAACTAATGACTTGCAGTCATTGAGGCAGAAACCATGCTCGCATTTTTTTCTCCAGTTTGGACATGTACTCAGAGCAATCACCAGTGACGGTGTGAAGGGACAGTAATTGCCTATGCAAATTAGGTGCACAATTGCAAATATTTCTGTGTGCCAGTTAAGATTTATACTTAAAATTACATACTCCTTTTCATACAATTACACATGATGACAGTCTTCTAGCAAAATTCAGAAGTATTAAATGATTAGCCACTTGCTTATTTCTCAATTACAGATTCTACTGAATGTATTTTGTGTCCTTATCTTCTGCTCCAAACTGCTGCTTGTTTGTTACCTTATAGTGATGATTTTATTTGTGTGTACTATAATACATTTGTAATGCATCTATGTAGTATATATACATACATCTCTCTTTGAATGATGTTTTGTGAAGTTTAAATTGCATGTATGAAGTGGAATAACATTCTTAAATAAAGAATATTAAATAAAGCACTTTCAATAATATATTTAATCACAATTAAAATATATTCTTCCAATATATTCTTCCAGTTAAATGTTTTATTTTATTTTACTCTCAATAATTATTTGTCCAGAACATTTGGGAGGATCAAAACTATCTTAAATTGTAAAATATTCTGGTTATTCTGTTTTGTAGCAAAGCAAAAAATTGTCGTACATTTTAAATGTCATTACTGCAAAGCTGTCCAAAAGTATGGAAAATTTAAGCCCCTTTTTTTTTTTTTTTTTTTTTTTTTTTTTTAACGTATAAACTCCTGAAAAGTAAGGCTAGGGAAAAACCTGCTCATTCAGCACAATAGCAGGACTGCTGCTAACACCGCTGTTCAGAAATAATCAGCAGGTAAATCTAGAGTATCGTGGCAACTCTTCTCCTAAGATGGCTGTCTGTGAAGAGCGGAGGAGAGAATCTGATATTCAAACATCTTGTTGAGTCACTAGACATGGTTGAATTGCTTGTTATTAATTTGTATGAAGCTGGTAATGTCAGAGCTTGTTCTGTAATTTGACGTATGGTACATCCTTGAGTAGTGTTCTACAGAACTTAGCATTACGTGAATAGTGTATGTATGAGTTTTGAAATCCGTTAGTCCCTATTCTCACCTCAAAAATACTTTTGTTTTAAAAATCATCACCAGCTGTTAGCATGCATACACTTCCAGTGGAATCACCTGTGTACAGAGAAATCGTAGGGCAGCTTTCCTCTGCTCTGGCCTTGAAAGCTTCATTCTGGAGCAGTGCAACCAATGGCAAAACCCATGAGCTTGTCAGGAGCTGCGAAAGCAACTTAGTACTACAAAGAATCACATGAGGAAAGAGGCACATTTTTATCTCGGCACCTTTTTCACGACATTGAAAAGAAAAAAAAAATGATGTGCGGCTTAATGTGGCAAAAAATGTCAAGCTTTTTATATTTCAGTGAAGAAATCTGTTTGTTTCAAGCAATTAGTGATGAGGATGCATACCCTAAATCTTGTACTTCTGAGCTTCCAGCATTGCTGCTTTTTTTTTTTTTTTTTTTTTTTTAATTTCAGGGGGCATCGTGTCTGTAATGAGCAGAGTCTCTGGGGACAGAAAAGTTTCCTCACAAAACTCCAGAATGAAATGTGAGGCCAGCAGGGAAGTGGTTATGGCTTCCCGGATTTCTGGATTTTTATTTATTTATTTATTTATTTTCTGATTTGCAATGGCTGGTAACAGTTGCCAAGCAACTGGTTTCTGTGTACTGTGACCACCCCTCATCTGTGGTATGCTTTCTAAGGCTACCCACAGATCCTCCGTGCGACACGTCTGCAGAGGAACCGCTACCTGCCTTCTGTCGTGAGGTGACCAGCTGAGTGGGTGCCTTGAATTTAGCAAGGCCTCTGACAATCTACCTAGTGTTCTTGCAGCCAAACTGATGAGCGATGGATGGAATAAACAGACAGTAAGGTGGGAGGGAAATTAGCTCAACCGCTGAGCTCTGAGGGTGGGGATCACTGGTACAAAGCTCACCTGGCAGCTGGTTCTGAGTAGCACGACTCAGGGACTGATGGTAATGTTAATCATGTTTGTCTTCAGCAACAGCTTGGATAATGACAGCATCCTTAGCAAGTTTGGAAATAATATGAATCTGGGAGGCTGGTTAGTGTATTGGAGGGCAGGGCTGCTCTTTGGGGGACTTTGTCAGGCTCCAGATACGGGCTGTCAGGAACCTCATGAAAATCACAAGGCTTCAGTGTGCCCTTAGGGCAAAGGTCAGCTGCATCTTGGGCTGCATTAGGAGGAAGACAGCCAGCACATGGAGGGAAGTGATGGTTCCCTCTCTCTGGCATTTGTGAGACCACCACTGGAGTTTTGGGCTCCCTAGAAAAGGAGAGACATTGACAAAGTGGAGCGAGTCTAGTGGCAGAGCACTGAGATGGTTAGGAGGCTGGAACACATGATGTACAAGGAGAAGCTAGGAGATGTATTTGTTTCATCCTAAAAAGAGAAGGTGAACGTGATGGGGGCAAATCTTATTGCTGCCTTTGACTATCTGATGGGAGGATGTAGAGGAGTCAGAGCCAGACTCTTGGAAGAATACAGTGGAAGGACAAGAGGCTGTGACCAGAAGCTGGAGCATTGAAACTCCATCCCAGTAGTGGGAAAATAGTTTTTCCAAGAAAGTGGTGAAATGACGGAACAGGTTACCCAGGTAGGCTGTGGAATCTGCATCCCTGGAGATACTCAAAGCTCGAATGGCCACAGCTGTCAGCAGCCTGATCTAATTGGACCTACACTGAGTAGGTGTTGGAGTAAATAACCTGAAATTGCTCCTTCCAACCTACATGATTCTGTATAAGAGATTCGCTATGTGGTAGTTATCAAATGTGTATGAGCTAGCTCCAGTAAGAGAGATCTATTTGCTCTTCTCTTTATTCATATTTTTAAAGTATCAGGTACATGTCAATTGAGTTTGGTTTTGCAGCTGAGAATATGAAGAAGAAACAGTTGAAGTGAAAAAAGAGATGAGTTATGAGTTTTCATTTGTATAGTATGCTACTCGTCCTAGATGTGTATGAACAGCATATTTATTTCACCCTCTCTATGTCTTCTTGATATTTCATTTGATCTTTTCTCTCATAAAAACTTTCTAGGAATTGCATCCACTTTCTTATTCCAGATAATCACATCATGAATTTTTTTTTTTTTTTTTTTTTTGCACACATTGGCGATGATCCATATGAAACCTAGACTTTTTGTTCCTCTCAGTCTAACTGGGCAGCTTCTCTGGAAATTCGTCATCATTATTATGGTTCTGTGAATTCTTACTGCTGAAAGAAGTTTATTAGTGTTTTTTGAAGGCTCATTCTCAATGGAGAGTGGAGTTATTTTGCTGAAACTAATCTGTCTTAAGTCAACACAACTATGTAAAGAGATGGTATAAGCTATATATCAAGTGCATTCATTAACAGCTTAGCAGCTGCCTACTTATGTTGAAGTCTTGGTGCCTTCCCACCCCATTACTAGCTAGAAAATTAGGAGGCTTCTAGATTTCCCCCTCTGACAGCCCAGTATTCGAAAACTTAAAAAAAGAAAGGTTTGTACGTAAGTAGGAATCAATTAGGGAATCATTTTTGTTCCCCAAAGCTACTGGTCCAGTAGCAAGAGCAGCAGAAACACGAAGACAAAACCAGTCTGCAATGTATGCTCAAGTCTAAAGTCTGATTTCAGATAGTTTGACTATTGCATGCTGATAATCAATCTGTTTCTAGTCTTGGTTTTCATTCTTGATTTTTTTTTTTTCTTTCCCCGTAGTTATATATTTCTTGTATCAAGTAATTTTATTCCAAAATAAATGGTAGTTATAGAGACGTTATAGCCTCACTATGGGATTAAATACACAGACAGTTCTGGGTGAAAAAGTATAAATCATAACAATGTACTCCATCAACTTCCATTTTTATGCCCATAAGATCAGGCATTAAGTACAGTTTTTACCTTGCAAAATGAAGAAAGAGAAACAATAAGAATTTATGGTTCCCAATAAACAAAACAAAAGAAAGGGAATAGAACTTAAGAAATAATGTGCTAACTCAAAGCAATCAAGGATGAATATTAAATCTATATGCTATATATCTAAAGTCTTTCAGTGTAATAAATAACATTGAAAAAAAACATTGTAAATCATAGGACCTGGCTTAGTTTCCATGCATTACTGTTTTATGTGAGATCAACCAAGCCTTTTAGGAAAATGTGAAGCGTTTTTTCTTAACAATACACTTCTTTGAACTAGTTTTGTGGAGGACTATGAAGCAAGAAAGTGTTGAATTTTCCCGTGTTATCAAATGTTGTAGCTACCTTCCTGTTTGTCTATACATCGTCTATACATCTTGCTATAGCTGGACCTTTTGCTCTCTTTGAGCTCCTTAATAGGTGTGGTTTGCAGTATTTGATCTCCTTCATCAACTCTAAGTTTTGATATGTCAAAAGTAATATTTTAGATTGCCAAAGAGTATTTGGATTCAGTGCAAAAAGTTTTATTGTCTTGCTGAAAACTGAGTCAGGTCTGAAAGGTTCATATCCTGCAGTTTGTCTTCGGAATATTTTTTGAGGAAAATTTCTGAGACTTCTTAAAGTATTTTAAATACCTTCCTAGCTCTTTTGCCAGCAGTGTTTTCATAAGCATGAAAAATTTATTTTCCTCTTATATGCAACAGTGCATGGAGAAGAAATAAAGCAGTGCCAATTTATGTAATCACAATCTTAAGCCCAACAAAGCCCAAAGACTGATGGATTTTCAACTGATGGTTTGAAGAGCTGGAACTTTTCTGGACTTACCTATGACTTGACAACAAAACTTTGTGTTATAGAACATTTTGTAAGAACCAAAGTGAGACAGCTTTCAAAGACGGAAGTTTTTTAATTAGGCACATGGGTGCTGAATATTCACTTTTTGTAACAGTCAGCCAAATACCAGCAGTATTTCCCTGAATGGAAGGGAGACTTTTTTTACTGTTTTAGAGTAATAGTTATAGAAATCTTGGGTAGAATGGTGCTGGAGATGATTTGATGTTGGATGCCAAGTACATAATAAAAGTCTTTGGTGTCCAAATTTATGTTAGTATGAAACTTGGCATGAATGCCAGTGCCAGACCTTCAAACCTGTGTAAGCTCAAGAAACTACCTGCAGATTTGGCAGAGGTTTGCCAGATATTCTTCTGGCAGCTCACCTGTAACCCTGAAGGCAGTAGCAATGCTACTTGTTCTTTTGAAATATAAGTTCCAGTTCAGTATCTCAGTACTGATTCCCAATATTAAATGCTGTCTCCATCTGCGGGGGCTTTGGATACAGAAACAACCACAGTCAAACAATGGGACAGGGATTTAGTCTATTTAGCATTTAAAGCTACCTGAGAAGCTTTACTGAAATGATCACTTTTCATAATATATTCAGCTCCAGCTGAAGTGTTTAAAAGCATCTCAAAGCTGTACTGTTACAGTATGCCTAAAAGGACAACCTTGGAGACTGGTCACCCAAAACACATTACCACTCTGAAGTGGTTAATAGCTTCTGTATATGGTTTCAAGCAGGAATATGTGATGAGCTTCATTAGCTCATTACCACTAGCTTCTTTAGATATTTGTATCATGTATGTTTCTAATTAAAAACTGATGAAGACTGTAAGCTCTGGGGAAACATACGTTCTTCATTGCACCTCATCTTAGTAAGTTCATTATTAAGTTTAACAAAATCATTTACCTATCTGTGAAAGGGAAACAAACAAACAAACAAACAAACAAACAAAAAAAACTTATTCTGATTAAGAGGTAGCCAAATTGTTTCATATTGAAGTTGAAAATAGAAGTAAAACGTAGGAAAAGAAATGTACAAAATCTGAAAACCTGATTATGATCTTAGGAGAAAAATAGGTTAATTGTGTAAAGTAGCAATTTCTGGGGTAGCCTAATTGTAAGTAAAGTAGTAATAGTTATACCTATGTACTCTGTACTCTGTAAATGTTTTAAACTGTATTATCTGTTCTGGAGGTCATGACCGAATGCTTTTTTTTTTTTCTTTTTTTTTTTTTTTTTTTTCTCCCAACCTGCTTAAGTGGGATTTAAGGTTAACAAAGCATACCTCACCCAAGCATGCAAAGAATCAATGAACCAGGTCCATTTGACATCTTAATAAGTGCCCTAGATGCCCAACACATCCTCCACAGTATATACACTTGCAGATTTGTTCTGTGTTGAATTGCAGTAAACAGGCAGAGTGCTAACAGCATAAATGTTGGGGGAAGCAGAAGCCTTCTCCAGTGACTGTTGGTGACAATGAGGGGACTCTAGCATGTGCTAAGATTCTGCTGTGCACAGCTGAAATATAAAGACTGTAGGTGTCTTTTTTATCCAATTTCTTTAGCTTGAATTCCCAAGGAAATAAATCATAAGCAATTATTCTTCTGGTCTGTCTGTACATCTTTCCTTTCAGCCATCCCTGAATCCTAGAATTACTTTCAAACGACGTGGGCACAGTGGGTTGGAGATCTTAAAGACAATTAATTTTGAGAATTTTTGTGAAAATATGTTTGGTTACTGAAGATTTCCTTCATTTATAAAAAGACAAACGGAACTTATAAGTATGCGTAAATATACATGGAACTACAACCTATGCTGAAACAGAAACTGGCTGCTCCGTCACCACATATATGCTACCAGCCAGCCATTGCACCTTTTTTCCAGACAAACAGCTGGGATAAAAGCAGCAACTGTGGCAAGCTCTTTGAGGGATGAAATACGAAAGCTTCTAGGATAAAAGGACTCCCAAATTCTGTTATTCATGAAAAAAAAAAAAAATGTATAATTCTTGTTGTATCTTGATGTAAAATATTTATGATCACAGTTGGAAATGTTGATAGAAACAGACTAGTAGACTTGTTCCTTACTTTGTGGTTAAGTTCAAATATACAGGTATTTTTGTTTTAAATAACTTTTTAAAAATATGCTGTTCACATGAGGGTCCTGGCCAAGCCAACTAAGCACTTTTAATAAAATAGAAAGATGAAAGGTCTTTTTGTTGTTCACAAGTCACATGAGATCTTCCCTAAGAGAGTCATATGCTTTTTGGAAAGTGCATGTTTGTTCTGGAAAATATTTTTGTTGTTGTTGTTTGTTTGTTTATTATTATTATTATTTTTTTTCCAATCACTTTGAACAATGAAACTTATTTCAAACATGACTACAATTCTCTCTATATTTGATACACAGATCATTTGAACACAAACTTCTTAAGTCAGGGTACATGGATTACTTTTGTCACTTGTAGTACTACAAACTGTTTTTTGTTATGTCCTAGAACTTTAGTAAATGCACAATGCAGATTTTAGGGTTGAGTTGCAGAATGTGTTCATACAGAATGAAGTTAAACTAAGGAAAACTTAGTACAATCTCTCTGTAATTTTTCTTACCATTAAACAAAACAAAAAAAAAACAAACAAAAAAAAAAAAAAGGAAGAAGAACAAATCCAAGATGTTCCATTATTGCTATTAAAGTGATTAAGTAATTTACAGTGCAGAGATCCATTTCCAGACTTCATTCCCCCCAAAAAAACATTCTTTTTCCACACTGGGAGAGTATGTACGTCTCCTGGCTTCATTCCATTTTGATGAAATGTGTCATTGATAAAAGAGAGTTCAAGCTTCCCTCAACCAATTAAAATGTTTTTGCCTCGGGTGGTAAATAAAAGCACATGATAGAACTAAAGCAGACTGGGAGAGTAGTAATCAGTACAGTAGTTCAGTATTGAACAATATTGAACACTGTAACAATAACACATAATAAATCATTTTGAAAGGTACAGTGGATATATTTTTTTCAAGGACACATGAAGTATACTCACAAGGATCAAAAGGAGACCTTAGTTATTTTTATGCTATATTTTAGAAATTACTGACTGTTCTTTTTTAGAGTAACTTCAGCTTGCTTGACTGCAAAATATTTATGACTATAGTTTTGAGTATGGATCAGATGCAAATATGTTTTATTGAAAGCTTTTTTTCTTGGAAACATTATGCATCTTTAATGTTTCATTTATTTAAGACAAACTTCTTCATTTTTGTATATCAAATAATTTGGTCTTATAAATGCGAGATGTAGTCAACTCATTAATGCTTTTATCATACAAGTCAATGATAAAATTTGGTTTGTTTTGCTGTATCTTTTTTCTTTTATACAACTAGTACATTAAAAGAAAAATCGTATGTTTTAGCAGAAAATTTTACTTACTCTGTGACAATATTCCTGGCAATTCCAGCAGATTCTGTTATTTCACCTAGAAGAATCACAAAGAATGGGTTATAACCCAAATAGACTATATATATATATATTTTTTTTCAGTAGAATCCTGTGTGAAGAGTCAGTTCAATGCAGTTCATCCACCCAAATCCATGAAAGATAATGGTTAACAAACATAATTTCCTTGAATTGTCGTTTTTCTTATTTGAATGCAAGTGTGCTGAAAAACTCAAGAGTCCGTGAGCAAAAGTCTTTATAAATCCCAGCTTCAGATCAGTCTCTGCAGTGGGACTGAGGTCTGCTGGTTTAGACTAACAAATCTTTTATTTGTTTCATTTGTTTCTCTAATGACTAAAACCATGGTTTGCTTTCCTATAACCATTCCTGGAAGTTCTTTTCTTGTGCCAATTCCGAGCAAACTGTGTTTTTTAGGATAATAGATTTTTACCATGGTAAACCAAAACTGACATTTTCTGCTAGACGTTGTGTGTCAGTAAATCATTTTTACAACTACAATATTCTAAAATGTGCAGGAAATATTGTAAGCATCTTCCTGTAAAACTGCAACTTTCTGGGCATATCTGAATTCATAAATAACCGAAATATTGTTTGATACAACTTCCAGCTTTTTACTAGCCACTATTTTTCCCCTTTGCAAAAGAAATTTGTTAGCTGAGTTACACGTGCCAAAGAGCAAATCAAGGTCCCCGTGATTGAAACTGAGAAAGAGGTTAAATTCTTGTTATTAGATTTGTACAAAATGACTATTATCCATTCAATGACAACATTTAGCTATGTAGCACCATTATGCTTAATAAAAAGGTTCATGGTTTCTACACCCTCTGAACATAAGAGGAACAACAACAAAAAAAGTAAGTTTTAGGATCAAGAGGAGCACTGATTAACCTTTCCAATTTCTTGAAATTTAAGGAAACCACAGTGGTTAAAAAATTATGCTGTATAATTACAACTTGTGCGTACCACTCTTTGTCTCAAAGGATTTTTCTACTTTAGTGGTCTTACAAGTCTTTAATTCCAACAGACAGAATAAAAATGTATTTAAAATAGTATTATTTGTTTGAAAGCAGAGTTATTTGGAAAAAAAAAAAAAAAAAAAAGGATGCCATATTACAGTCAATTCGGAGTCCTTTCATCACAGCAATGTGTGTTCATGACCTAACAGGACCATCACTGGAAGCATTAGCTAGTGGCAACAGCTTAGACTCCAGTTGCAGTGGATGGAAAAGTTATACACCAAGTAAAGGGTGAATTTAAAAGCACTATTCTGGATAGTTCAAGGAGAGATCTGAGCTGCAGTTGGCAGCCATTTCTCTGTCCCATTACCATCCCCATGTAAGTCTATGAGCAATGAGCACCTTGAAAATTGTCTTTGTGGATTTTGTAGTGGAGTTTGTATTCTTGGCCAGTCTCAAATAATTCATTTCTCATATACTGAAGCAGCCAACAGATTAGAAAGTCCTGGTATTTATGAAAAGGTACATTACATCATCAGAATTCAGTGTTTCATCCTGAGAAACTACGTATATCTGAATAAGTAATATAATTATATATTATGTATATAATTATAAGTAATAAGTAATATAATACTATCTAGAATTATAGGAAAATACTTTATTACATTCTTGTATTAAGAGAGAAAAGATTCCCTGCAAACTGACAACTGGTAGCTTGAGCAGATTGTCTCATTTAACATTAGAGCTGTAATCAGCTGAAATTTTGAGTTTTACCTTTGAGGTTTTGACCACTGCAGTATTATTATTTTTTTTTTTAATTATTTTTTCCTGAAACCTATAGTGGTTGACTTTGACATAGACAGAGTCCTCGTGTTTTGCAACAGAGAACAAAATAGTATCATGCCTAAAATTGTTTGTTAGTCCTTAGTAAGAAAGAATTCCTGAATTGCATGATGTTATTTTATAAACTGAACTCAATATGATAATTTAAAGCTAATCTATTTTACTTTAATTTATTCATACTACTTTTAATTTATTCTTAAGGTGAGTTACCAGAACATAGGCTTTTGAAAACATGTGGTTTGGATATTTCTTCTCCAGACATTCTTCTCCAGTCCGTTAGAACGTCTTTTTTGTGATGATTGTCTTTTTATCCTCTTCCCTAGAAAATAAAAAGTGGAAAAGAATTGAAAAGCTTACCTGAAGTATATTTTATTGACAGAATTTAGTAGCACTGGTCATTAGTGACTGCCTACCAGGTAGAAAACAAGCATTGCCTCATCACAAGTGCCATTAGTTGCTCCTTAAAATACTCTTCCGTGACATCTCAGAATATCCTCCAGAGCTCTATGAAACTGTGTTTCAAAGTAAATACTGTCCAAGTGTGTCCATCCATAAGTATGTCATTGTCAAGCTATAAACCATGTTATACAGTGCTTCCATTTGAGGAGAAGCTAGAATAGGATAAAAAACAACAACAACAACAACAAACTTTTTCTTGTTGGAAAAATTCTGCTTAGGCCAAATTAATTTACTATTCCATAAATTCCTTTAGTGTCAAAAATTTCTTTAGTGTCCAAAACTTATCATAAAGTATAAGGCTCTCCAGGATGAAATCTGACTGGGAATCTGAAGGTAAATTCTGGAGGACCACAGATTAGCTAAAACTTAGTTAACATGGAGTTAACTAAGTGTCAGCGGTACCCAGAGATCCAGTGGGAAATCTCCTAGATTTGGGTTAAGCTCTCAATGGGCAGTAGTTCTCATCAGAAAGCAACACGGACGTTACAGAAGGGAATGAAAGCAGTTTTGATTAGCTTTTGCTGCTGCTTAGGAAAGCTAAAATAGAACTTTCTGTCCTTTCCAAAGGGCTTACTACATGTGATGTGAAATGTGGCAAATGACAGCAAATGTGGTAGATCCACATTTGCTACCACACTCGTGGTAGATCCAGTAACAAAGAATTGAATAAATTTTTGCACGAAGAAAAAAAGACTCAGATTTATTAAATGATATCTGTATTTTAGCATAAGCCACGGTGCTTTGTGTATAACCATTTAATTTTACAACTGTTTTCTCTATTAACACTGTACAAATTTGTAAGCAAAATGCCAACTATATGTATGCACTGAAGTGTTTTCCTTCTGTGTTTGTAGTTTGGCTGCCCTTATTTAATGGAGAAAGTCTTAATTGTGCTGTTCTCTATTTTTCTTTGTTCCTATTTCTGATCACCATCTTGGAAGACTGAAGAAATATTGCTGCTCTTACCATAACATATACTCCTCAGAAAACATTGCAAATGTGCAAATGTTTCTAAGCACTTCAAGCAATCACTGAGCTCCAATGCAGCTACTTTTACCATCACACATGCTTACCCATTTTGCATGAAAAGGTAGGAAACAGGATGTCAAGGCCAAAATGGTAAGAAAACTGGACCCTGGTGAATCCACCCTGAGCAGATACAAAGCATCTCACCATAAGTACTATCTCCAGACATCACTGATGTTCAAAGGATTGCCATCCCACCATCCTGCACTGCTACACCTTGGATTCTTCCTCTTGCTTTACACTCTCCAACTATTTCATTATTTTGTTATTAATTTGATTCTCATGTTTCACAGAGCAGGCCTTGGTATCCCCAGGATCTGGGATGGCAGCAGGGTATCTCACTGCCATTTTTCTGGTGCTTTTTATTTTCATTTTTTCCCTGTTTCCTCTCTTACTGTAAACATCAAATCACAGGCACAGTTTTAGTGCAGCTCATTGACTTTGTGGGTATGAATTCTGAAGAAACATAATTCCAACCTGAAATACCTAAATCCTTCCTATGCTTAACAAACAATGGGAAACCACCAAGCTGGCTCCACACTATGGGGAGTTTCACATTCTTGTGGAATCCCTGATAAGCTGTACAAAAACCTGTGTTTAAGATAGAGCAGTCCAGATCACATTTTGCTTGCTCTTCACTGCTCTATGTAATGTAGTGCTGACACCTTCATTGATCCTGCTGCCCTCCATCCCAAAGCCACATTTGTTTTTGTACTGGCCAGGCCTACTTATCTCCATCTGACTGGATTGCTTACTTGTCACATGGGTGAAGACATATGAACAGTCGTGGAAAGAATACTCCTATATCTCTTTTTTGACTTGAGCAATTGCTCAATGAGATATTTCTTTCAGGAGAAGAAGTTGAGGGAGCCAGGTATCTCGATATCATCCTTTTTATTTACAAAGAGTGCACAAAATGACAGGAATTGTAAGCTTATTTTAGACAGCGATTGGTGTAACTCTTGCTGGACATTTTTCAGGGCTATACTCCTGGTGGAGTTCAGAACACATTGCTGATTTACCGATTCTTCCTCTTCATGTCGTTGGTCTTTTTGCCTCAAACTGCAAAAATCCCTCCACCCATACAGTTGATGTGCCTTTGTCTGCCATGTGCATATGTTCCTAAGTTGATGCAACTATTGCTTTGTGTCGTGTTGTTCAATGATGGCATCTTACAGCTCTCCGGTCTACTGAGAAAGCATTCAAGTCATCAAAGTGGAGTCCTTCCTAGAACAGATTTTAATCTAAGTATATAGTGGAATTTACGGTAAGGTGCATGCTTTTTGTGATGGGTTTAAATATTTGAAATTAGCCTTGTTTTAACAGAATTATCCAACACAAAATTGAGAAGATGCCACTGTTGGAGCAAATAGGAGTTAAGGGATAAATCATGTTAGAGAGGAAAAATAATTTAGCTTTTGTTTTTGAATGGAACAAACCAAGGGAAGAGTCCTGTGCCCTTAGGAGAAACTAGATGATATAAGTACAGGCCAGCTATTTGGAGAGACTGAGATACTTGGGGTTAAGTGACCTGAAAAATCATGTACATGCAAGTTTGTATGGGGATTATCATGCTCTTATATCTTATCTTAACCCAGCTAAGAGGGGAATAGGTTAAAAATCATGTTCACACAATTTGTCAGCTAGTAAACAAACCACTGTATTTTGTGGATTTCAGGCTTTTTTTTTTTTTTTTTTTTTTTTTTTTTCTCATTTTCAACATTTCAAAGCCATGTGCCTTAGCCATCATGTCTGATCATTCATGCTGTTGCTGTTCAGTTACTAATTATGTTCTCCAATAATTCACCAGCAAAGTGTTTTTAAATGTCTGAACTTGCTGTACTGCTAAGTGCAAGGGAACATACACTTCAAAGCTTTTTTTAATGCCATGCAAAAATGTCACCTGGGAAAATGTAACTACTCAAATATTATTTCATGGTGGGGTCTTTTCCCCTCAGGTTAAACTCTCTTGAAAGAAATAACCTGAATTAACACCACACTGAAGGCTAATGCCTATTTGATTAGAAACTTTTGCCATTGAATTTTTACAGAGCTGTAAATTACAGAGCTTTTCCTACCTGTTTTGTTTTTTTTCCTTTTCTTCTTCTTCTTTTTTTTTTTTTTTTTTTTTTTTTTTTTTTTTTCAGTACAGAAATGTTGCTTTTCAGGTGGATGGAAAAAAAAGAAAAAAAAAGAAGAAAAATACTAAGTATTATTAGGATATATTAGGATATTTTCTTCATCTACATTTTAATATAATTGTCAGTAAAACCAGCAAATAATAGTAGTATATCTGTGGCTTTAGCCAATAATTTTTGATCTAAATCCAACTGTCATTGACGTTAAACATAACTCATTTATTCCTCTAGGAGAAATTATGGTGAGCTTAACACTGAACTCAATTATTACATACAAGCTCAGTTTATAGATATACATGCAAAAACTGGAACAAAAACAGTGGCACCAAAAAGACTTAGAAGAAATGGGAAAAACATGGCTATGACATTCTCCAAAATTAACAGAAACTCTCTTTTTAATCATGTACCAGGAATGCCAGGAGGATTAAATCTCATGAGATTTTATAAATAAAGAAAAAGGATGAGATCATCATATATGTTTGGTAACAATGGTAAAAGAGAGCTATGCTGTTTCCCTACATAGAACAGTGGAGCAAAACTGAAATATGTGTCATTAATATACAGGTAAAGGGGCTTCTCTACTAATCAGAATAAACTGCAGCATTCAACACAGAGCAGCTACAGGCCTCTAAATTGCTTTCGCCTTGCTGTACAGATATAGCTGAATATAGCTTAATACATCTTTTTACATGATGTAATTTTATCTAGCTCATACAATGTCAGGGTAATAATAATGATATTCTAATATTAATGCAAGCACAAGATATACATATTGATGAATAATGGTCATATGATTTTGGATCTCCTTGCCAAGTTGTATTAAAATGACAAATAATTGCCATTGCTTCAGAGAAATGGTGCAGGCTCTGTAGTCAAAAAGCACATTAGGGGCCCACAGTGTCCATTTGTTATCCTTTGTCAGGAAAACATGGTTCTTAATGAAAGTGAATGAAAGGACACTGATTGAGGACAGTGACACTAAACCTCTTTCTCAACAGAAGCCATGACATGAGTATTAATAAGCAGATTGAAAGGTTAAGACTGAGCTTTGAAACTCTGGAAGCCCAGTAGAATCTGAAATAACTGCCCCCTCATAATACAGGGAAAATCACATTGTAAAATGCATTGTATAAGCCTTTTGGCCACAGGAGGATAGAGCAGATGGAAATTGGTTCCCAGACAATTCAGGCAAATGCCATTTAAAATCTTAACCCAAATATATTTTTGTTAAAGTCTTGCTTTTAATTCTGTGTCTTGATAAATGATCCCTTTCCTTCTCATTATCCCTTCCCTCTTTGCTCCCGGTACTCTAAAAATGCTAACAATATCAGCTTGGGCATTTCCTGAGCATTAGTGAGAGTAGTCAGGAAAGCAAGTGCACAAGGATGCAGCCAAGGTGTAAATAACAGCCTGGCGCAATACATTTAGCAAGAATTCAAAATGTAAGTTACTTGGGAAAACAAATAAATACCTTAGTATAGGAAGAAGATTTTTGAATGCATAATACATTACAGTGATCACTTTTTAATTACTGAGAACCTAGAAGAGCTAGTCAGGATCATAGAAGAGTCTGAAACAGGCAGTCCCTGATCCAGCTGAGGTATACATATGTGTGGTCCCACTGGAGTCAGCGGTGCACATAAGGAGGTGATGCAAATATGCCTATGCAGGACAGAGGCTGAAGCTACCGTGCCTCTGTTGATAAGGTTTTGCCTCTCTGGAAATGCACAGACTCTGTATGATCACAGTCTCTGACCACCTTTGCAGATTTATGTTCTTTTTATTGTCCTACGTTTCTATGAACAGAAAATATCGTTCGGGAATTCAGTGGTTTTAGTGTTATAGAAAAAATGCCTGTAATACTAAAATATCATTTTCCCCATGCCAGTAGCAATGTTGAGCAAAACACATGAAGTTTATAGGTTTCTGAATGCAGAGAGACTGGTTCTCTTCCTCACAGATATAAAGTGAGATGCAATGCACATAGAGTGCATTATATTCAGACAAGGTTGGAAGACCTGAGTGACTCCACACTAACTGAGTGACTCCCCTCTAAAGATCTGACAAAGTGTCAAGACATTGCACATACTGAAAAAATATATGTAAATAAAACAAAAAATTTTGTGTTTACAAGGTTTTAATAATTCCAAATGAGTTTGAAGTATTGGGTTTGTCTTTAGAAGAAAGGTTAATAATGGTATTGGCCAAGTCTACATCAGCAAATTTAGAGGGCCTGGGATTATTCTCTGATGCAGAAGCTAATAACATGGTATAGCTGATGTCCATATTATTAATATACTTCTAGTTTTCAAACAGGTTGCCTCTATGCATGCTGCCTATTAGGAATATTTGCCAGCTTGTGGTATCTCCTAAACAGTGCTTAGGAGTTGTTTGAGAGAGCTAGTTTAAACACAACAAAATTTTATCACAGACTTTTCTAATAATGGCATGACAGTAATGCTCCATTGTTCGCTGGTGTTTAGTTTAACTGTGCACCTGTAGATAACAGACTCGTAACAGACTGACTTCTTCAGTAAACAGTCATTGAATCACCACAAGTTGATGCCATTTTTAATTCAATGTAGGGAAACAGTGGATATTGTTAAGAAAGAAATGGCGACAAAAAATAATCCAAGAACATTTCTCTTGGACCTTGTCATTAGTACCTTCCCAGAGGAAATCCACACTAGGTGCAGCTCACTTCAAGGACTACCTCTTATACGGATAGAGAGAGCTTAAACATGTTTAATTCCCTTTGCCCTGTACAGCCATCCAACCCTGTTTCAGCAAACCTAGTATCTCTCAGATATCACACACATTCCTACTTGTTCCTTGGTTTGGTAGTACACAGCCACTAAAATAACATGTTTTGCTATCAAATCTCTGATGTTACTTTGCTATCCTGCAACTTAGTTTCCCTTTTATTCTGCGCACCTTGATTGGAAAGTTGCAAGAGAATCAGTTTTATTTCCTAGGGCCACAGGAGACCAAGTGCTATGCAATTTAGACATGGTTGGTGCTTGCTAAAATAAAGACTGCATGTCCCAAGCAGTATGGGCACGAGTAATTCTGCACCATTTGCCATCATCTCTGGCATTGTTACCTGTAGCAGATACTTCAAGCAGTGTGGACACAGCCTTAAACAGTTGAAGGATAGCTCTGAAACCAGTTGGATACAGGACTGTGAAAGGTAAGCAGTTTTAAATATCAGATGAACCATTTCCGAGAGAAAGAAAAAAAATGTGAATGCCATTTTATAGGGCCCTAGTGAGATCTCATCTGGAGTACTTAAACAATTCTGCTCACTTAGATACAATACAGTTGGAATAAGTTAGTAACAAGGACAAATAAATGTTCCCTAGATGAGCAAGGAACTGCAGATCACAACAAGTTTTTTGGCCTTGCCAAAAGTAGGCTGGAAGAGGATATGGTTGCTGTCTTTGAATATGTCAGGAAGATGGACAAGATGGACTGAGAAGGATTGTCTAAACTCAAGGGCATAATTGACTCAAAACAAATTAGTATAGATGAGTAAACATACAGATAAATACATTTAGGTTAAAATCTAAAGAAAAATTAAAGCTTTTAGAAAGTGACTGTGGAAATCTCGTGGGGGGGTGGGGGGGTTGTGGAGGCAAGACATCAAGTTTTTCAGGGGGATATGATGAATGTGTGAAAGGAATTATATGACTTGACTGTTTAAGATACCACAGGGCTGATGGTCCAGAGATCTTTGCAAGACTAATTCAGCTTTTCCAAATATTGTAGAAATCTTGCTTGTATAAAGTATTCTGGCATTGTAGTTTTTGCTAGCTGTTCTGTAAAGGTAAAAGAATGTAAATAATTTTCATTCTTGAAAATATTTATCATTTTGACATTGGAAAAAAACACCCATGTGCTTTCAGTGTCTAGCTGTGTCAAGTACAGGGTAAAATACAGATAGTTGCATGTTTTCACTTTTTTTTTTTTTTTTTTTTTTTTTTTTTTTTTTTTTTA
>CM021766.1:21666612-21723163 GCA_011076525.1 Nettapus auritus | reverse complement strand
AAAAAAAAAAAAAAAAAAAAAAAAAAAAAAAAAAAAAAAAAAAAAATCAAAGAAAAATCTATATAAAATGTTAATACAAGTCCATAACTAGGATAAAACTAGTGATTTTGGGAGGGGGATTTTGAGTGGGTGGAGAGGTGAACTATCTCAACTTGCCCATGGAAACAGGATCCTCTGAGCTTGTTTACAGAACCTGCAGGCTTTGCTCCAAATCAAAGGGGTGCTCTGCACAGGAAGATAGTGAAGATGCTGGCCAGGCTGTATGGAACTGAATAATTAAAGAAGTATGTAATGTATGTTGCCATCAAATGCTGGAGGATATGGTCCTGCTGCAGGAAAAGGAACTGACTCTCACATATCTGAGGTGTTTTTCAGGAGTTATTAAGAATGAGTATTGGAAGCATAATTAGATTTTCTTGAAGATGTGTTAAGTGGCAGATCATGCAATAATTTCTGTTATGCTACATCCTTTGAGCTGTTCTACCACTGCTTCTATTTCTGTATTTGTAGTTGATATATTTTTTAGAAACAATGCATTTAGAAAATAAAAGATTATAGTTACTCTCCAAATGCAGCATGCCTTTTTTCTTTCTTTCTCTCCATTTTATTCCCTTTACATATTTCCCTTCCCCCTTTAATTTAATGGGAGCCATACACAGAAGCCAGGGAGACAAATGTACTGAAACCCTGTTAGCATTTAATCTCTTTTTAGATAAATGCAAATATTGCTGTCAATGGTATTGGAGCCTTGTCCAGCCATCATTTGAAGAACTTGCTCATCCATTTTTCACAGAGTGTCCATTACTATCAGTTGTTGAAGATTGTGATCCAGAATATTCGTTCTTGATGAAAACAATAGAATTAAGCCACTGGGCTTCAGAAAATTGCTTTCATATTCAAGCAGTGCTACACACATACAGACACCTTGTTGATGATTTTCCTGCCCCAAAGAAAATATATTGCTGCTGCCACAAACCTGTCTTTTGGCACTTTGTCACTTACAAGTGATGATAAAATTGCAACAAAGAGACTTCTTTTTAATCTCATAGGTCATCGTTTGTACTCTGGACAGTCCTCCCTTTGTCCTCTCATTTAGTTTAGATAAGGTGGAAAAATCCTTTTAGTTGCCTCTAAACTTCTCTTAACAATACAAAATACAAAAAGTCAGCCTCAATGTACACTCAAATTTTTATCTTCTCATTTTTCTTCATGTTTTTCACTCAGATTGAAAGCTCTGTATGCATTTTAACTATATATTTTGTAGGCAGCTGAATTACAGGCAGTCTTTATAGACTCAGATCATACTGTAAACCTTGAGAGATATTTAATCCCTTTAATTTTGTGCAAACCCCAGAATCATGTGATAATTACATTACTGAAATTCTGTCCATTATGATATCCATTTGTTATGACTAAATTTTCACATAAGTCTTCAAATTCAGTTATCCAGGCCAACAATTCAGAAATGCAGAAAACTTGACAGTTTGAGATTGTTGAATATTTTTCCAGGATAGATTTTCACATATTTTTAAAAAAAACAATTTTTTTGGCTAATTTTTTTTTTTTTTTTTTTTTTTTTAATTATTTTTTTTTCTATACTGGCTGATGGATTTTTCTCATCCTTGTCGACTTCTTCCTCCCCTTTATATCTCAATGAAATCCCAAAACTGTGACAAAAAAAGTCTGCTCCCCTCGAATTTTGATGCAGCAAATGCAATATTTTGTCTCCTAGCTGCATTCTCTTCCAGCTTGAGCCTCTTGCAAGTTGGAGGGATAGAAGGAACGAAGAAGAAAAAGAGGCTTAAAATCTCATGAAAAAAGGCAGCAGCAGCAGAAGGTACTCTTGCAGTATGCTTTCCTCTGGTTATGTTTTACACCAACTTGCCTGCTCCTGTCTTGTACATCTGACAACCAGTGTCCAGGAACAAGAGAGAGTAGGAGTGAGGTGGAACCAAAACTGATGTCCTGCTCATCATGTAGGGGTTGAACATCCTGTTTCAAAAAGTTAAAGGGCAGTATCAATATTTACAATAGATTCTCCATCTTTTCTCACTGTTTTGTCCCCTTGACTATGTCAAGCAGAGGCTGTGGAGGCACCACCCATTCACACAAAGGCTGTGAAGAACATGTCCAAATGAAGAGAGAGATGCCTGATGAGCAACCATCCACTGTTTCTTGTCTCCATGGGTAAGCTGCTGCCAGGTGACATAAAAAAAACAGTACCCTCATGAAAATCTCACATTCACTGAGCTGCTGCTATGTGGCTGTTCGTGGGCCTGCTCAGAAAGGCAAAGCTTGCTGATATGAATGCAAACCTCAAGAAGCCTAGGCCATTCATGATTCCCCCTATGAGAAAGCCAAACATTAAGAAATACAGAAATGGACTCTTAGGTGCCTAAATAACCATTAAAGGACAAACGTTCTGTAAGTGCCCAGGGGAAACATGCCTTATCACTCCACATGAAGGGATCTTTAGGTTCAGATCAATAACTATTGAAGATAATGGACAGATTACTCATTTATCTGGATTTGGCTCCTATGAATAGAAATGTCCTGGGCCTCCTGGCAGTCACACTGCTGTAAAATGGTGTCACCCTCTCTAATCTTCTAAAACCACTGCAGAGTATTATGAACTGGCAAAAGCAGAATAAGCCAGAATGAGTGTTCTTGCTTCTTCATGGGGCCTTTTGCAATGTTTGCTGAACTCAGAGATAATGAACCAAAATTGTGTAGTTCAATTTTACTGCTTGAATACCTTAATGATAAATAAAGATACATGGTAAATAGCTAACTTTAGAACATTATTTTTCTACTAGGTAAACTGTTCTTTTAGAGTTACTAATTGTTCTTTTTCATTCATATAGTTGCCTTATTCGTTTTAATTTTATTTTAGGGGTTCATAGAACCAATACATCCATACTTGCTTTCTTTGTTCAGGATTTACATTGGAGTAATCTTCAAATCCAGTAGCTTCAGAAATAAATGATTCAGAAATAAACAAATTGCTGTGATACCCTGAATAACTTAAATGGTTAAGAATAATAATGAAGAAGTGTCCAATCTATACTTGATAGCCCCTTAAAAACAACCTATGGTAGAGACCAATATTTTGTAGCAATTATTAAGCCTGAGAGATTTGCATTGAAACAATTTCTCAGAAAAAAATGTAATATTGTTGCTCAAAGTAATATCTCAGTATAACATAGTATCACAAATGCTTACAGAAGTGATGGCACGTTACTTTTAAGCCAAGTTTTCTCTCAAACTCATTTATTGCATGAACCACCTCTTCCTGACCTTATGATGATCACATAAGTTTTTGCCAGGGAAGCATAAAAATGTATCTGCTTCTATGTCAAAAATAAATAAATAAAGGAAAGAGTAAGAGGACTTCTTCAACTACAGACTATAAAAAAGAAGCAGGAAGTTATGGATAAAAAATCCAAAATGATGAAGAGCACGAACAGTTTTAAGACTGTGATTGATGGCATTTTCTCAACATTTTAGAAGGCTTTTGAAATGTAAGTACATTCCACAGCAACCATCAGTAGTTTCCAAACTCATAATTTAAGTCCGTATTTATATCAGGGGTGCAAGCAACTCTGGTGCAAGCTATTTTATCCTTTTGTATGTAATAAAATTACATACAAAGCACACTCACTGTGCTTATTATATAGGACAGCTCATGTGCCTAGGGCATGCTCAGTAGCACAGCTTCATGTCCATGCTCTGATGTGCAGCTCTGATTATCCCGTCGCACACAGACCAGGTATGCCAGAAAGGGACAACTCACAGCAGCTATGAGTCCAAACTGTATCTTGCACTCAGACACTGAGTTGCCCAGTTTGTTAACTCTAGGATGAGACCCGTTAGGACCAAATGCAGCAGGAGCTGTGCTGAAGCAGCATAGGTGGTTGAAGCTGGGGCTTCACTTTGTTCTGTGCTAGGAACACGACACATCTGGCTCCAGCAGCATAGCTGGAGTAAATGGGAGGATACCAAGAGAGTGTCAGAGGGTATAATAGAGATGGGAGTGTTAATGTAATTGTGTAGTATTTAAAATTCCCTCTGGGTTTATAAAACATTTTTTAAAAGAAATAAAAATGTAGGTAATTAAGTACTTAGCAATAGTTTTGCAGCTCTGGCATTTTGTCTGCATGCAGTTGTTAATGGTTTTATTTAGTTTTATTTATTTCTGCAGTAATTCTCAGTTATTTAATCATATTTCTAAATTTTGCTATTTGTTTGTTTAGTGAAGCAAAGCTTCACTGTTATAGCCCTGAATCTCAACACAGAGCACTCAGGATCCCTGTGGTAACCCTGGCAACCTCTTTAGCATGGTGGGCTACAGCTTCAGCACCTCTCACTGAACGGAGCAGAGTTGATTCCCCCAGTCCTGCACTGAAACAGCAGCGAGCTGAGCTGGGGTGCCTCACAGCTGCTTAAATGTCATCAGGGCTTGTAGTGTTGAGGCTATAAGGCTGATGTCTGAATGCAGTTATGCATTCAGTTTTGCATGCACATATAGTCACTTCCTATTTATTTATTTGTTTTTACTATTTAGATTAAGCCTGTAATGTCATTTCTTAGAGGGCATTAAGGTTCTTCCTTGAGATAGGTGGCAGGGCAAAGCCAAAACATGCTTTGTTGGCTTTTGAGATTTTGTCATTTTTACTCATAATAGGAAGTATGAGGCAAAATCTTTTAAATGGTTTTTGAATTTACTAGTTGAGTAAATAATTCTGTCTTTGCTACAGAAAAAAAAGGTTAAAAAAAAAAGTATTTTCTATCTTATTCTATAGGGTTCTCAGACATTCCATTAGCATAATCCATAACCTATTAACATAATCTATATTACATTCACCAGTATCATCTATTAAATTATACATCCATAAGGACATGTGAAATCAGTATGCATCATATAAATCTTGCCTGATTTTATTTTACAGGTATAACCCAAGACTGTTTTTTCACATTTGAAGTATGTATGTATGTTACAAGGAATGAAATTTTGGATTGTAACAGCCACAAAATGTGGGCTGGGACTGTCTTGAGAGATATTGCCAGCTGCTGTGGCTTCAGGAGGGAGCACTGTACATGGTTAAAAATCCGTCAAACTGAACTACTGTAAATTTTTCAATCATCGATTCTCACTACAGTCCTCTGGCTCATGCAATCTTGTGAAGTGTTCCACTTCTTGTTTCCAATATCTTCCCAGTTTATAGGTTGCTTCAGTTTTGCTGCTTTCCAGGGTGCTAACTTTAGTGCATTCACATTTCTGAGAGCCATTGTAGTTACCCTTTTTTTCTAGATGTAGTATTTCTCAAGAGAATTCCTCCTAGAAAGTTCAATAACCAACTGTGCATTCAGAAGAATAATTGTTACTTGGAGAAAGTGTTAAACTTTTGAAAAAAGACTACCTTGTTTTTACTTATGTTAGAGACTACCCTTCACTAAAATCCCAGGGGACAAAAGTTTACTATTGTCTTTACTCTTCAAAATTCAGCATGTGAAGTGCATTGATTTATTAGTATTAGTGTAACTAAGTGAAGAATTTACTCAAGTAC
Organism: Nettapus auritus; assembly: GCA_011076525.1. Classification (NCBI taxonomy): domain Eukaryota; kingdom Metazoa; phylum Chordata; class Aves; order Anseriformes; family Anatidae; genus Nettapus; species Nettapus auritus. The sequence continues at coordinate 21,717,596 of CM021766.1, read as the reverse complement.
TGGGAGGTGTTTTTTTTGTTTTTTGTTTTTTGTTTTTTTTTTTTTTTAATATTGGGGCTTTCTGTTTGTTTCTGAATTAAAATTGATTTATGACATAAGATTAATGAGTAATTTCTTTTCTTGTTGCTCTTTTTTTTTTTTTTTTTTTTACAGATGGGAAAGGCTGAAGTGATAGATTTACTGTTGAAATTTGTATGTCATACAAGCCTAAAATGAAACAAGGTGACAAGAAAGATTAGATTTAGGATTGTAACTTGAATTAGGGTTGAGATTAGGATTAGGACTGAGGTTTGAGTTGGTAGTTTTACACCTTGATCCTCTCAGATCCCATCTGTAGTGGTTTATGAGCTACATAAGCACTGCTGATATAGCAGTGTATATAGGGTTTTGGGTAGCGTTTAGGTTTGTTACCTTTGCTTAATACCTGGATTCTGCTAGAGCATCTCCTAGAGTCAGGATGAGGGCTGTGACTCACAGGGTCTTATGCTTCCTGGTTCTTGTAGACTTCTTACAATTTATTGCTAATTCATGCTGTACCAAGGGTCAGCAGGCTACAGTTTAGTTTGCCTATGCTCAGGGCCAACTTGGACAATGTGCTGCTGGTGGTCTTGAAGGTGTCCTTCCAGGAGGGCCTACCAGGAAGCCTCTGCTCTGGTTCCTTCCTTATTATTAAGCAAAAGTTAAAAAGTTGGTGGGTGTATCATGGTGGTGTTGGGTCACAGGTAGGCTAAAGTTGATTGAGACGGTTTGAGTTTAGTTTTACATGGAAGAGTACTTCAGTTTATGAGAAGTGTTAGATAAATTACTTGACATTATTATTGATGTTGATATTACATTCAGATCTTCAGAAATTCCTCATGTTTAGCATAAGTATTCTTTTCCAAATATGAAAATGACTGCTGGATAATTGTAAACTGGGACAACTCAGCTGGCCTAACCTGTGGATTTGGTAAAATAAGGAAGTAAAACTGAACACTTCAGTTGCTGCTGTCCCTTTTGCCAGTCTTTGTCCTAGCGTGAACAATAATTCTCAATATTACACCTTTTGGACACCTTTTCCCAGGACAAAATCAAATGTAACTTTTTTTTTCCATTTATATCCATTTTCATCCTATTTCTGCAAGCTTTGATTTTCATACAGTAATAATAAAAACAACTACAATAAGGACAGTTACTGCTTTTTGTGGCAGTAATTGAACTCCAGCTTTAGAGCTAATAGATGCATCCTAGTAAAGGTTGAAAAAATTACTTCTGCCTTATGGACGAAGTCTTTGTCCTGAGTCTGTGTTCTTTTTAGGATCAGATAGAAAAAGTAATAATTTATCATCTATATTCAGTAAATCTAATCTCAGACTTTATTAGCATTAACCGTTATCCATGCAAATTTACAAGGAAGAGAAATATCAACAAATCATATACTTCTTGGTGTACCAATTGATTTGAACATCAAACCAAAAAATTAGCATATTTCTGTGACCCTGTTCCCACCTCAGTTCTAAACCTGAATTTAAAATAGTCTGTGAGACTTCTCCTGACACAAGCACAAAGCATAAACTGTTTTTCTTTTGAGTACCATCCTTCACCCCAGTTCTGTGCCTCTTGAAGGAACATCTTCATCTTCTGCTTTCATAATGATAGACCCATCCCCAACACTAATAGCAGCAATTCCCCCTTTACTGTTGAAACACAATGCAGAACAAAGCAGTGTGTGCGCTCTTAATGAACTCTCAGGCACTGATGTTCATGTTTTAGTCAGACTACACTTAAAACATAGTGTTTTTCTGGTGTTTTAGTCATTTCTAGGCCCTACTTCTCAAATATTGTATAGTGAGAGATATTTAGGACTTTTCTGGGAAATGCATGAGTGTCTGTGACTACTCTGAGCTCAGGATTTTTTTTTAAAGTTCTGGGAAGATTTTGTTGCACAAAAAGGGAGTCAGCAGCCCTGAAGTGCTCTCCTCAGACAGGGGTTTGTTTCACATTATTCCAGAGCTCTGAATACAAGTGCTCATAACCTAGACATACTTAAGAGTTTTCAGGTGATTTTACACATCATGGTATGAGAGCATTTCTGAAGATGGCTGTAGGATTACAGATCATTATAATCAGGTAATGCTTAAACTATAAAAAGCCTCAGAATTAGAAACTTCTGGAAACAGAACACTGATGTGGTAAAGCATAAAGTAATACAATCAAAATATTGATAATTTAATATCTAGTGTTGCCAACTTTATAGTGATGACACCTAATAGCACTAGTATTGCAGTCTAACACTTGTAATGAGGAGACCTATCTTTGCAGACCATTGAGGTGACAATGAGGGAATGTGCAACTGCAAAGGATGTGCATGCCTAGAGTTAGTTCTATCCTTGCCAGCAAATTAGTGGTCTGATCAAAACAGCACAGAGATCAGAAAACCAAACACACCAGAAGCCAGAACAGAAAATCACTTATTAGATATATTAGGTCAATACAGCAATCACATGACTTCAGTGCACAGTAATATAGGAAACTTTGGAGTAGACTGTTTTGCATTTCACCGTGTCAGTGTTTTTGTTTTCCCAGGCTTTGCAGCAGAGGCTTCATTCCAGGATAACTAGCTTAAGCCTGGCTCAGGTGTGCAGATATAGAATCAGAGAAGATCCTGAGTTGGAAGGGACCCACAAGGATCACTGAGTCCAACTCCTATTGTACCCTATTATAGAGATTTTTAATCATTTATTTATTTATTTATTATTGTCCTCTTGAAAACTTGGTGGCAAGATTTGGTAACAGATTATCAGTCAGGGCATAATATACCACCTGTAGCTTGCTAGTTTCTAGAAGCACAAAGGAATGGAGATCTATTATACCAATATATCACAAGGTCTTTCAGAATAACAGCATGAAACACACTGTTCCACATACATCCATTCTCTCACTGCAGAAACCTGTAAGCCATAGAAAAAAATGGAGGCACTCTTAGACCATGTGCGTATAAATGCGTAGGAAGCTCGTCACGAGGTGATACTTCTGGAACACAAACTGTGATATACAGTCATTGCTTTGAAATGTTAGTGAATAAGTTGGGAGAAAAAATATAAATATCCACTGTCTTGGGGTGCCAGAAGGCATGAAAAATCACTGCCCAATAAATCTTGTTGGGTTAAAAAATGAGTTCTTGGCACTCCTAGGACTGAATACACAGGATTACCTGATTTATGGGAGTTATGAAGTTACAGGGTGCCACTTGAGAAGCCCAAGGCAGGGAGCTCAGCAGGTGGAAGGATAAATAGTGATTATATTTGATTTTCAATGCTGAGAAAGGAAGGAAGAAAAAGTTCCACCAAGCTTCCATCACTCTTTGAGACTCTGTGCTGAAAATCTATCTCTAGCAGATGCAATGGCATCTGGGCAGTTTCCAGTATCACTTCAGGATGGTCCTTTACTGAAAAAGAGTAATAGACAAATATGAAACACTTAATGGAAATGTAGATTTCCACATATGCAAATTAGATTTTTCTTCTGCAAGACTGCCATGTTTAGATCCTGATGTAAGTGCAGGAGAGTAGCCATAATCCTGCCACAATCAGATGAACAAAGATTTGTTCCTAGATTTCAGGTGCGTGTAACTGTGATTGGCAAAGGACTCTTCTAGATTTGGCCTAATAGTGAGCCAAAGCTTGCTTGAAACCTAATTCTTGAAAATAGTTCCAGTATCTAGTTAATGGATTCATAGAGAAATGGCAGTCAGTACAAGTAACTTGTACTGTGCTACAGACTAAGTGTAAACTTCTGTGCAAAAGACTAAGAACTTTTCTTAATTCCTGTTGGTTTATAGGGACCATTTCCCTACTGTCTTTAACATGCCATTAACATAAAGCAGTATGTTTATTTATCATAGATGGTCTAGGTGTAGGTGCTGCAGCCTTATCTTGTTTTCTGTGGTTATCAGGGATGTACAACTTGTTTTTGTTGAATCTATATCTCTTTACAAAGCAGGTAGGTCTGGTGAATCACAGTAACTGAGAGAAAAATAAGGATTAAGGATTATTGGCTTGAAAAACTAAACAAAGAAAAAACAAACAAACAAATAAAACAAAAACAAGAATTAAAAACAACAACAACAACAAACATGAGCATAGTCCTCTGCTAGAACTTGGGCACCTAAACAATCACTGAGATGCTGATTGCTTGAAACTCTCCTTAACTACAGTGGGAATGTTGGAAACTAAATACGAAAGGAAAACCCAGCTACTTTTTTTTAGATACCTAGCTTAAGGTACCTTTGTTCTTTTCCTTTTTCCATTTTCCCACTTCCCAGAACTGAAATTGTTGAAGAGACTTTGATTACAAATGTGGATCATATAGACAAAGCTAATAATAATACACAATTTTCATGCTCCTTCTCATCAATAAGAACTTTTGTTTTCAGTTGTGAAACTCCAGTTCTTTGTTGGACATAAATTGCAGATGGCACCTGTGTGTCTTTGAATCCTTTCTCTTCTCTCTCTCTCTCTTTCTTTTTCTCTCTCTCTCCCCCTCTGAATAGTCTGAGGCTGATGAGAGTTACAGCGCAGATAAAATTGATAGAAGCCATAAGGTAGATTCAGAAGTGTGTTTAACCCCACTCTCCTTTCTAAAATCAGAAAGTGAATCCACTTTAGGAGCAAACAATTCAAAAATAACTTGCCCTTTTTTTTTTTTTTTTTTTTTTTTTTTTTTTTTTTTTCCTGTTAGAACTTCCCATAAGGGTTCACAATTAATACATGAGCTCAATCAGTAAAAATCTGGACAATAGATATAAAATTATTCTCCTTGATAAAAATCATTCTGGGGCAATATTATTCTTTGGCAGAGCACCCATTCTTCCAAGTTGCATCAAAAGATGGTGAATAAGGAAGAAGTTACATTAAAAAAAAAATAAATAAAGTGAAAATTGTAGCTGCATAATGCAAAGCATAGGCTATTATGAATTCTTTCACTGTATTATTACATACAATTTTGTTCTAAAATATTCTGGCTTATTCTGTCAGTGGTATGTATTTTCTTTAGTACATTTAGTTGGTTAGCTATCTTTTTTTTAAAACAAAACAAAACAAAACAAAAAAACAAGCCTCTCAAGTAGAATTAAATTTTCCAATGAAGCAGAATTAAATTTTCTTTTCAAAAGGAATTCATTGGGTTCAGCTCTAAGTATTCAAAAATACACCCCAGGAACCTGCCCTCATTCAAAATAAGGTTTGATGAAAAATGGGAAGTCTCTGTTAGTTCTGCAATTTTATGATCAAATTTAGTACTAAACTTTATTAAGCAATGTTTTGCTTTTATAACTTAATAGACTGGCAATTTAGAAGTGTGCTGCACTTCCAGAAATGGTTAAGAAATCCACTTGTACATCTCATAAATAATTCTGGCAGGTAAGAGCCAAAGTGCTGCTCTTTCTATGGACACCTATGTATAATTGTATAGTGGAGTTCCCCAGGAACAACATGGCATTATTGAAGATTTGTCTTGAAAGATTTATCTTACTCTGTTAAAACAAGTCATTAGATTTATCTCTTTCAGTATCATAGGTCTTCATTGAGTCAAATAAACCATATTTTGTTTACCGCCCTGGAAAGATATAAATGCTAAATACTCTTTAACTTTATTTTATGAGAGTGAATATTATATTCCTTTTTCCAGTGACCTTTTATTGCCTTGTGAATAAAAAATAATTTTCCAGACAGAAATAACAGCCAGAGGAAGGTGGGATTTATGAGCATGCCAACTCCACTAAAACCAAAGGATAAACATAATAGTCTCAGAATAAAAATAGTGAATTATCTATTCTCAAAACTTTAAAATAACTTTTCTCACAAAATTAGAGCTTCACTCATGTCATCATCTCAGAAGTAAAAGAATACAGGTCCTGTTTTTTCCCCTTTTAAGTTCCTTGTTTCTTGATGTATCTAAGACATACTTAGTTATATTATATTTGTAAGAAAGCAGAACCAGAAAGCAGTGTCCTTCTGGACTATAAAATAACATTAAATACATCAAATATCTCTAAATTCTGAATACAACATTTTTTTTTTTGTACTATCATAGCAGTGATAATTATTAGTTGTGTTATTTTTTTTCCCCAAATAATTGCATGAAGTCTACAAGTTGTCAAAATAAAGTAAACCAAGTTTCCATGCTGGAATATGTTTTCTTTGAAGGATCCCGGATTTTCAAATGTAGTTTGCTTTGAGAAATAAAAATGTAAAACAGAAACTCTAGTTTTCCTGAGACCAGCTCTGACAATTTTGTTTAACACTACCCAGAAATATTGTTTAAATGGCCTCACATTAAAATTTTTACTGAAATCTTGAGAGACTAATTCTTCTACACTTTCTTCAGTTCTTCTGTATGAAGAAACAGTTATCTTCTCAAAACACGTGCTTAGTCTAGTTCAACAAACTCACTTTACATTTTAACCCATTTCCCATTTATAGTTATGTCTGATTTTTCTTTCATTTGAAATTCTCACTGAAGTCATGAATGCGGGCGGATCATACTCAAGGGTATATAGCTGATTTTGTGATTTCAATCCTTCTGTCTTTTTTTTTTTTTTTTTTTTTTTTTTTTTTTTTTTAATGTAAGAGATGTAAGAGACTAATAAATATTAGTTTTACTATTTTTTTCAGTTGTATGATGGTGCCTCTGCATTAACAGACTGGTACAAATGCTTGACATTTATTCCATGTGTATCTTCTTCATGATTTCTATGATAGGAACGAGCATGTTTTCCCAGCTCAGTTACATTTAGCACTTTGTTTCTCTTTCCAACCTGTGTTTAATAGTTTCCATTTCTCTGCTACCCACACCAATTAGCCCATGGGTTCTTTTGGAGACTGAGAAGAGAGAGAGAACAGAAAGGTAGGAGACAGCAAGGCATCCCTTTGCAAGGTTGCCAGCAAAGCTCCTCTCAGGAACCTTCAGGTCTCAGATAGGACATGAGGGGGAAGAGCAAAAGGACAGGGAGGAAGGAACCTGTGCAAATGTGAGGAAGAGAAACAGTTTCAGGAGAAACAAGAGAAACTAGGGAAGGGCCTGGCTGGACAGGGAGCAATGGTCAAGTCCTTTGTAAAATAGGACTCAGGATGACCTGCTGTATAAGGATGAGATGTCTACCCACTGACTAGTTTATCCACCTAGGCATGGTATAGTTGAAATATAATGAATATTGAATGTTCAATATTAAATGTTAATTTTATTCTTGTTTAAATTATCTTTCTTATTTCATATTTCTGGTATAATTTTCTTATTACTGACACACTAATGCTTACTGATGAAATTTCACAGTTGCATGTATTTCCTAAGCACGTGTTCTTCTATAAGAAAATCTTAATGTATTAGTTATCTCTAGTATAGAGAAAATGCTTGGCCATCACTGGCTGAGGAGGCAAGTGAATGGGGTTTTTAGACCTTCACTGTCTTCACTGCCTGATACTTTCAGTGGCCTTGTAGGGACTCCCATCATTATCTCTTTGGTGGAAGACTGAAGTGAGCCAGTAACTTCACATATTACCTTTCTCAAAAACAAGTACATGCACTTCTGAGCAGGCCTACCCAGAATTTGCTGGCTTTTCAATTGCATAAAATAACATAGACTAAGCCTGAAGTGAATTATGATGTCTCTTGGTTCATAAGATGAAATTAGAATTCTACTGCCCTAAGATTTTATAGGTTTTTATGCTAAATTAAAGATAAAAATATTTGAGAAGGAAATGTCCATTTTGCACCTGTAATAGAACTTTCTTGTAGAAGCAGCAGCAGCTATGCCTGTTTCATGTAGATGACAGGCTGACAAATGGAAAGGTTATTTCTGTTCCTTCTTTCATTTGAGAGTCATAAATCTGAAAAATGTGGAATAGATTTTTTTCTTGCATCTTATAAGATTTCATAGGAAGATCCAAGATGGCAGAAAGGGCACAGTTCCAGAATATAAATTAAGGTTTGTATTTGTACATCCAGCATGATTTGATGCTATCTTTGTCAAATCGATATACAATGCTTTGTTGAACTAGTGGAGTAAATGGATATGTCTGATAAAATAAACAATCTGTTGTCCATGCCATTGACATGAATGCTTGTTTAATAAGATTGTTTTGATTCAAAGTCAGTTTTCATACTTATAATATTGCAAACCCAGCAAAAGCAGTTGTGTCAGCCATCTGTATATCCTCGTATTCGGGAGAGGTACAGCTCTATTCAGCTTTGTCTTGAGGTGTGTATCTAGTGTTACTGTGTCAATAGTAAATGCTAGGATAATTGATATTCACCCTGCATAGGCAGACACTAAGCTTCACCCTTTTCCAATGGTGATACAAACACAAAACAAACTTGATATTGTGTTATCGGGTGAGCACAATTGCTCTTAGACCCTACACATTTCACCCCATGCTGCTCTGGAACCAGCTGATTTGGGGGCAGAAATTACACCATGAACCTATGTCTCCACAGTTGCTTTCTTCTTGTTTTTACTGCAAGAGTTCTGATGCAAAGTTTTCCTCGGACAAAGAGACACTAAATTTAACAAAAATATACATCCCTGCCATACATATCTGTGGCAATTCAAAGGCAGTGGATTAAGTTGTATTTGTGCTGGTGAAAAAGTCACTATGGACCACACTGCATCGTATCTTTGGCAGACAGTGGTGTCAATAGAAACTGATCTCTCAGATCACTGATGCAATTAGATTGCAAAATCCTTACTAAGCCTTAAATGACATGGCTCATATGTAATTTTATTTAGCTTTTCTGATGACGGCCTAATTCATTTCTGAATGGTAAACCTTTTTAATGCTAGCCTTTACTTCTTTTTATTCCTATACTTGTATACAACCACAGGTAGTCTTTTTCAGTTGAAATATTAAGATTATATAATAACAGCGCACTTTAATGTCATCTTTTAGTGCACAAAAGGTCATATTACAGTAAGAATTTATGACTATCTGGTTACCCTGAGAAAGCCCTGTTATTCATAGTCAAGAAATGAAAACCAGATGGTATGACAGGTTCTGCTCTTTAACTGTATGATGACTTCTCTATCACTGCAAGCCCTTCTTATCTCTGGTAGTGGTTGCTGCTAGAGCGTAGGTGAGCCAAATTATTCTTTGTATGGAATTGCTTGATTTAGCAAGACTGATGTCTCCCACTGGGTCTGCTTCCACAGAGCCAGGAAATTCCCCTCTCTACATCTTGAAACCTTTGCTTTTTCTTATTTTCATCTTCATATTCAGTGAAAAAAATCTTTTATAGGGAATCTGTGTAATTATGACCCCTCTTCCTTATGAGACCATGAGGAGATTGCAGGGTTTGTGCTTATGTTGGCACACAGGGTGATCCACTGTCTGTATGAAATTGTAAAACTAAAAAACAGCCCTTTGGAGCTGAATGTAGAAGGTCTGTTTTGGTACAGCTTTTGGTACAGGTCTTTGGTACTGTATGAAAGAACAGCCTGAAGCAGAGAGGGCAAACTTGTGCAAGTGGGTTGGTGCGTTCAAATGTGGCAAGTGGCAGGGACAAAGCTCCCCATGTGCCTGCCCTCTGCCTCCCACCCCCTGCATGCAACATCCATCTCCAGATGGAGTGCAATGGGGAAGAGGCAGAGAGGTTGCTCCGTTCCTCCTCCGTAGCAGGGCTGCCTTCATAGGGATGATTCAGGAAATTATCCTGAATAATTCCACCCTCTGGCAAGCATCTTACCCATGGAGGATGCCAGAAGCATTTCTACTTCCAGGAGGAAGGAGATAAAACTGTAAATAACATTTAAGAGTTAACTATTTTTGGCTATATTGCATCAGCTGAAAGTCCTGTTTTCTCTTTCAGAATTCATTTTGTATGATCTGAGGCAAGTCAGTGGAAGAGCACAGAAGACATATCTACAGTAACAAGTGCCACAGACCAGAGATGAGCAACACACATGCAATTCAAACATGATGAAAAATGTGAAATCAGTTATTGCCACATTTGCAATGGCAGGACTCCCACATGCGATGCAGCTTCTAGAACATCAAAAAAACCTGTGCTGCAATTTGGACATTTCCCATGGCATGAACGCCATCACCGGGCTGTTGACACAGCAAACCAAGCTGTGACAACATCCTCTGAGCTAGACAGCACCAATGCTATCTTAACCCGAAGGAAAAACCTTTGTATTGTGCTTTGTGGACAAATGTTCCGAGGAAAGACAGCTATCTGGTTATCTATAGCATCTTGAAAGCTGCTATTTCCCTGAAAAGACACTAGCAGGTTGTGGATGGGCTCTACTTTTCTTTTCAGGTCTTCAGCCAAAACAGTTTAGTACATGGCTGTTCATGGTCCTCCAGCTACATTTCACTCCTCCAGCAACAGGGATGTGAAGAGAACAGGTTTTGCCAAGCTATCTCGGTACTTCCTATTGAGGCTGTGGGTGTGGTAGATAACACTAAATGATCTAACTGTCTTACCTGATACTGCACAAGGTTTTGATCAGTAAAACATACTAGTGCAACAACAATTTACACATATATGAATACAGTCCATTTGAAATGTATTTAGTAACAGTTAAATATTTGAGTCTCATGATGTGTAATTAAAAATAAAAAATAATTGCAAAACTACCATGTTTCTAGAAGCGGTTCTACAAAATATGACCCTATCTGTCTAACATTTTCATTTTTAACAATCAATTAGAAAAAAAAAAATATATCCTAATAGAGTTTGTAAATATCTCCAAAAGCATGACAGAAAGCAACAAGAGATTTGCTGACTTACAAACAGATATATTCAATTCAGATCCAAATGACAGGGCCAAAGACTGCTACATTAAAAAAAAAAAATCTAGAAAAGTGTTAGATTTTGCAGGGGATGATCTGCTGCTAAGAGCTGTGTCAAGAAGACCTAATGTGGATAAACAGGATGATCTCAAATAAGGAGGTTATACTGGGGAATATTTTTTCAGTGCGTTTCATAATATGAGACCTAGAAGATGTGATAGGAAAACAGAGTGTGGCAGATTCAAAACAAATAAAAGTGTTTTGTTTTATTTTAACCTGTTTAACCTGTTAAACTCATTGGCATGCAATATTACGGATACCAAAAGCTTATGCTAATGAGACTAATACTTGTAAGCACTTTCCATGTAACACCCTTGAGCACAGAGGTGTCTGTATTTGTCGTAAAGCTGGAGGCTGGTGGAGGAGTCCAGGAAGTATCACTTGTTTCTTCCAATTTTTTATAATTTTCCCAAAGCATCCTACTACACACCACTGTCAAAGACAATATATTAATGTAGAAATGACCTTGGGTCTGACATACTACATCTAGTCATGTGTTGTTGTTCTTATAACTGCTATCTTTACCTTCCTGATATATAATCAAGTCTCAGATATTGTGTCCAGTTCTGATATTCACAGTCCTAGAGGGAAACTGAACAATTTAAGACTGTTGGAATGGTTTAAAGTACTAGAAAACTGGTCAAATACTAAGGGATCCTGCCCTATCTCCCTTAAAAAGCACAGGGAAGACTAAAGGATAGTTTTCTCATAGTCCAAAATATCTAACTGGAAAGACCAAACTCTTCAACAGAACAGAGGCCTGTATGATGGTAGGATTATTCTGGCAAAATATAGATGGCTGTATCTGAGCTGCTCCATCTAGAAGCTGTGCATGTCAATACAGACCTAAGCAATATTCTCAGTGGATGGTAAAACACAATTCATCTCAGTCTAAAGTAGATGTCTAAAACAGGTTAGATGAATCACTCCCTTAAAGTTCCTATTTGCTCCACCGCCCATAAAAGGCACCTAGTGTGACTACGACAGCTGTAGACTTCTTTTGGAGGTGCCTGAATCTGGATGACTCTCACTCCTAACATCTATGATCCGATTAGCAGAGAATAGCAGAGTAGCAGAGTACAGAATTCTACTTAGTATTATTAGTGATTGGAACACATGATGAAGGACTGAAAAGACTTTTCTTTCAACAGCTCATTAAAAAGTAGGGTTACACGTAATTTCTTAGAAAATATGCCCTAGCTGAAACACAGCTGTTGGCCTTGCACCAGAGGACTGCTCAGGCCCGTGTTGCATGGGAGGTCAGACTATCGAATCATAATGATTCCTCCTGGCCTTAAAAATTTGTGCCTTCAATCACTGCTAATGAATAGTGGCATGTTTTCTATGCCTTGCTAAGTGGCTCTTGATCAATACAGATGTGCCATTTACCTGCAGGGCTTTTCCCAGAATTTTTAGCTGCTCCTGCTGTGTTCGTTTAAAGGATGTAATGTTACAAATCACCTTATGAATCTCAGACATGCTGAAGTTTCCTATCAGTACCAAAGGGCAGATTTAGCAGTGCCTCAGAAGGTGGAAGCCTTCCCCCTTAGCAATCTGCTCCCTGCTGTGCAGCTAGAAGTGAAGCTGCACTGCAGCACAGCCCTTTCTATCAATATGATGGCAACATCCAGCCCTGTGTGGCCAAATTTATCTCTGCATCTCTTAGTTTGCAGTGAAAATGGCTGAATTTAAAGCTTAGAGTTTAAGAAAAGTCTTTGCTCACTGACAGGTTTATCTGTAGTATAGGATGACTTTATATCCATTATTGTCATGCATGAAGAAAAGACAACGGTGTGTGCAAGGAAAGTATTGTATGGAGCCTGTGTTTTCTTTAAGTATAATGATAAGCAAAGAAATTAATTAAGCTCAGAGCTCACAGTTTCAGTTTATTTTGTATCCTGCCATTTTGGATGAATAAGACTTGCATTTAGTAGCTGTGTTCTTTGAGTAGCTGGTGTGAAATCACATTGTGAGTTAATAATAAAACAACATCACCAACTAGGAAACTTTTTATGAATGTTGTCAAATATATGACGCACAGTGGTTCTCAACACTTACCCTTTGTAAGCATCAGTGTTAGCAGAAATCCTGCATATTTAGCTTTTGCTAAAGGGTTGATTAAGAATGGCATGGGGGAAGAGAGCATTAAACATTCTAAAACCAGGAACATCTGTTTCTCATGGTCTGGGCAGTGATCACTATCACTGGCAATAATCAGCATCTCATCCCATTTGTTTTCATCTCACAAATGAACATGACTGAAAAAGTTATACCTGAAATGTTTAAATGGCTGGTTCCTAAAGCCGTGTCTCCAGCTGCAGGTGCTCAGACATCTCCAAGGTACGATCAGCAAGCCCAGTCATAAATCACAGAGACTTGCTGTTTACCACTATGACTGATCTCTAAAAACAGGATCAATGCAGCTCATTCCTGAAACCTGAAAACAAGTGTATATATAAGGGAAAGTGTCAAGAAAGACAATATTAAAAAGAAGGTCAAACCTTAATTCACCTTGGTTCCCAGAAACCTTCTTTAAACCCTCCTGATGAAAATAATTTCACAGCCTGTGTAGATTGCATTACACCTACCTTTAAACTAAGTCATTTAAAGATAGTTACTGACTCATTTTTATTTTTATTTTTATTTTATTTTATTTATTTATTTATTTATTTTTACTGTGGTGACATCCCTTCTTATCAAATGAGGCAAATGCAGATGAATTAAATGTAGTTTTCAGTGGTATTTTGCCTACTAGAGGGCTTACTCCAGATTTTGCCCCATTGTGGAGAAATGGAAGGGCATCTTTTCGCACTGCTCCAGGAGAGGCTTAGAGAAGAGCAAGCTCCTTGTGGTGGTGATGAGGCCTATATTCTGCAGCAGAGGAATCTGCCTTGTTGTGGGGAGAAAGCAAAATCAAAGCTCCTGCCAACCTCATTTCTTTCTCCTTGCACGAAGAAAAGTCATTACTCTACAAAGAAAGATCACTCTCCCTCTCACAATCTGGTCTTTTAACTCAGGCATCCAGCAGTAAGACACAGGAGGAATTTCTTTGCTGTGTGCCAGCTGAACCACAATTTTCTCCTTCCTGCATATATCTTGCAATTGAAGGAGCATACCATGTAATCATAGCATTTGTATAAGGCGAGATCAAAGAACCTTCCACCCCACTGTCCCGTTTCTGCACTGCACAGCAGCAGATGTTCTGGGAAAAGTGTGAGAAAAAGGTGAACTGCAATGACACTTTCCCAGCGTGTTCTCTCTGACTCTGGAGATTTGTGCCTGATGCACTTCCTCAGCTAGAGCCAAAATCTGCTCATCACTTTTCTCCTCAAAATGTTTGAAAACAGTACTGTAGATTGTTCTTCCTGGAGTTGATCTCAAGGTAGCAATACTTCTTTAAATCCAGAGTAGCTGCAGTTCACCCTACTGCATTCCTTGAGTTTGTGTTCTCTGATGGTTGCAACAGAAGCAGGCTTTCTCCTGGCACGTTACCCCTTTTTCACTGGCATAGCATAAAACAGGAATCTTAGTAAAAGGCTACACAAAGCCTCCTCTCTGACAGGACTCACCGATAGCATTCTTGTATGAATTTGTTGACTTTTCATGGAGCTAGGCTAGATTTTCAGTGGACTGTACATCATGTTTAAAAGCAGAGCTAAAATAACAGTTTTTGTACCTACATCTGTAGAGCAGAGCTGTGCAGACATGGCCAGGTAGATGGGCAAAGGAAACATTCACACCATGCTTTGAAGGCATTTTGAGCACACAAGAAGACTTCTGCAGCTGAAAGAAAGAGAAGACATACATTGGCTCTATAATTATCACAGACAGATTAGTCTCCTCATGTAGTTTCCATATTAGGTGCTAAAATTCAGGCATATGAACACTCTCCCCATTACTTCAACATTTTCCAGTTACCACTTTTGATTTGAAAAACAAGACTAAGTGACTAGGTCTCCGGGAATCTGTGGCGGGCCAGCATCTTGCCCTGCAGCACTTTCAACTCTGGCAACAACAACAGAACTTTTAGGAATAAAAACTCTGACTAATTTTCTAGTTAACTTAATTTATTGTAATTAGCTTTACTTAATTACACATACAGCTGTTCTGTACCTTCAACATAGCTCAGGGGAGTATTTAAACTGCTTAAGTCTAAATGTCATGTTTTAGCACAGGATAGAGCACAGCATTCTTCTTCCCTGGATCTGGTGGGAGGGAAGGGCATCCAGCAGCCCATCTTCCTTTGCTTTCACTCTCTCAGCACACTGTCAGCATCTCCTCCTCCCCTGTTCCCGTTCTTCCTGGACAAGGAGGAGATATCTGTTTCCCTGCTGCACCTGACACTCAGTAAAGCAAGGCACAGGAGAGATCACCACCCTTGCCCCTCCCCAGGTAGAGCACTTGCTGCCTCCTGTAAGTCTCAGCCAGGCAAGCCAGGTGAGGAAGTGTGAATATGCCTCAAGGACAACCCTAACCTTGACTTTTCTGCTGTCTTTACACCACTGGGATATAGAGGTGTTCTTTCCTTATCACGGATAAAGTGTGGAAATAATTATGATATTGAATCCAATGCTACAAATCTCATAAAGAGACCTTTGAAGTAAAGCTTCATAAAGACTTTTTCTACACTGTTCCACCAACCTTTCCTACACCCCTAAAACTGCTTAGCAAAATCTGTCTAAATCACCTCAGTGCAAAAGGCAGCACAATTTCAGCAAATCAAGCACTTACATAAACAATCACCTGGGCTCTTCACTAGGATTGTATTGTTTTTTAAAGTAAGTAATGACAATAGTCGAGATTGGAATTTTAATCTGCTTTTCTAGCATATGAGACTAGCAAAGTCACCTTCACTGCGATTCTGATGCTCACGTGTGCACACTCCATACACAGAAAGCTAGTGCTGTCCAATTTTTATTGTATTGCTTTTTCACTTAAAATAGTTTATTCTAATTCTCTTCCCTCTATTAATCCAACACGGTTCTGATATCTTTATCTTTACCAGGTCTTTTTTGTTTTGTCAAACTTTTGTGAGCAAGATGTAGAAGGTGCCAGAACATCTTGGGGATAATTACTCTTCAACTAATTTGAAGCAGTAATGATGATATTCTAGATTTTTATGGAGCAAGTGCTTTATGTTTTATTAATTGCACTTGTTCTTTCCTCTGGTATTTTTCCTGATGTCTAATAGCTTTCCAGGTTTACTGTCTGAACTACTCCTATGCTGCACATCTTGCACCCCAAAAGAAAGCCTTTATGGCAGTATTCTAAAGCCCAGATGCTGCCCTTTGGAGAAGGGAAGTATTTATGAAGAAAACTTTAGTCAGAAGCTTGTGCACTACCTGTGAGGAGGCATTCCTGGCAGATTGTGCCCTTTCACAAACCCGACCTTAATGTATGGATTCTGTTTGTCTGACACAGTCAGGTCTTGTACCACTGTCCTGGCCAGGTACCTCAGAGAGAGTAACAGATATAATCAATAAAATACATCCATACCATACTTACCTTAACTCCATAACCATCACCCTCTTACTTTTCCCTCTCCTTATCCTAATAGAATTGTTGAGATAAGAATTGGGGAACTTATCTGTACAGGTACAGGGGCACCTAAGTTTGACTACTAAATGATATGACATTGAATATCTACGTATTACTTTTGGCTCCTGAATCTGCCTTTGCCAAACCTTCAAGCTGTTATTCAAAGAGGAACTTGTTGCTGAATAATCTATCTCTATACCTGTTTTTTTTTTTTTTTTTTTTTTTTTGTATAAATTGTCCCCTTCCTGCATGCATTGCAAGGCACAGAATACTGTATTGGCCTTTGTTCTTTCATTGATTTTTCATCCTAAAACCTAGGGAAGCACCGTTTAAGAGCTGGGAATGAAACACAGAGCATGTGGCTTTCATGTGATCCTTCAAGGTGTCTGTGGTGGAGCAGGGACGTGATGTCAGCCTCTGCTTACTCCTTTGACAATTTTCCTTCCTTGATACTACTGGCTGGTGAGGCAGAGGACGTCAAAGAATAGCTTAGACAGTAGCCAGACTAAGGCATACTTTAAAGTGAAGGTCAAATTATTCTTTTCAAATCAAGTGTTGGTTATTTCTTGTGTACCTTGCAGAAAAAAACACCATAACTCTGCACAACAGATGGAGGCCTAGCGCTCCTGCTGTGCCTCTGTGAGGCCCTGTTTCGCGAATGAATGAAACATAGAGGCAGATATGTTCCTGACCTCTCTTCAGGACAGTTTTTCACATATTTAGAGAAGCTAAGAGGATGCAGGTTCTACTGTTTATTATGAATTAGGTTCGTGCTTTGTCACAGACAGGTTCACAGTCCTGGAGTCAAGTCTTAGCTGCCAGAAGGTTTTGCAGTACAGAAATGGTCAGTGGGCTGTGTGACAGAAATGGTTATAAACTTGTTACTTTAAGGGCACATTTGTGCAATTAATTATTTACATAGATATCAAAAATTGCTTTTATTTCTTACCATTTAATATGTTTTTTTCGCCATCTCTCTCTACTACTTAGAGGAAGTCAGAGGTTTGTGAAGTTAAAGGGGTGGCATGTGTCTCACAAAGTAGTGTTAAATGCTATGTTCAAAACTCCCTTCTAAGCCTGTCAGTGCATTTTCAGCTGGGGCTAAGTGAAGCACAGGCATGTCTTTAATTGCAGGGGTTACCAAGTGATCAGCTGGAAATCTGAAAATGGCACCCTGAACGACCCTGCCCATCTCCTGCAGAGGAGGCTCAAAAGAAAAATTTTAGAGAACTGCTAAAAGTCTCTTGGAAGTCAGAGCCCTCTCCGTCCAAGTGTAATGACTCATATACTGCGTGATGAGTAATATCTGCCTGTTGTTTCACTGGAAATTGTTCTAGACCCTCAAAGTTATTCTTTCCTTCGTGTCAACACCAACTCTCAGGGTCAGATCTCTTTTTCGATGTTCTTAAATGTCCAGATGCTCAGGACTAAACAGGTCACATGAGAAGCCAGGAATAGAAGAATTCGTCACTGGAAGTAAGAACAGCTCATTACCAATATATCAATTCACACTTGTAAATTTACATCTGACATTTGACTGCTACCTCATCCTCCTGGGCACCGCTTCTGTATTTATTCACTTAATCTTATGTTACTTAAAGATTAAGGCTAAAATGTGAAAAGGGGTGCTATTTCAACAGACTATTGCTACGTCCAAAAAGCCGGAGCAAACTGAGGGCTAAGAGCTCTAGGATGAAATTCACAAGACCCAACCTGTCCAGCTGGTCAGCGGGGAATGGTGCAGAAACCCTGAGGGAATTGCTTTAGGCTCTGCAGCCCAGGAGCCTCCTCAACTTAGGGGCATACAGCTAAGTTTTCCTTTCAACATATGCATATAGCTCAGCCTTTTCTTTGGAAAGGTGTCAGCAGGGGAACAAGAAGTGGAAGGAGTTGGCAGGCTTATTACCTTTAAAGACTCAGAACATGTAAGCAGGTTGTGTGACACCTTAGCTAATTTTGTCATTTTTATTTTATGTTTAGATTCAAGTGTCCCACATCTTTTCTTAAGATCCCAAGTGTTTCAAAAACGAAAAGAAAAAACGAACACAAAAAAACAACCGCTAAACAACCAAACGGATCCCCCCCCAACAGTAAGGTAAATGGCAGTGCACTTTGGTAGAAAAAATTCATATTGGCATTACTCTGAAATTGGAAAGAAAATGTTCATGTGATTTTGAGCTTAAATGCTTAAAACTCTGTTCACTTCCTGTAACAATTAAACAATAAAAATAAATTAAAAAAAAAGAAATTAATTCACAAAGTAGGCAGATATTGGAAGAAAACTCTAGAGCCGGTGCAAAAGTATCTAGCAACTGTTTCCTCTAAAGGACTTTACAAAACCTGTTGGGCAAACACAATCCTAACTAAATAATGCTGATTGTACTTATTCCCAAGAAGAAATAATTGAAAGGAATCAAATGATAAATGAAATTAATGGAGCCCCATCAAAGCAAATGGTGATAAATAGAAACACCTTGGTGTCTCTAAACCCCCCCTAATGTGAACTGGTCAGTATAATTTATATTATATGTATATATGTTTACCTTTTGCAGGCAGGTTCTTTGTGCTAAATCTGGTGTTAAAGTGATAAATTAGGAAGAGGAAGGTTGTCTAATGAGCAGGTAGGCAGCAATATATCAAAACCAAACAACACTCCCCCCAAAAAATGACCAACCAAAAAACCCCAAATGTAAGCTGCTACCTATCTGTGGATTTTTTTTTTTTTTTTTCCTTTGTGTGTGTGTGTTCCTTTTAAGGGTAGAAAAGCGTACTTGGTCTGAATATGTAGGCTAAAATGTATAAATATTTTTTGTTCCTTTCCATATACTTGCATGAGATGCATGCATATATGTATAATATCTTCAAATATATATAAATGTCTTCAAGACTGGTTGGAAAATCTGCATACTTAATCGGTAGAACAGTTTGCAGTTACTCACTCACCTATGCATCTTTAGACATGCAACATCTGCATTTCTGAAAGGTGAAGCCCTTCATGGTATGCATGACATTTAACCCACTAAATTTAATGGAGAAGTGCTCATTGAATTCAGTGACTTTTCAAGCACCCATCAAAGGTGTTTTTGATGGGTGGTATCTGGGATTGCTATAAGCATCTGTATGAAAATCATTAAAGGAAGAAAATATTATTATTTATTAAACTCCAACTCCCTGCTAGTAATCTTGCTTTGATGCAAAGCCTGTCCTTGCAATGATCTTTCAGTTTTGTATTTAGTTTTGTTGTGGACATATTCTCCTCTGACTCTTTTTTGCTCTGTTTGGTTATCACAGGAAAACCCAGTTATTTTATATATATATATATATATATTTATTCTCATTCGGCAGGACAAACCTTCCTCAAGTTAACAGCAAGGCTTTTCTTTGCCATCCCCTCTGTCTAGTACAAGGGCATGATGCAGTAGTGCTAGAGCACTCCTGGCAGAAAAAAGCCTGGCAGACAGCTCTGTAGGTAAACTGATGAGGAAAACTTCAGAGAAGTGTGAGATAACCTCCTGTGGCTGTGATGTACCTTATTCTTCTATATCTCACAGACCAAAAATAGGCTTTTGTGTTTATCTACCATTTGTATTTTTTATTTTCTGTGGGTTTCCTATTAATAATGGACAATAAGCTAATTAAAAAAAAAGTCTCTGTGTGTGCTTTGGCTCTCTTGTAGCTGAGTTAGCAAGTCTGGCTACATGCTGAGAGAACTGGTAGAGCCGCAGGCCTTTATTGCCAAGGTCTGCAATGTATTTTTTCCCCAATGCAATGAGCAGCCTTTTCTTCTTCTTTTAAGGCTTCTAGGTAATACTTTTACTATTTCAAACTCATGGAGAGGGAAAGAGGCCCAAATAGACAACAGATGAAAGCAAGCCCTGCATTTAAAACGAGCTGAATATATATATATATGTATATATATATATATATAAAATAAAAAAATTACCTTTACCTGTTATGGCTATTCTTTTCAAAACTTCATCTTTACCTTCCAGCTCATGTTCAGAGCCTCCTGCAGATTACCACAAGAGCTAAGAGCCTCACAGGACCCCTGGGAGTTTGATTACTGTAATTTTTTTTCCCCACAAAGCCCATATATAAAGAAACAAAACAAAACAAACAAACAAACAACAACAACAACAAAAAACACTATTTTTAAAGACTGCTACTTAAGTTCCCTTTATTTTTCAATGGTCATACTGGAAACTTTTGGAGAAGCAGAGACCTAAACTTGGGGCACTTAGTATTACATGGTCTTGGTGTACAGTTGAATGCACATTGTTTTCTGGCCAGATGATATCAGAACTTCTTTTGTTGAACCAGCAACTCTTTTAAGACTCTTTCTTGTTTTGGGAGAAGGGGGATAGAGAATACAGACTTATCCCTATGTGGAAGGAGAATGTGCATCGTACATGTCGGACAGCATGAGAGAGAAGAGAAGCCTACTACAAAGTAAGGGCTGGGGAGCATTCATGGGGAGAGCATTTGCAGAGGTAATGAATCATGCAGAAAGTAATAGGCTGGATTTATTTACCTGGAGACAGTTTTCTTACATTTGCAGAGGTAGATCTTCTGTGTGGAAACATGCATTAATGTTCTAGCTGACCTTTTGTTTTCAGGTATAGCAAGAAAGTAATGAGCTTTTTGATTTGTCAGGTACCTTAAATTGTTTTTGGCCATTGGGGTACTGAAGATTAGAAACAGTGGGTCTGAAAACAAAGTTTTTTTTTTTTTTTTTTTTTTTTTTTTTGTTTTTTTTTTTTTTTCCTTCAGTCTGAGAGAAATAATACAGTAAATAAGTGGTGTAGGAATGTGTATTAGCTGGCTACCTACCCCATCTCAAACATTTTGACCATACTTGCAGTTTTTCCTGTGTAAATCTAGCTTATTCACATGATTCTCATGAGGATTTCATGTCTCCAAGAATCCACAAATGAAATGATTTCCTTTCTTCCAGCTGCACCAGAACAAAAGTTTGCATTCAATTACTGCTCAAGTATTTGCTGCTTAAAGCTAAAGTACTCTGTTTTGCTGAGTTGAGTCATCAGTAAAGGGAATGCAACATCCATCTTGTAACCAACTGTAGTCAGACTCTTTAATTAATGCCTTGGGATTCTGCTTTGTCTTTTAAAAGGATAAAATCTAATTGTGGTTCAGATTAGGCTGTCTAATGAACATGACCACAAAGCAATTGATCAAAACTAATAGGGGGAATAGTTATGCCTACGTTAAGTAAACTTCTTGTTTGTTTTGCATAAGGAACTTAAGAAAGCATCGCTAACATTATTGATGCATTATTTACTTCATTGGCATTTTATCCAAACACTTCAGAGTCAAAGTCAGGAACTCTAAGCCATACTTTCCTACTACTAGGAATATTGCTCATTCATATTCTATTTACTGCAATATTACAAAGATGTTATATTGAGAGATTCTTGGCAAATATAATTTTAATTTAGTTTTCAAATATAATGTATGATATTGTATGTATGGTAAAATATAATAATATAATAATATAAATAAAATATAATAAATATAAATAAATATAAATAAAATAAATATAAATATAAATATAAATAAATATAAATAAAATATAATAATATAATAATGATATTGTATGTATGGTAAAATATAATTTTTCAAATATAATATATGGCAAATATAATTTTAATTTAGTTTTCAATCTTTTTGCAGGGCTATTCTACAGGCTTAACTTCACACATGAAAAAAAAATCTCCAAGGGAACTTTTCTTTTTGTTATTGAAAGCAAGCCTTGTGTCCTAATTAGGCCCAGCTGGAGATCAAAAGATAAACCTCCCATTTTTCAGTAGGTTCACAGTGTACTTGTAGGTAAGAATCAGGTCAGAGTGAGAAATCCATGCTCCAAATCCATTGTAAATATCTCACATTTACACAATATAACAATATATCTTCAAAGTTCTTTGCCAATCTTTATTTAGAGAAAATTTCAATCACCTGAGCAAAGGCTTCAACATAAAGCCCTGTACACAGATTTTAGAAGATTAACTGGTATAGTGTGATTATTCAGATAGAAGACTCCAATATTTAGATGTATTCAGGTTTGTAAACAAAAGTCCAAGCTCCTCGTACATGTATTTTCTGATGAGAGGAAAATTTGCTTAAATATTAGACAAAAAATCAGGTATGTTATTTATGAGAGAGAATTGGTATGGGAAGATTGGTTTAAGACACTGATAAAAATATTTAAAACGAGAGCAGTTTCTTGAAATGGTCTACTAGACACATGGCACACTTCTTAAGATTAAGGAAAAGGTATTTATAAAAAAAGAAGTGTGTAAGAAATTCCACTAGACTAAATGTAGATGCCATGAACTAGATTCATTTTCATTTTAATTTTCACCAAATGGTTGGAAGGCACCTCTTGAGATTGTTCAGTCCAGCCTCTTGCTTTAAGCACAGTCAAGTGCATCAGGTTGCTCAGGGCCATATCCAGTTGGATTATCCACAACTTCTCCAGGTAGCCTGTGCTAGTGTTTGACCATTCATTTGTTATTCAAAACCCTTTTTCTTTTATTGTAGCAAAATTTCCTGTATTTCACTTTGTACCCCTTGTCCTGCCACTGAGCACTACTAAGAGGATTCTGGCTTGGTCTTCTTTATTTGTTTATTCAGATACCTTACACACTTTGATAAAATCCCCCTGACTCTTCCCTTCTCCAGGCTGAACAGTCCCAGCTCTCCCTTCATCTCCTTGTTTCTCAGATGCTGCAAGCTCTTCATCACTATTGTTTCCCTTCTCAGGACTCTCTGCAGTATGTCCACATCTCTTTTGTACTGGGGAGCCCAGGACTGAGCACAGCACTTCGGATGTGTCTCACAAGGGTTGAGTGATCCTTCAGTGATCACTCAGGAGTGATCCCAAGTGACCCTCCCTCAGAATCACTGAGGAAGGATCACCTTCCTCAACTTGCTTGCAAAGCTCTTCCTAATAGAGCCTAGGAGCCTGTTGGCAAATTTTACCTAACTTCTGACAGCTGCAAAGTGAATGTTAGCATCCAGCCTAGCTACCCAAAGATGTCACTGTGCTTGATAGAAAGAAATGGGCACATATATTAGAAGCAGGATGAATAACATCCTAGTAATATTTGTTTCTTTCCATTGATGGACTAACTTGGCTTAGAAGTCTAGCATTAAATGAGACACCTCACCCTTAAGGCACAACTTAGAATTAAGGAACCCAAATCCAAGAATGGGGTGTGCTCTGCCTGAATACTTGGCACCTATTTCTATCTAGCTGTGTGTGGAATTTAAAATACATTTCCCTGAGGTCACTACTTACTGAGGATTACTTCTGTTTGGAAACATGATCAGAGAAGAAAGCCCCCAGCTTCTATGGAAGAACCTTCCACCCATTCCATCCAGGATGGCTATCAGAATATTTCAGCATATGAATTGCTGTCTGGGGGGAAACTCCACAGCTGCCTGAAATTCCCATCTGGAGAATTCCTGCCATAATCAGTCGAATGCTTTGCTGCAGAGGAGGTAGGTCAAGCACCCATCTCAAGCCAGTCCACTGTCCCAGACCAGCCCTTTATCTCACATATGTAAATGACTTAACTAACCAAGTAATTAATTTCTGAAGTGTGCACACAGCCACAACCCTGACACCCAGCTACACCACCTTTATAACTACAGAACAAGCTACATCTTCATACTAATAACTCACAACTTATATTTCCACAGCTCTCACCCTCTTTTGCACCAATAAAAGGACTGTTTCATGGCTTGTCCATCCTAAATGCACTCACCATTCATGGAGCAAGGGCCACAGCCCAGAATGTCTTTTCCCAAGAGTGTGTTGTTCCAGTCTCCTCCTCTGGCATGCATTTTCTGGAGCACAGTGTCTCACTCCAGTAGGAGCAATAAGGGAGTTCCCATTATGCTTGCTTTGCAGCTTGCTTTTAAAGCAGTTATATGCAAAGCAGCACATCTAGATTTGAGGATTTCTGAATACCATGGAATCCAAATATAAGGCACAAATACACAGGAAATAACAATTATTAGTCCAATTACTTTAAGAGAATTTTTTTCTTTAATTTCACAACCAGTTTTCCATCTTAAAGACAGTGTCACCTATTTCTGCAGAAAAGCATTGCTCTGAAATGCAGAAATTTCTGCAGAAATGCTGGCTACACACCATGGAAAGCTCCACAGAGCTTACATCTGTAGTTCCAAAAATGAGAGAAATCAGAGTATTTCTAAAAAAAAAAAAAAAAAAAAAAAAAAATTGTCTGACTTACTTCTTACTCTATACACAAACAAATCAATGTATAAGTATTATTATTTTAATTACATAGAAGTTGCAATTATATTACAAAGAAACCCAGCAAAAGAAATGTAATCAGTGTTTTACTAAGAATTCCAGGGCTGTTCACTTTCATAAACAACTATATCAAGACATGAAGCCAAACTGTTTCTTAGGAGAGCGAAAAATAATGTAAAAATACAAGATTCTCTGCCATAATGAGGAGATAGGAGAGGAAATATAGATCTGCTTATATATATATATATATATGAAACAGACTTTATTAATACCACTGCAGAAAGACAACCCTTGTGTAGGGAATCAGAAGTTAAAACATTTTCTTTTTGTGCACAAAAATGCCAGTAAAATAAAAGCAATGAATCAGCATAAATGGAAATGAACAGGTGTCAAAATCCACCCAACATATAAGAAATACAACTTTGGTGAAGAGAAGCCCTGACAAATTAGGATTTCCAGAAGAGGTGTCTACCACACTCATTTTTGGTAAAGAAAATCTAAAATATGAGACTCATTTGTGTAAGTTGTCAGTTGTCTGTGTGAAGAGGGAGAGAGAATACATAATTGCTTTTTTTCTCTTTTATTGACAATATTTTCTTTCATTAAAGCAAAAATCACTCTGTACAGCTGTGGAGCATCCAGACTTCCATAACTGATGAGGAAGCTGCATGAAAAGTAAAGCATGAATTTGCCTCCGCCCTATACTATGGTGAGTATGTTGAGGTGGCACGATGGGGAGTGTGTCGTATGTTGTCCTAGAGGTACAGCCCTACAGGAAGTGCATCAGTCGGTGGAGAAGAGTTTTACCTTCTGTTAACAAGAAAGACATTTTCTACACCAGTTCTGGTTCCAGTCTCAAGGCTTGTCAGGATCAGGACTAATGACTAAGAATGGCCAGTTTAGGCAGCATCTATTTGCTGACATTTGAAGCAATCAATTAGATGCAGAGCTGTTTAGGTCAGCTCTCTCCCCACAGGAGGCAATATCCTCACACCCTTGTGAATACCTTCAGATACACCAGCTGGCCCCATTCTGACACAAATATACTTCGTATTGAGTCTCTGACATGAATATGCTGCATATTGAGCCTAACACTATTGTCACTGGAAGAACGTGCCTCAGTGATCTGAGATGAGAATCGGGACTATTACTTTTAAGTACCAATATTTAAAATTGAACCTGCATTCTGACTCCCTTTCTGGAATGAGATGTGCTAGCATTCACAAATGGCCCAAGAGGCAGATACATACTAAATGAATAATTTTGAACTCACTAGGTGGTAGATTTTAATTCAAACACGTCTTAAGCCTGAAATATTCAGCTTCCCACAATTAAAAATATGATTCATGTCGCAAATAACACTCTACGCTTTATTTTCAAGAAAACTTCAGACATTCTTTGCACTTTTATTATGGCTTATAGTGGCCTTATAAAGTAACCTGCAAATGCATACGAATAATCTCACTGTCCAGTATAGTGCAAATGGCATGGCATGCTAGAGGTGCACGAGTGTCTAGGATGGAGGGGAGGGGGTGTTGGAGAAAATAAAATGAATGCAATCTTCAGGGAATAGAGTTCCTTAAGTCAAAGGACTACTCGAGCTAAGGTGGAGTCTGCCTGACAGATAATATATAGCTTTTCCCACTCTGATTCCCAGCATCAAGACGCATAATAAAAGAACTCATAACTTCATAACAGAGATGGGTCTGGGCTCTGCTAGCTAGTGAGGTCTCCCCAGGACACTACAAGAACATCAGTCTCTGACTAATAATTTGCTACTGTGACATCTATGCACCTGGGAACATGTTGCTGAGTATTCATAATTGTGAAATACACCCTTGTTTTGTATACAAACCAGCGTGCACAGTACAGCAACAATTCAGACTTTCAATGTCCCATGATTCACTATTGCCTGCTATTTATTCTGTCCTTATCTCATACAATAATTGTTGTAGGTATTAAAAAATACATTGTTATGTCTTTCGGTGAATGATCAATGTGAAACAAATCATTTTGCTGACAAAAAGTGATATTGTTTATATGAGGCTCTCAGATTCTTGAAGGTGGAGTAAGAAGAATAAGATTAGGATCTAACAGAGATTTGATCGCTGTCATCTCAGCAACAAGATGTTGACAGCTAGAATAAATAACTTCTCAGGAGCAACTTGTTAAACTGGGTTAAAAGAGGATCTGTAATGATGTGGCCCACTCTAATACCCCCTGCCAATCAGATTATGTTTTATTACTCAGCTGAACTGTACAGCATGATTCAGTTTGTGCTAAACTGAAGGGGGTCACAAGGTACAAACATTCATATTTCCTGAAAGCATTTTGGCAGAAAAAGTGGATAAGAACAAAAGCATGCCGGTGTCAAGAGAAAAGACAAAAAGCTTCATGAGACTTATTTAGGGCTAGGAGAGCGCTGGTCTAAGCCAAGTGGCCATACTTTGGTTTCTAAAAAAAGGTCCTCTGTGCTTCTGTGGCACGTATCAGGCAAAATTCTTAAAATGCTTTATATACACCAGCTTACCCTACCATCAGTCAGCTATCAGAGTAAGGTAAAGGGTATGGGGTGCCATCAGCCACTCCAAGCAAGTAAAGGCCCTTCCTGAAAAATATACAGATGGAAAAACTTGCAGCCACAGAAACTGAAACCTGTGAGGTAACCAACAGACCAAGAAATGAATAGTGTTGGCCAGAAAAGCATTGTAGAGCCAAAACAGGCATGGTAATTCTGTAGCAATACTAGTGCTGATGTCCTGAATAAATTATACTGCATCTTACATTATACCTACTTCCGTAAATCGAGAGAATATAGCTAAAAGGAGCTACTAGCTCTTAACCAACCTGTTAATATACAACACCCTCTGTTTGTGCAGATATATTTACACACTAGAGTTATGATACCTTACTTTCCTTGTTCGTAACTGGATGCAAAGAGATTCTGCAACTGTTTTCTCCAGCTTTGAAACTTCTGCATGGTTGTCCTCAGTGCCTTCTTTCAAAGCTACTTATAAATATTTGGGTATTAGAAATGAATACAGGCAGTTGTGATTATCCTTACTGACACTGTGTTCAAAACCAAAATCAACACTCTCCTCTCAGACAGTGTCACCTCTGTAAGAGGAGATATTTGCCCTTTCTGACTCAGCGTTTTTCTGACTCAAGACCAAAAAGAGGAGGTGGAGGTACCACAGCAACCTGGTGCTCAGAGATGGCCACTGGAACCAAAAGGTTAACTTCTGATCAATGGTTCAAATCCAATTTTTCGGTTTTTGAGATACGGTTCCTCTGACCACAGCATGTTTGAAGGAAAAATACAAAACAAAAGAAAAATACTGTTTATACTGTGTTTCTTGCTGTTTTGTCATGGGTTGAAGAAAAGTCAGGTGAGATGAGAGACATGGAAACCACTTCTCCAGTGCCTTTCCTTTGTCTCAGATCACAAAATGAGTGTTAGGGACTGGATGAAGGTTTAAATGTTGAGAGGTAGGTACAGGAATGATGTTCTCCTAGAAATCTGCATGAAATGTCCTTGACATCTTTTGGTTTGCTCTCGCTTGGAAAAAGAGCTCTTTTGTATTGAGCTCATACCATATTAACAGGCATACTGGCTTTAACTTGGGGAAGAGAGGCTGAGAATCATCCCCTAGCTCAGTCAAGCTATTATGATTCACAGTCAGTCAGCGCAGGCAAGGAAAACAACAGTGAGCAGCAGAACTGAATCTGCTGAAGGACTCTGGGCTGTGGCGGTGGCCTGGGGCAGCACGTTTGGGGCGAGAGTGCTTGTCCGTCACCAGCTGGCATCCTGAGGGACTCCTGGGAAGCAAATTTAGGACTGGGAGATGGAAAGAAAAGCTGTTTATTTAGGGAGGCCACACCAGAGTAAAGCAATCAGCCCTCACTCTCCAGCTCCAGGGTTCTCTATAGAGCTGCCTAAACCTATTTTCTGTGATGCCCTGCAGCTTTCCAAAGCTCCCAGTCCACCAGGGCTCAGACTGCAGCAGCTGCTCTCAAACGTGTGAAACCAACAGCAAAGGACATCTTCCAAGGACTTAACTATGAGTTTCTAAACTGCACCCTGCTTTGACCTTCCCAGTTAAAAGTTAGAGAGAAACCCCTTTTCTGAGAATATTTTAGGTTAATGCCCCTTGCACAACAGGTTATGCACAGCTGTGGGCAATGCTGAGTAGGTTAAACTTCAGTGATACAACACAGGTTATCCAGAGCTTACATCAGTCTGGGCTTTCTGAAAAGTTCTCTTCTTGAAGTTTAGAGTTAAATCTTCTAGCTTATTACTGCGAATAGCCAAACTCCTGCTACCTTTTCTAAAGCTAATATTTTATCTTTCATTGCATTTTCATTAGAGAATTAAACTAGTGGACATTTATTGACAAAATCTGCCTGCTGTTGCATTTGTGTACATGAAACGTAACTGTACGTGGTACTTACCCTCTTGTACTGAAAAATACCCCCCTTCCCATGATCATTGATGTGCTATTTCTTCTGCCCTTAGCCTGTAAGCTGGAACAATTTCCTCAGTCATTTTGTAGTCTACTGAGGAAACTTAACCAAGGTCACAGAGAAGGTGTGTGACGGAGGAATTGCATGAAATCTCTCCAGAGCAAGGTTACTACTCAGGTGGTTCTTCCATCTGCACCTAATTCTCATCCAGGAGACAGAGGTGCTACCCAGCCTGTGCAACTGTGTGCACACCCTATGCACACCCCGGTGGGACATTTAGCAGGAAACTCATACAAGAAAAGCAGAGAATCACACTGAGCTCCAGCTGGCTTTCAGGTCTGGATGCCAGAAGATCGTGTCTACAGGCCACAACTTGGAGCATGCTTGCACAACTGTGGAGATTTAGCACTGCGTCTTAGAGATGTCAGGCTGTTTCAGTTAATTGGTAATTTGCAAGTCACAGATGGGCTGCATTTGAAGTAAGTACATTAAATATTAAAGGTGCAAACTGTGAGGCTAGCCAGTAGCCTAAAGAAGAGCAATAGTGACTTGATGAATTTTTCTTAACAGAGTTATGTAGAAAGGCCTTGTGCTGTTTATGAGAGCCCTCACAGATATTTAGGCATTATGTTCTCATCTTGTTTGTCATTGGAAATGAAAGCGTTTGATTAATCCACAAAGTGGATCTTGATCCACACAGAAATATGAGAGAAGAATGGGAAGTGTCCTCCTTAATTATAACGTCCTGCTTGCTGCTGTCTCAGGCAGTCACACCATGTAATCGCTTTTGTAAAATTATCTGATTCTATTGCAGAATGTCTTACATATTTTTTGTTGTTGTTGTTCCTGCTCTTTCTGTAGGAAAACAACGCAAGAACATCATTTTTTTCTGATAGCTGGAGAGCTCACTAGTTTCTAGCATAAGTTTATTCTCAGCTCTGTATTCCTCATAGACTGTTAACTTAAATAGCTCCTCTTTATTTTATTTTTTTTTCATTATTTCTTCTTTCCCTGTTACATTCATAGACAACAATCATTCTCCTTCTTAGTCTGTGTGTTATGAGACTGTGTAAGTCAGATGCTCCAGGTGTTGGGCTTTTACACCCTGACTGTCTCTTTGACCATATCTGCTATGTGTTCTGCCACTGCTCCTGCACAGATGTCACTGAGCCCTGCCATAGTGCTCCTGCCAACATATTGCCAGTGTCTGGATGGTGGTGACTCCCTGATTCTCCTGAATACACATTAAGCCATTCATCCTCTTATTTTTCTCACATTTCTCTTGCAGTAGACAATCATATGGAAACTGTAGTCATCTTCAATACCCACACCATTCTCTTCCTCAGTGATTTCTAAAGCCACTACACTTTCAACATTTTCAACTTCTAGGAAAAATAAATAAATAAATAAATAATTTGCTTGTAAGTGTGTGGTTTTTACCATTTATACAATTAATTTCATAGCAGTTCTTAAACTCCAGACTTCAAGGTCATCATGACTCTCCCTGCCCTGACCATTCTTTTTAACTTAGTGTCATCTGAAAATGTCATCAGCAAGATCTGTGCTGCTGAGGATCGTAAGGATCCCTCCAGTATTACACTTTTTCCTTCAAAATTAACTTTTGTCATCTCCTATTTGATTAACTTCCTGCATTCCTTAAAGTCCTGTTGTAATCATCACAGCTCTAGACAATAATTGCTTCCGTGATCCCATAAGAAGTGCTTTACTGAAGACCAAATAAATAATATTCCCTGCATGTCATTGCCTGGAAAACTGAATTATTAAGGGAAGACAGTGTGTTATTCTGATGGTATCTATTTTCAGGATATGATAAAAAAAAAAAAAAAAAAAAAAGGGGAGGAATATCCTGGTGAATTTTTTGTCCTGTCTTCCCATCCACAGTACCGGAAACAGCAGAGCTCTGTTTTATTTTTTTTTACATTTGTACAGCAAAGTGGGAGCCCTTCCACTGTGCAACTGCACCACCTAGGTAACACCAGCCACTGCTGCTGGGAGGAAGGAGAGACCCTTAATTTCTTTACTCTGGCCTGATAAATTTTCTTTTGCTTATCTCGGTGTCTTTGGAAACAGTTCTCACATTTAGTTCTCCAGACATTCAGATTTACAGCTTTCCAGGATGATTATGAACCAGAGTGTAGCTGTTGGAATCACTTTTCTTCTGCCCTCTCTTTCCTAAAAATAGACATTGAATTTGATGTTCTCCAGTCCTCTGGTATAATCTCTGATTTTATGAGCTTGTCAAAAGTCTTTTTCTACAATTTATATTTTCAAAATGTTGGAAACATTTTTAGTATATCTTTATTGAAAATTGAGGACCTGTATTCATCTATCTTTAGGCTGTACCCAATCTATCTTTAATCACTCTCTCCTACTCTCAATGCATTGTGGCCAACTCCTTTTCTTTTTTAATTATATGAATTCCTTGCTATTTTTTTCCCATTTTCTTTGGCAGGTCTAACTCAGTTTTGCAGATTCTCATTCTATTTTAATACTTTTCAACACCTTAGTTTTCTTTATTGATCACTTGTTTCCTCCTTTGATTGTAGTCTTATTGTTTAGTCATAGTGTTTCCTTTCAGCTTTGCAGCTGGGTCTGCAGCTGTTCTTTCCAAGCTTTTTTCTTCTAGGCTGGTGTACTAGTTTCAGACATTTTTGTCTATGAGATGCAGAGAAATCTGAACCCTCCCTTAAATGTCTATCCTGATACCTTTCAGCTATGTTGGCTTCCTTAGCTAGTTCCCCTAGTTAAAATAATTCATTTTGAAATAGATAATCTTAAATACAGACCTTTTTCATTATTGATACTATTAATTTGGGTTGTTGGCCATGAGATATCCCACTAAGTGCTGTTTGGTTTGGGGGGTAATATTGATTGGCTGCAAATTTCCCACAGGAGAGAAAAAATAAGGTTAATGCAGCACCCCAAGTCCCCTCTGTCACCGTCTACCACTGAATTGCCCTGTCCCCCTTGCACAAGAAGAGGCAGCCAACTGGTTGAGCAGTGGGGGATGTTTATGTAGTACACATTTTGCAGTTGTTAATGGTTTTCTTCCTACCTCACCCTGTCAAAAGAATGGCAAACCACAATAACAATTTATAAGGAACCGTGGCATTCAGAGGACAAGCGACTTGCTTCAGGGAAGTAGTTCAGCTTACCCTGCCGTTAGGCATACCCAGGTCCTCCTGAGGTGAAAGCCCTGATGGCACTCATCTTACCACCATGCCTTGCACTCGGAATAAACGCTTCCCTGAGAAGAAGTTCAAGCTACCTCTAACAAGTCACCCTAACAACTTAGAGGTGAATCACACGCTGAGTGTCAAGGATGATCAAGGTCTAGAGAGTGTGATATGTTTGGAAAGAATAAATGAACAAGGACTATCTAACCCAGACAGCAATGGAGTAAATGATAACAGTCCTCACCACAACTGCTGTAAGGAAGGTAGAAATCAAAGCAGGAGTGAATGGGAAAGGAAATAATGAAAATAAATGGAAATAAAGGAAATAACTTAAGCTGCTTCAAGAAAGTTTCATCACATGTTAAAATATGTATCTGATATATGTATATAGAAATGGATTTGAATAGATTGACAAGGAAATCTGCATGAGCATTGCTACTGGAGGTCTCTAGGAACGGATTAAGCAGATAAATTAGCCTTTCTCAGGAATGCCATGGCTGTTGCTGATTTTGCCTTGAGGGTGGTGAACAGACTATATGACCATGGGGAACCCTATGGCCCACAACAAAGACTGAGAGGTCTAGGATGCCTAATCCTGGCATTTCTTGCATTTGCTAATCCATCCTTCTGCCTATAAGGTCTCCACCAAAAATGTATGTGAGTAAATGAAATAGGTTCAGCCTTAACAAATATTGCAGTTTAGGTCTTAAATTTGTTGCCTCCTGCTTTGATGAGAAGACGAGTAAACATAGTTTGGTGAAGTCTTATAAATGCAAAATAAAGATGCAGGAGCAGCTTCTTATGCCTCATAGTGGCATATTTTTTGCTTTGTTTTGTTTTGTTTTTCATAACATGTGGCACCATCTGACACTCATTTATTTCTTAAAAACTATAGAGTTTATTGTTTTTATCTGTACTGATTAACATTGTGTTAATGCTACTTTCCTCCCCTCCCTCTGTATTATTCAGATGAAGGACAGGACACTTTTTTTTCTGATAAATTCCCCCATCAGTGCCTCCATGCTTCCTCTCTCAATTCATTTTCTGGGTAATTTTAGCTGGCCTTTCTAAAATGGCCTTCATTACTATTAATCTATGTCTTCTACAATATCTAATTACATAAGGCTATCATACACATGAGTTTGTGCCAAAGCCTTTTATATTTGAGCTCGATAACTCGAGTCTATAATTAGAGCTATCTGCTCTGTATCCGTGTCTGCCATTAGTTTTACCCTTATCTATGGAACAAGTTGCCTGGGCTGCTGGCGGCAGCGATGGGATGGGGCTGGGGGTCCTGCCAGCTCTTACCCACTCCTCAGCCCTGCTCAGCTTTGCCTTCAGATAGAAAAGGAAATCAAAACTTGGTCTCCCCAGAGCAAAGCAAGTGGCAGAAAACAGAAGGAACAGAATGGAGGCTTTTTCTTCACAGCGCTCCCCACATTATGGTATATCTGCACCATGCTCCTATTCAGGGCCATTTTACTTTAATGTTTCACAAAAATATTACAGTTTCTACATTTAAGCTTCAAGATTTAGTGATATAGTAGTGTTTGGATGGTAAAATGTTTCAATCTAAGGACATTTTCTATTAAAGAATGGATTTTTATTTTTATTTTTATTTTTATTTTTATTTTTATTTTTATTTATTTTATTTTATTTTAGAAAATGTCTGCAATTTTATCTCACCCTTTCTTTTTGTTTTTTAGAGAAAAAATATAACCATTTAAGTGTACATTAAATTAGCTTTGTTTTGATCTTGAAACTAAACAACAGAAAAAAAAAAATCTGTTATTGATGCATTGATGCACTGGTAAGCTGAGAGAAACTCAAAAATGAGTGAGGAAAGTCCAGAATAGAACAAGAATTGAAAGAAACTTCAGAAATGGTTGGCTTATTGGAAATAAGACAACATTTAGGGGGAGGGAAGTATTAATAGTTTTAACACTATAAAAAGTAGATGTTAAAGGGGATAAGTAATCTATAGTTCAGCATGGACGAAGGATAAGATGACATTGGGTTAATTTGCAGCAGAGAAGATTTAGGTTTGACTTTAGGAAAACCTTGCTAATTACAATTATAGTAAATTACCATTACAGGCTACTCGGAGAGATGGCAGTATTGCCCACAATGGAAAATTCCAAGAACAGATTTACAGCATGGGCTCGGTCTGTTCACTTCTGCCTCCTTATGGAGGAAGAACCTGGCTCAGCCCCGTGTCTCTATGAACCACCTTCCCTGCACAATTTCAAGGACAGAAAAGTGAAAATGAGAAAATCTTAGTTTCAGGTCAAATCAATTTTTTTATTTTCTTTCTGATGAAAAGCACAAATCTTGGAGAGTGTTTACGAAAACCAGATGGTCTCATTTTTTTTCAGAAGTTTAAATGGAATTCTTTTTCAACTCCCCTAATTCTTGAGTTTATTTCCAAGAGGGGGAAAAAATAAAACCCTAGGAAAATTTCAGTCTGAGAGCTATTTTATCCCAGGCTGCAAATCTGAGCAGTGTGAGGAGGTGAGCCTCTGCGTCTGGGTTTGGCTGTTGTGTGATCCTGGGCCCAAGCCACACATTTCAGCTTATCAGAGTGACAAAGTGTTTTTCTCTTTCCTTAGATTTATCCTGCAAGAAGAAAGTCTCTAGCAAATTGGATAGAGATGGCAGTATCTCTTCCAACTTGGCATCCCCTCAGCCAATTCAGAAGAGACAGTAAAATCCATCAGCATAAGGAAAAACGCAATTAGTTGGCCACCTGAAATGAACGAAGAGCCACCTCCTCCACAGCTGGAGGCAGACACCGCTGTCACTTCGGGGCTGATGTCGGGAGGAGTAGTGGGAGAGGTGAGAAAAATCAACCCAAATCAGGTCGATTCATGGTTTCTTGTGCTCTCTGAGGAGTAACTTTACGGGAATGGCAAGCAGCCGCCCCAGAGTGCAGGGCTGGGGATGTGGCGCGTGCTGCGTCTTGGCACTTGTCGAGCGCCGTCTTCCTGCGGGTGACTGCTGGCAGGCCCGGCCCTGCTGCCATCTGGCTTGCGAAGTAACGAGACCAAACCGAGTGGAGCCTGGAGGAATTAACATTCCTTCCTTAATCTATTAATAACTGAAAAGTGTTGATTTCGGTGACAGCTAGACGTGTTATTGTGAAGCAGATTGGTTAATTAGAAGCATCATAATGAAGGTTATATTGGATATGTGTATCCCTTCAGAAACACACATATTTTTAATAAGCAGAGTTTGGTTTCTCTCACAGACTTAAATGTTATGTGTGAAGAAGTCAACAAAAAGAAAAAAAAAGAAAAAAAAAAAAAAAAAAAAAAAAAAAAAAAAAAAAAAGCCAATTCTGGTTTTTTTTTCCCTTTTTTTTTTTTTTTTTTTTTTTTTTTTTTGTGAAAAAAGTGTGTGTGTTTTGCATATGGCTACCATCTCAAAGCCGTCAGCATAGGAATGGAGGCATCAGGCACGTGCAAATCTCTGCCACTACCCCTGCATTTCAAGGGCCCTCAGGCCCTCCTTCCCAGGCCAAATAAGCACATGGATGGCCACCTGATTAATAAGGAGAAATGTTCCCTGCTACCCAACCTGACTTGTGGACACGAGCATCAGAAAGGTTCATCCGAGTGCTCCTGTCACTGGCAAGACGCAAACCCCAGCTGACACACTGGCAGATCTTAATTGTATTTAAAGCAGGTTCATATGGATTTGAGTCAGTTCAGATGAAGTTTTTATAACCTTTGGATAAATTGGAAGAAATAGAGATTTTGCTTGATATAATTAAATATATTTTGAGCTGATCTGGAGCCACACTGGTGCAATTTTGAATTTAGCCATCGCCTTCTGGAAACTTGTTATTCTAGGAGTAGCTTGTTCTCATGTCAAGGCTTTCAGATTGAGGAGCTGGCTGTTAAAAATACCTTCCATTTTCCTGGCACAGTTATTAACTGGTACAAGGAGATGCTTGTAAAACCGGTGGCTGTTATTTTAAATATCAGCCTTTAAGTAAATGTCTCCTCATTACCACTTTCCAAATGAGTAAAGCACCATGAGTGCAGGCAAAACTGAGTGGTTTGCAGTGCTTCCTGCAGCCCCCAGCATTTCCCGCCTCTGACATTTTCCTGACTGCTCGATCTTTGAACACAGCGCAGCAATGTCATCTGTTGGGGTTAACTTTTTAAACGTGCAAAATGGCAGATTTTCGCTGTTGATCCTTCAGCTCATGCTCCTGTAGTAGTTAAAATGGCTCGTTAAGATTCTCTGTTGTTCACCACCAGAGATGTGCAGGCATTCAGGCTGCTGCTGCTCGCTTCTCCTCCATCTCTCCATGCTCCACAGTGATGCTTCACCCCCTCTAACTCCTCCTGCATACAGACCTTGCTTTGATTTCTGCTGCCTGCCCTGCTCCCTACCAGCTGTAATCACGGCTTTCTCTCCACCTCTCAGTTCTTCCCATTCTCCTTCCAACCACTCCCAGATTTTCACTTCTCCAAACCACAAACCTTGAAAAAAAAAATAAAGAAAGAAAAAAAGCAAGGGGAGGCTTTCAGAGGATGTCTGGGAGGCTGTAGGTAGCCCCTTCCTTCTCCCTCATACCAGCACAGACTGCACAACCCCTGGCCCCAACCCTCCACTAGGTGCTGCCACCAGCACAGGCAGGCTGCAACAGTGCGCTCCAAAAGCTTGGCACTGGTGCTGTGAAAGGGCAATCTGTATTTATGCAGAAGAAGTTCAGATTTTGGTGACTCAATTCAATCAGAGAACAACTCAGGGATTCTTGTGACATTTACCATGTTACAAAACACAGATGTAGTGTTGCCAGAAAGGGTCTGTGGGAGGAATCATCCAGTTCCAACTTGTATTTTTCCAACTTTTTTTTTTTTCTTTTCTCACAATTAAAGTTAAAATACTATTTTGCTTTTTGTTTTCGAGAGCTTTTCCAGATTCTGCTTCTGGTTGTATTACAATACTGGTGTCTTTGTAGAAGATAGTTCTGTGATTTTACCATTTGTTTCTTTTCCCAAATGGCTGTTTGCATCAATAAGTTCAGATTTAGTATTCAAAAATATTATTTGATTTAGGAGAATAACAAAATGCTCCTTTGGTTTGCAGATGTAGGTCTGCTAACTTAGGCATAGTGGTTTTCGTTTTTCTTGGGGTTCTTCTTCCCGTCCCACAAATATGTGGTCCCTTGGCACAAGAGCTCCCTGTTGATGCTAAAAATCTCTTTTCCTGGGGAACAGAAAACAAAGTATATTTGTGCTATAGCAGTTGTGTCAGCAGATAGGAGATGGGAATGGCAATATCACCAGAATGTCAGAAAAATACATACTTTTCTTTCCAATCCTCTGTGTATCCCTACTGCATCTTCTACATTTCTCTAAATTCAG
Source organism: Nettapus auritus (assembly GCA_011076525.1). Taxonomy (NCBI): domain Eukaryota; kingdom Metazoa; phylum Chordata; class Aves; order Anseriformes; family Anatidae; genus Nettapus; species Nettapus auritus. Next base: position 21,679,888 of record CM021766.1, on the reverse strand, counting down.
GGGCCAGCACAATCAACTGGATGCATCAGAAATTAGGCTTCTTCATAATTTTTAGACACTTACATAAAACTATTGACCTGAAAACTACTTAATTTTACCTCTGTACTCCAGGAAATTAGATGTTTCATTTAGATGTCTAAAAATGGATTTAGTTGTTTAATAAACATTTTTGCTAAAATACATTATACAGCAATATCTCATTAAGATGTCATATTTAATAGTATAAATACTATTGAAATATCTAAGTAATAGTAGCAGAATTAAAACCCAGACTATTTTTCTTCAAAGTGGAGAAAGCATTCAGAGATGTACCAATGAGGACGTGCTATCTGGAAGAAAAAAACACATTTCAGGAGAGCACATAGTGCAGTGGACAACTGAATTATTTGACTGAGCAAAGCTAGAGAAAGCAGACCTGAAGTTTTGCCCATATTTCATCAGCATTCAGGAAATATCATAGCTTCATCAATAACCTCTGAAGAACTTATTGCCCATAGCTGCAATAATATTTTCTATATTTGAAAAGAACATTTTATTTTTGAACAGAAGTGAGTGAGAAACAGAAGAAATACAACTGAAGAACATAGCAAGAGCTGATAAAAAGAATAACAGGGGAAACCAGCTTATAACTCCTCCTTGTCTTTTTTTTGTGTATTACGGTGTCCAAAAGATGCTTGTCAGAAAAGGTCTTTAGGAAGAATCATCCATCTCCAACCTTTCCTGCCTCCCCATCACCCCTTTATAGTTAAAATACTGTAAAATTGCCATATGTTTTGAAGATTTTTTTTTCCAGATTCTGCTTCTGGTTGTCTCTTAAACTGTGACTTATGCCATTGGTATCTTTGGTAGAAGAACATCCTTGTGATGTACAGTAGGGTAAGAACCAAGCAAAGCCATCCATGGGATCTCAGAGCATGTCTCCAGAGCACTCGCTCAGCTTTGCAGCCACTGTGTAGTTCATGTAACCTCGTGCATGTAACAAACACCTCATCCTGCGAGTGATACTCAAGGGAATAGTACGGCTGACAGCAGGCATTTAAGTTTAGCACCAGCTTTGGAGACTGGCACACAGTCAATAATACAGCCCCAGACTGCTGCCCAGCACTCCTACAATAACACCAGCCACAGCTGAAGACTATCGCACGCCCACCAGACGTTCTACTCTAACATGCCTGGGAGGTGTTCCTGGAATAGTCTTGATAGTCAGTGAAAAAGCAGAGAGAAAAAAAAAAAAAAAAAAAAAAAAAAAACTGTTTCTAGATATAAAATATTTTGAGACTCCATTCAAGCTATTATAGCTGTGCTAAAACTGGCCTTGAAAATTTTAGACATGCTACTCATGGACATGAAAACACATTGTGTCACACACTAAATTGAGTATTGTTGATGCATTCTCAAACTGCCCTGAAAAATTACATAATTTAACGAAAAAAAAAAAAAAAAGAACACAAAGAATTACATGCAGTGCCATCTGTTGGCTCTTTTGTTCTACTTCCACTGAATCTCTGCACGTCCATTGAAGGTTACAGTTACTGGGTGAGTTGCATAAACCCAGCATGAGTAAACAGAAATGATTTATTTTGTGAACTTCCAGGTTCAGAACTTGTGAACTGCAGCATTTAGCCTTGTCACTGATTAAGCTGTTTTATAAGGCATTTCATTAATCTTACTTCACTGTATAAGTTATTAATTTTAAAGGATTTGTTGCTATGTATTTTCATAGGCCGATAAAAAATGAACAAGTTGAAGTTGAAAAGGATATGGAGCAGAAGGCTTGTGCCTTTAGGGAGTGACACCAGTTATTAGACACATATCTTAAGGATTCTGAAATTCCTCCTGGCAGGTGTATCATAAACAGTGAGCTGCAACTTACGCTCTGCTGGTGCTGAGATACTTGGCTATTGTAATTAAACTTACATTAAAAAAAAAGACCTCCTGCTGTTCCCCTCTCCTTCTGGAGAGGTTAGCTGTTTTCTTCAAACAGTTATGACAGTATTCCTAACACCTCTGCATTGGTTTTCAAGATATAAGAAGTCAGATGCTCCTTTACATGGCCACACTACAAATCTAGAGGAGGGGGAAGAGTGCATTGAAAAAGGGAACATGGAGCAACAGCCCCCGCCAGAGATGGGCATTGCTGCACAGTGCAAGGCAATGGCAGGAGTGATCTCTTCTTCCAGTTCTCTTTTGAATATAAAGTGAAATAACTACATAACTCTCTTGGTAAAGGGAAAAAGAAAATCCAAACAAGAAAAAAGGCCATTACTTTGCTGGACTGGCCAACAATCTGTGTGCCATTGTATATTTAGGTCGGGCCATGAGGGATGGCAAAACTAAAGGTGAATCTTCCCCAGGAAGTGCAATCACTTCAGTTATATTTCCCTGCACAATCCCAGTCTCCAGTTTCTGAGTCTCTCTCCCAGATGGTTTCCTTACTGGACTCCAATCTTTTACAACCTTGCTGACCCTGAATCATTTCCCTGTCTAGTTCAAACTCCATCAGTAAATTGCACTCTTTCCCACTCAGTCCCATTTTCCTTCTTGCATCTCTTCTCTTCATCTCAGTTCTCAACTCTCTGCAGGCTCCCAGTTTCCTCACATATGCTAGAGTATGCATATTATGATTGAAATTATCAGGATATTTAGAAGCTACATTTTAATAAAACTCTACTGAATCAATGCCAACTGAATGTTCAAAATGAAATTTGGGCAAAGGTTTGACACGTACAAATGGAGTGCTCTGGCTCCCCTGTGTTCGTGCTCGGGTCATTGGAAGATTCCAGCCTCTCAAATGCATTTACTTGTGTGAGAGAGCCAGCTTTTCCACAAATAGTTTTGGGTTGATTTCTTTAAAAACAAATCTAGTCTCCAAATAGAAAGTCATAGACAAAGCACTTCTGAGCACTTACAGCTTTGTGAAGTTATAAGCAACCAGTAAGAAAGGCTAAAAATTGGAAGCAATAGCAAATCTCAGTTATAGCCAATGCTTGCAATATGAACATATGCACGAGTAGTATCTATATGTCATCCTGTCTACCTGCTGTTCCAAGAGGTACTCAGACTATGTCAGGAAATGCTAGCCCTTCCAGTTCTTCTGCAGTCAAGCGTTCCAACTGTAAATTCCCAAAGTGCACAGAAGTATTTATAACTAGTATTCATCTTACTAATTGAAATATTAGTAGGAGATACCAGCTGCTTCATGTATCAAAATACTGACATTCTTTATTATTGGTTGGCAGGAACTTAAGGATTATTTTTTTTTTTTTTCTTATAAATGAAAGCATACTAGTGGGGTTAAGAGTACAAACGGACATCTAAACATCCACCATAAACCTGCACTGTACCCCTGCATTTCTAAGAGCTTCAATGGCAGAACCAAAGCCTGAGCTTAGTTCCATGAAAAAGGTAGCATCATGGTTTGGCTTTTTCCAAGTTGTATTTTTCTGGTGTGCAGGAAAAACACAGCAGACATTTGAAAAGGCTTGTGCTACCCACGAAATTAGGATTCCAGCAAGGGGAATGAGAAAAATGGAAAAAGAAAATCCTGGGTAGTCTTGAAAGCTGTTGTTTTTGGGAGGCTTAACTCAGTCCTTCCAGGGTGAAGTCCTTCTATGGTGAATGCGTTATTTTGTAGCATTGCCAATTTAAAGTTACATGCCATTTCTGTAATAACATATCAAATGATTAAGAATCACTGTTGCTAGTGTTATTATCACATATGAAATTAATGTGTTTTCTCATGCTTTTGGAATGACTTGGAATATTATTACATGTGTAACTTTATAAGTACATTAAATAAGAAAATAATGGCTATTGTAGACATTTTACACAGTACAGGAACAGCATGCATAATTTCATCATTCTCTTCTTGCAGCCTGATAAAAAGTACAGTCCTTCTTCTTGGAAAGACTGACTATATAATTGTTATCAATCCTGCAATAAAAATCTTGTATAGCTAAGAGAACTCATTACAATGTAGATGTTCCTGTCCTAAGCATGTACAAACAGAAGGAAAAGGTGGGCCCATGGCAAAAAGAAGTGTCAATCTTGGCCTAAGACAAAAGTCAGTAGGTGACAAAATAAAAAAATATAATTTTCTTTCAGTGTATATTAAAAACTGAATTGTTCATTGCTGTGGCTACAGTGTTGGGACTTCAGGAATGATCTTCCCTTAGCAGTTTGTTAACTTTACACAAAATTAACTGGTTACCTTGTGACTTTGACAGCAGAACTATCTCCCTCTTTGTATCAGGACAATGCATGCATCAGACAACAGACATGAAGATCCTGAGTTTCCCCCCCTTTTTTTTTTTTTTTTTTTCCTGCTTTAGTTCTTTGTGCCTTGTTTTTGGCATTACTTCTCATGAAACAATTCAAATGAAAACACAAAGGGGGTCCAAAACTCCACCATCACTATGATGAACTCTGACAGTGGTTGGACTCCCATGGTATGTGCTGAGCTCCTCTCCAGCGGTCTCTGTCATGCACCAGCTGAGTGCTAGAGCTGACTGGAGCATTTCAGCCATGCCATTTGGTCTGAAAACTCTCATCTGTCAAAACCGGCATTTAAAAGGAATGCATACAGTCTTACTGAGGGTGATCTTCCAGGTTTTAGATAGAATTTATAAATTGGAAAGGAAGCTTTTCACCCCAAAATTTGCGCAAGGGTTGGAAACCACAGTTCCCTTCCCTTCTCTACCTGAAGCACACAGGGGATTTCAGCTTGTGTTTTCCTCTGCCTTGCAGGTGTTAGCAATTGTTTATTTCAGCCTGGCTTTTGTTCTTCAGTGTTTTTTTGTTTGTTTGTTTGTTTTGTTTTTATTATTATTATTATTATTTTTTTCCAGCCAGAACATATATCACCCAGGCTTACTGAGACCCTCCAAACTCTACCATCAGATGTTAACCTCACAGAACATCTGTAGATCTTAGGAAAAAATATTGTTTATTTGATGTAGAGATGGAGTGCAACATGGTAACAACATCCACCCAAGACCACTGAGGTAGCCTGGACCAAAATTAGTTTCCTCTTTTTCCTAACTATGTAACCCACCTGTCTTATGTAGATGCCTGCAAAGATTATACCAATTCTAATGAACTAAATATTTCAGTAGCCATGGCCCAAGTGCTTGAACTGAACATCCCATTGTTGGTTGTAAATGGCTTGCATACATTTGAAATTGAAACTTGCACTTTGTCTAAAATGCCAAGACTTCTGCAAGTAGTTCCTGAAATCATGAAGGCAATTTGACAGTTATTTCTGAAAACACAGTAGCTTTGGTTGTCTTGTTCCATTATTCCCTCTTATTTTTAATTCTGTTACCCTTAAGTTAATTAAAAACATTTATATGAAAGTCAAAGACAAAATTCAGCAGTCTTTTCATTGCTGTTTGAAACATCTGCATAGGCTTTTCTATTTTCACTTAAGCTGTTTTCATTTTAATAGAATCTTGTCTGGAGAGTGAGGCTAGCACACACTTCATTAGCAAAACAGCAGCTTAACAGCTGGGGGAGGCAGATCATCAGCTGCCCTGTTGCTATAGAGCATTTCTAACTGTTATGTTACTCAAGTAGTATGCCTTTTAAGAATATTTCTGAGACAAGCTTGCATCATAGGGGATTAAATCAACTCCTGCCAGTTTTTCTCACTATATGTAACAGCATATTATAAATTAACGATAAAGTACAATAGATCTGACAGCTTCTGAGATGGAAGAGGGCAAGTTGCTAGAGGTTAGGGGCTTCATTTTGTAAAGAAATTCACATAAGTGTAGTGCTGTGCTTTTGTACTTTCTCTTTCATTTTGTAATATCAAACCCTGCTTCCCTGTTCTATAATCCAGTTCATGTTGACTGGACCAAATATATAGATTCCCACAGGGCACTGCTTAGGGTTAAATTAAGCTTACAGACAAGATGTATGTAAAAAAATGAAGCAAAATACAGAAAAAAGGATAGCCAGGGATGCTGCTTCAGCTAGGTTTGACAGTCCAAATGCAACAACTCTTGTATGCAGCATCAGTAAGAGGTAGACATTGCTGGAGTGTGTTCTGCAATCACGTGCCATTATTTTCAAACACATCACTCCAACACGGAGACTGTATCACCAATTTGAATGGCAGCTCAAAGGCCCAGCTGCACTGACTCAGTACTGTACAACTGTACGTGTTTCAGAATCATACTTTTGGCTGTTTCCCTTGCTCTGCATTCATTTTCATCCAGGCAGTTCTCCATAGATCAGTAACTGCTGTAGACACTTTCATTCAGGCATTGGCACTTCCAAGGTTTTACAAAAACAACAACAACAACAACAAAAACACTCTTACAAATATTCCTTTGGGCTCATATGTCTCCAGTGGGGTAATATAGGTCTTAAAAGGCCAAGAGAAACCTTTATATTAAGAAGTCATGCTAGAAAATTTGTTTAAAGAGCACTGACATTATACATCTTGAGCATATTTTAAAATATCACACTCACTGAACTGACTCTTAATTACATTTGCGCATGTAACAATGATGCCAATATTTTGTAAGTTATTATAAAAATATTCTTTTATAACTATTTTCTTCAAAGATCTACAGGGTAACCATTGACAACCAAACTTTCATCCTGTTGAGTTCATTGCATTGGTTTGGGAAGAAAAAATTTCCAGGCAATCATGTCTCAAATGCACTGTCTAATTAATCTATTAATATTAAAGGCAAACAGTTGCCAGTCTTGCAGTGCAATTTCACCCCTTGTGCATTCTTTCTGTAGTAGATCAGTTATTCCAATGCAATTAAACTCTTTGAGTTTTTGCAATGATTTATTAATAGTAATTTGTAATGCAGCAATCTGGGTTGGTGCCCCAATGAACTACACATATACCAGGAATATTGCTGGGTTTCAGAGCTTTTGTTTTAAGATTAATGAAAAGGAAGTGATGTAGGAGGCAGAGTCAGGATACTGTAAACATAGTTTTAGTTGTACCTTTTAAAGTGAAGCCTGCTCAAGAAACAAATGCTCTGTGAGAGGAATAGCATGAAAATTTGTATGTGATACTCCATACACAAAATATACCAACAGTATTTTAAACATACTTCTGTCAAAGACAGGAACTCCCAGATGTTTATATTTCATCCTGGGTTTAAAAGTAAATTCTAAATATTCAGATAGCTTATAACAGGAAAAATAAAATAATAATAATAAAACTAAGGTCATCAAGTTCTTCTTCAATAGGTGCTCTGAGACTCATATCATAGAATCACAGAATGGCTTGGGTCAGAAACGACATTAAAGATCATCTAATTCCAACCCCCTGCCATGGGCAGGGACACCTCCCACTTGATCAGGTTGGCCAAGGCCCCATCCAGCCTGGCCTTGAACACATCCAGGGATGGGGCATCTACAACTTCTCTGAGCAACCTGTTCCAGTGTCTCACTACCTTTACAGTGAATAATTTCTTCCTAATGTCTAATCTAAATCTATCCTCTTAGTTTAAGACCACTCCCCTTTGTCCTATCATCTGCCCAAGTAAAGAGTCCTTCTCCTTCCTTTTGATAAGACCTCATGAAAGGTTGCAATGAGGTCTCCCCGGTGCCTTCTCTTCTTCAGCCTGAACAGCCCCAGCTCTCTCAGCCTCTCCTCATAGGAGAGGTGCTCCAGCCCTGTGATCATCCTTGTGGCCCTCTTCTGGACTCTCTCCAACAGCTTCACATATTTTTGTGCTGGGGACCCCAGAGCTGAACGCAGCACTCCAGGTGGGGCCTCACAAGGACAGAGTAGAGGGGAAGAATCCCCTCCCTAGACCTGCTGGCCATTCCTCTTTTGATGCAGCCCAGGACACAGAAATAGTTTCTTTTGTATTTGGTAGGGCCTGGTGTTTCTCACTACACTGAACTGATGGTGCATAGGGTTGCCTTTGGGGTATAGTTCACACTTTTTGAACTTCTCTCTCCAAGGATGGAAAAAAAAATGTATTTATTATATCACTGAAACTGTAAAAGTCCTACATTGTAACTGTATGGTAAGAAGCTATTTTAAAAATATTTCTTCTTGTGAGTCTTTACTGATTTGAATGACTGATATATTGACACAAGAATATACTTACTATAATCACAAAATTGGAACTGTATGTTTTGTAGTTCAGCTTGGAAGAAGTAACTTCTAGATAACTGCAAACAATACATAATTGAGTTAATGATAAGAAAGTTCTCACTTCCATGCTGATGGTACATGAGGCTGCCAATACCTATTTTTTGGTACAGTTCCCTTCACAGTGTGTGCTGTTCCTTGGTATCATTACTGGCCCTCTTTGCCATCCCACTACAATTTATTTTAAAGACTAAGTTTTACAGTTTATCGCCAAGTATCAGTTCTTTTCAAAAAGTGTACAGCTTGCCTATGTCTTAAAAGAAGTTAACTTATTTTAATTTTATTGAATAAAGCTATATTAAATTTTATTTAAGCTTTAACATAACTTAATCACTTAAAAATCAATGTAGCTGGGATTAAAATATCAGGAAAGAAGCTAGACTTAGCAACATAAAAACTCAAAAATCACTAACCTTTACCTCTTTCATATAACCTTCTCTCCCTTGATAGTTGCTATGCTAAATGTCATATATGTCATTACTAGACAGAAGTACCTAAATAAGTACCCAAATCAAATGAACACCAAAATAAAACAAACCTTTTAGACTTTTTAAATGACTTTTTAAATTAGACTTTTAAATTTAGACTTTTAAAATTTGGATTGCAACTTACTATTCCAAATATCTCTAAACAACAGTTTGCATTAGAATGAAAGACAAAGTATATTTTTCATGTTGTATTATACTGAACTTAAGCTTTAAGAACACTGTATGTTTCAGGATACATGAAAAAAAAAAAAAAAAAAAAAGGAAAATAAAAAAGGCATGATACTTGGCAATCCTGATTTTGTTTCATTATCATTGCTTCCAAATTCAGGGAAGCTGCTCCCAGCACCGCTAACATTTACTCCTCTGGAAATCACCCAGTTCACCATCTTTCTCCAGGCTGCAAAGAAGGAAGATGGTATTGGAAAGTGGTGATGAAAGCTGGCTGTTAAAAAGCATGCTCAGAGCAGAGATTTGTTTTGAGTCAGGTGGTGAAATATGTGTCTGTTAAGAAGGTAGACTTTTGACGAGTTCGTGGGCAGAACCAGCTCAGGTGGTGGCAGGTTGCAGATTCTCCACCAGCTGGTCTGGAGGCTCTTCCGAGTCAGTGGGGAAGAGCAGCTCCTCCTCTTCAACCACCTTCTAGCAGCCTTTCAGTCTTACAAGAATACTGCCGCTTCTCAGCACAGAATAGGAGAAACCTCTTATTTTCCTGGCTGAGGTAAAATCCGAGACTCTCACAATTCCCTGTAGTGAGTAGCTAAGATCTTCACCTTAATCTGTTTTTACCATGTCATTGTGTAATGTTACTGTGGTCTGACACTTCTTCCTAGGAAGCCCTCTGAGCCATGCAACACAGTACATGCACAAGATGCCATTGTAAAATGCAACCATTAAATATTTGCACTTCAGGCCCACAGGCTGGCTTGAAGCTGAAAATCCTCCTTTATCGTGCTCCTTAATGCAAGATATAATATACAGCAGTGCTTTTCCCTAGCAACAAAGTTCAAAGAAAAATCTTATTTGGAGTTTAGAATTGGAAAACACGGGGAGCAAAAAGCTGTGAACAGATTGTGAAATAAATCTTCATGACAAAATTAAATACGACTGATTTTTTTTGAATTTTTGTGTTTATAGACATCTTGCAAGAGGAGGGCAATTTTGGAAAGGTAGCTGGAGGCAGTACTACTGGGGTATTTAATCCTGCAGTACTGATGACTGGACTGTGCATGTGTCTATTTCAGGGATCATGCACTGTATTTACCAGAGTTTTAGGTTCTCTAGGGATTAATCAGTGGGGAAGGTGCGCATGAATGTGATTATGGGGACCTCAACACACCATATGTTCTGCAGACTCAATGTATGGGAAAAAGATTTCCTAATTGGTAACACATATCTGAAACAGCTGCTGTTTTAGAAGAAGCAAATCCATCACTTAGGACTCCCAAGAGGAGTCAAATCATCACTTGATACGTCAAAGTGTTGGGTTAACTTTTCCCTGTGAGGCAGGAGTATAACCGCTGCTGTATTTGATCCAGACACCTGACTGTCTTTGTAAATTGAACAAAGTACCTGTGTGCCAAAATTAAGTGGCGATTCTGTCTAAAGGAAACAGGGATTTTTCAAGTTTGTTGAAGAAGACATTGAGGAAGCCTGAGTTGCAGTGACCACGCCCTGGTTGAGTTTGTGATGGCAAGAGATATGGGCCTGGCTAAGAACAAAGTCAGGACCCTGAAATTTAGAAGAACCAGCTTCCAGCTGTTCAAAGAGTTAGTGGACAAAATCTCCTGGGACATTGTCCTTATGGATGGAGGATATGATTAGAGCTGTCAACTCTTTAAATACATTTTTCTTAGAGCACAAGAGCTCTCTATTCCTATATGGAATAAATCAAGAAGGGAAGGTAGGAAACCGGGATGGCTGAGCAAGGACCTGCTGGCTAAACTGGGCAAAAGAAGGAAAGGCACAGACAGTGGAAACAGGACCATGCGCCCTGGGAAGAGTACAGGGATACTGTCCAGATGTGCAGGGATGGGATCAGGAGAGCCAAGGCACTGACAGAACTAAACTTGTCAAGGGATGAAAACAATAAAAGGGATTCTACAGGTATAGTAACCCCAAAAGAAATACTAAGGAAAGTGTAACACTTCTGACAAATGAAGATGGAAAACTGGTAATGACAGACATAGAGAAGGTTGAGGCACTTAACAACTTCTTTGCCTCTTCAGTGGTGGTCAGGCTTCTCACATCTCTCAAGTCCCCAACCCTCTAGGCAAGGGCTGGGGGAGAAAAGTCCCTCCCACTGGAAGTAAAAAGCAAGTCTGCTATCTTGTGATGAGACTTAAAAAATACAGGTCTATGGGGCCTGATGACATGCATCCCAGGCTCCTGAGGAAATTGGCTGACGTAGTTGCCAAGACTCTCTCCATTGTATTTGAAAAGTCCTCGCAGTCAGGTGGAGTCCCCAAGCAACTACAAAAAGGGAAACATCACTCCCATTTTTTAAAAGGGTAGAAAAGAGGACCCGGGGAACTACAGAACGGTGAGCCTCACCTCTGTGACTCATAAGATCATGGAACAGATCCTCCTGGAAGCAATGTTAAGGCACATGCAGGACAAAGAGGTGATCCGGGACAGCCAGCATGACTTCATCAAGGGCAAATCATGCCTTACTGATCTGGTGGCCTTCAAAGATGGAGTGACTGAATCAGTCAACAAGGGAATATGGACCGATGTCATCTACTTGGACTTCTGTAAAGCTTTTGTCATGGTCCCACACAACATCCTAATCTCTAAATTGGAAAGATATGGATTTGAAGGGTAGACCATCTGGTGCATAACGAATTGGCTTGATGGCCACACCCAGAGAGTAGTGGTCAATGGTTCTATGACTAGGTGTGGCCAATAATGAGCGGCATACATTAGGGGTCTGTCTTGGGACTGGTGCTTTTCAATATCTTCGTCAATGACATAGACAATGGGATTGAGTGCACCCTCAGTGAGTTGCAGATGACACCAAGTTGAATGGTGCAGTTGATACCAAAGAAGGAAGAGATGCCATCCAAAGGGACCTGGACAAGCTTGAGAAGTGGACCCATGTGAAGATAACGAGGTTCAACAAGTCCAAGTGCAAGGTGCTGCAGCTGGGTCAGGGCAATCCCAGACATGTGCACAGACTGGGAGAAGACCTAATTGAGAGCAGCCCTGCAGAGAGAAAATTGGGGGTTCTAGTGGATGAAAAGCTCAACATGAGCCAGCAGCGTGTACTTGCAGCCCAGAAGTCCAACTGTGTCCTAGGTTTCATCAAAAGAGGCGTGGCTGGCAGGTCTAGGGAGGAGATTGTTCCCCTCTACTCTGCCCTCATGAGGCCCCACCTGGAATGCTGTGTTCAGCTCTGGGGTCCCCAGCACAAGAAATATGTGGAGCTGTTAGAGCTGTTAGAAATATGTGGAGGGCCACAAAGGTGATCAGAGGGCTGGAGCACCTCTCCTATGAAGACAGGCTGAGAGAGCTGGGGCTGTTCGGGCTGAAGAAGAGAAGGCTCCAGGGTGACCTTATTGAGGCCTTTCAATACTTTAAGGGGTCTCATCAAAGAATTTTTAAGAAACTCAGCCAGGCCCATATCCCATATAAAGAGGACATCTCCCTTTGGCTCAAGTCACAATGCTGAAGTTCTTATACTTACTGCTCCCAAACAGCTTTCAAAGACTTTATGGTTCAAACTCTGATATCAACAAAAATCATCCCATAAAACATCATGACAGCTTTACTTCTTAAGACAGTGATAAATTCAAGATTGCTTTCACATGTTCAGTCAAGAAGATAACATTTTGGAGCTGTGGACTCTAATGTTCCAGAGAAAGCCTTTGCCAAAGAGGAAGTTTTCCATTCAACCAGCCTTTTCATTTTCAAGCCACACTCCCGAAAAACCTACACCCCACCACAAACTAAACAAATCATACATAGAATTCTGGTTCCTAACTTTATTGGGAACTTTGCTATAGGTTTATACAAAAATAACATTCCTATATGGTGGTGACAGAAAGCCAATTAAAACACAAGAATGGAAAGTGAGCTTTGAGAAACCAGAGTCTAAGCATCAAGAGATGAAGACAATTCATTTTTTTTCTTAGTATGGTTATCTTCTTTTCTGGTTTTGAATGGGTGGATGTCAAACTAACCTGCAGCTGTCACAAAAAGAAGAGAGAACTAGCTAGGGATAGACAATTCCCTCAACTGTCACCATTGTGCATTTAAGAAAGCTTCTGAGAGTCTAGGGTATATTGGACAGAGCATAAAGGAAAGGAACTGGAAGAAGGAGGAAAGAATTAAGGTACTGTGAGACTGACAGTTGTATAAACATATATATATCTATAGATATGTCTATAGATATTGATAAGCAAATGACATGGGACAGAACTGAGGTACAGAAGGGAAAGGGGAAGGATTTGAAGACCTAGAGTGTTTCAAAGACTAGAAGGGTAAGAAGGGAATGAGGAGCCCATACAGCACAGAGTATTGATTGCTAGAGTGCTAGGGAGATGAGTTGGAGGAACAGAAAGTCATAGAGGGAAAATCTTTCTATAATTAAAGAAGAAAGCTTCTTCTTGGTGAAGGGAAGGGAAGGGAAGGGAAAGGAAGGGAAGGGAAGGGAAGG